>VDFB02000008.1:154132801-154170492 GCA_007258455.2 Sequoia sempervirens
TTGTTTGCATTTGTGTGTAGACAGTCCAAAAAAACCCTCTTACAAGTAGGACAGTCAAATTTTGAGCCCCTTCGTACAAAGAAACCCTACCTTATTTTTGGATATGTGTAAGAATAGTCAAATGGGTATCCTAAATGGGTCTCCTTTTATGTAGATTAGGTCTGGGTCAAAAGATATGTCTAATTTTCCTTTTTGAAAGACTACAAGGAAGACCAAGAGTTTGTGAAGGAAAACCCACATTTTGATGAACAAAGGCACTTATTTAAGGTTGTTTTGAGTTTAATTAGCCCTGCTCTACATCAGTCATTGATTTGGGTGTAAGATGCAAGGCCCATTTGGATATTTGCAAATCAAATTTTGCAGATCAAGATCCACGAGTTGTAGAAAATGTTATACAAAAAAATGGAAAATGTTTTTGAGACTACTGGGGGACAAATCTCTAGAAAATATTACAAGCAAAGGATGAGAGTTTCAATGAACAATTATATATACATGTGCAAAAAATAATCATGTTGGGAAAAGAGAGGTTCGACTCCAATCTATCTCCCAAAGGGTGGGAGGCATTGAGAGAAAGTATGCATTCCAAAGACTATTTGGTAGAGTAACATAGGCAAGAGAGCAAGAGATAATGTGAGGGCTGGATATACATTTGGCCGAGGTGGGTTGCGTGCCAAAATAGACAATTTTGCAGTAAGTGTATGGCTTTTTGGTTCAATTTACATCGTGTTATTTATTTCATTTTTTTATTGAATTGACTATAGGTTGAAATTGACATTGTATTTTAGGTGGAAAACAATAATAGAAAAGCAGGTGCAGAAAATATTGTCAATTATATGGCAGCACTAGATGCTTGTAAATCTAAGAGTAAGATGAAGTTGAAATCTAGTTTGTCAACAAAGATTTCATAGCCATCTATTCAATTTCCAATAGGAGCCTCTGTAGATCATGTCAACTCATATGAACAAGGGTACCAAAAGATAATGAATTGCATATTAGGTCTTAGTCACCAAGTTTCATAGTTGTTTGAAACTATTAACCCTATGGTTTCTGCATGGAATGAGCATAAATCCATGGATTCAAATGGGGTAAGATGCTCTATTGATCTCATTTCTTCTTGTTTGGTAGTTCTATACAAATGTCTCTTAATATGTAGATTATTAAAATCTGAGCGTAGGAGAATCCAACCCAGTTTCTTTATTATTGGAGTCATCCAAAAAATGTTCTTTTAGACAAATTTATAGCTTGCATTATTTACTTGACTATTGAATGTTTTGTATATTTTTTTTCATGATGATTAAACCACATGCAGAGAAATTTTTTCAAAGCAACAGGAAAACAAAAACACCTTCAAGGTGTCAACAGAGCTATCAATATTGATAGTGATGAAGTGGACAAGAATGTGCATCACAGTCGTCTTAGTTGTCCTGAAGTTGAGGTAACTAATATAATAGTTGTCAATTATCTGTCCCAATGTTTTTTCATTCTCCATGCTTAAAATTTTCTTTTGGACAAAAATTTATAGTTTTTGCATTCTTTACTTGACTTACATTAATTTTTGCATGATGATTAAACCACATGATGCAAAGCAATTATATGAAAGAAGGACAAAAAGAAAAAAGGCCCTATCAATAGAACTCTCTGCAAAGCTATACAACTTAATGTCTATGATGACATTGATAGTAGTTATGATGATGAACTCGATGAGAATGCACATGATATTCATAGTGGTAGTCGTGTTGAAATCGAGGTGAGTGCTATGAAACAACATGCAAGTAAGTACTATTCAAGTAAGTAATAGTTGTTTTATTATGTAAATAAGGGTAATCATTACCTATTTGATAGAAGATGGACATTAGAATAGTAGTGAAGTGTAATTAGCTAATATACATAGATTATGGAATTAAGGGAGAACATAAAACTTACATATGGAATCTTAGAGCTTAGTTGTAATAGAGTGTTTTATAAAAGCACTTACAAAAATTGATTTGTTCCAAGACATAAGACATTACATACAGCTGTCAAAAATAATATAATGTTTTTATGTTAAATTGCTTTTTGCGGACATTTATTGATAAACTTCAAGAAGGGGATATATTTGAGGTGTTCAATCCACATGATGGTGCTGCTACGGGCATTGGGCGAATTCACTCACTATCTATTGTACATGGAGTCAGATTGAAAGGAACAGGAGATGCAAATGTATGTATTTTGCAAGTCTCAAGTAACATAACCATTCCTCATCGAGACAAAATAGATGGAGTTGTTCAGCTGAAAGAGAAAATAGGGACCTTTGTACGGTGGCCACTAAAATATTTGAAAAAAATCACAGAGTTAGTCGTAAGTGCAGAAGAGAAAAAGAAGGGTTAGCAGCAACAGAGTGTGGAGAGTGAAGTTGTAGACAAAGAATGTACTGAGCCTGAATAAGTTGAACCCAAACAAAAACCAAAAAAATTGATTTGGGTGTACATTTTGTGAGTGGAACAGAGAATGTTCTATCTTACTACACCTGTAATGTAAAACCCCCTTGATTGTGTTTTTCTCTTTTTGTTTTAGTTCCACTCATTCCAACTGGTGCATTATAGAAGAGGGGATATGTTGTGTAAGCAGTAGACATAGAGAACAGGGGTGCTGAAAAAGAAATAAATACAGAGTAGATAAAGAGGTGTAGAGAAGAGGAAAAGTTGTAGAGTGCAACATACATGTAGGTGCAATTGCAAATAAGTTGCAACATAGAATTGTCATCAAAATTGCAATATCTTGCATAACCAAAAAAATGCATTGTAACTCAGTTTTCTCAATCACAACGCTAAGAAACACACTTTGTAACAGTACATTTTTCAAAGCAAAGACACATTTATGTCTTGTCTCTAATGTAAGAACATGTTTTCTCACTAAAATTTCAATATTTTTCCTTCTTAATAGTCGTTTCATTATGTGCAAATTAATGATTGATTATGTTTTTTTGTGTTTTTATCTATTTAAATCTCAATTAAACAGCACTTATAGGCAGAAATCAGTGAACAAAAGCAATTAAATAAACTACCAATTGACTAAATATACTACCAACTGACAAAAATCAGTGTTAATAAATATGTCTAAATATAATGATTATGCAATTAATAAACAATGTATCAATATACCTATTAGTTGACAAAAATTAGTGGGAAAAAATAATTAAATAAACTACCAAATTGATCAAAATAATTACTAAATGCACTACCAATGGATGGAAATCAGTGAATAAAAATGACTAAATAAGTGACCAGTTGACATCAATCAATGACTAAATTAATGACAAAATATATTGGTGAATAAAAAAATGAATGAATAAGTGACCAGTTTAAAACATTCAATGACTAAATTAACGACTAAATTACACACCACCAAATCAATCAAATTAATGACTACATCAATGACCAAATTGATCAATCAGATGACTAAATTAATGAGTAATTTGATCACTCAGACAACTAAACCAATGACCAAATCAATCAATTGGGCGACTAAATTAACGACCAAATCAATCAACCGAACAACTCAAAATGGTTTAGTCATCAATTCAGTCATGTTATAAATGACTAGCAATAAACTACTACTAGTCAGGCAACCATGTTCAGTCATTTATAAGCAATTTTTAGTAGTTTTTTTAGTCACATATTGTTGTTTCTATACTAGTGTAAGGAATAACATTGTATGGAGTTCAAGAGCGATGGGAGTGAGAGCACTGAGCAGGAAGCAGAATGGGAGCAGAGGTTTGAAATCTTTTGATGGTGATGGTGATGGTGATGCAGTCAAAGATGGTGAAGCAGGGCGTGTTTTCCATTTACCTTTTGCTTCTATGGATGTGTGGCTTGCTAAGCTAGAGCTGAGTTCTCGTGGTGAAGGCCATTTTGTTGGTTGTTTGGGTTTTCTAGAAACCCTTCTTTGTAGTGGATCTGGGTTTGTTTCTAGCTTGTATGGTGTTCTAGGGGTTTTAAAATTTGGTGAGGAGGATGGTGTTGGAGTTTTCAACTCTAAAGATAGGGTTGTGGCATCACCTGGGGTGGGAGCTTTTTCCCATTTTCTAGTGTTTTTGGGTGGGTTGGTTGGGGATGTTTCCTCTGATGGCGATGGCATTGTGGTTGCAGTCTCGGTGGGAAAAGTGGTTGTCTAGTTTGTGTTGCATGTGTCCTCTATTGGGCGGTCTAGAGGATTTTTATCCTGCATGGTTTGTTTTGGGTTTTTCCCTATTTTTTGCTATTGACGCTTTGTGGTCGGTGGTGGTTCTAACTTGGGAGAGGCCCTTTTCTCTTCTATGTTTGGCTCAAAGGTGTCCTATTTTCATAGGAAGGTTTGTCTCAGCATGTCCAGCTATCAATCATTGATGTTTGTGGGCTCCTTGTTGATGATTTGCTAGGAGCTGGTTCTGGAGGTGTTGAGGAGTGTTTCTCTTCTAAGAATGTCTTTCCTAATCTAGGTTTTGGAAATTAATCTTTTTCTCCTAGTTTTTTCTCTAGCTAACCCTAATCTTGAAGGGGTGGATGGGGTTTTTTATCCCCTAGTTTTTATTCTCTTCTTTATGGGTTTCTGAGGTTTTCCCTTATGGATGTGCTCTCGAATCTCATGTCTTGAGGGTTTGATGGTTAAACCTCCCTAAGGGAGCATTTTTTTCCCTTCTTTTTGGTATGGTGTTGATGGATGTGTTGTGCTCAATGTTTTTAATGAAGACCCAAATGTTATCGTTACTAAAGGGAGCTTTTGTTGCCATTTTTTCTAGTTTTTTTACCCTCTTCCTCATTCCACAATTTTTTTCTCCTATTGAGGTGGAGTTCTCTCCTATAGAGGTGGAGTGTATACCTGTGGGTGTGGTTGGGGGTTTACTTATGCTCCAGTTGGATCCCTCTTTTGTGTCTCTTATTAAGGTGGATTTTTATCCTATTGAGGTGGATAATGGTATTGTTGGAGAGGGTTGGTGGAGGTGTAAGGAGAAACTTGTTGCCCTTTTTTCTGTTTTTCCTCTTACTCTCTTATTGAGTTGGATAGTTAGGATACGCAATGTGTTCTATTTTTTGCATCTTTAGGAAGCTCGTGTATGGTTTATGCGCAAATTTTGGTTGATTACTTGATGTCTTTCTAGGATTAAGAGATTTTTTTTTCTAAGAAGCTTATGTTGTTGTGGCTTGAATGTTGGTTGTCTATGGTTTATCTTTGGTAACAATCTTTTTTTAGATAGGGGTTTGGTTCCCTTCAAAACCTGTTTGTAAAGGGTTTTAGGTCCCTTCATAACTTGCTTTACCACTAATCAAAAACATTGTGAAAAAGACTTCAACAAGAAAATTATAACTTTGGTGCATTCAATTCCTAATTGTGTGCAAGGAATAGGGTTTGGGCAAGGCCTTGAGACTCACTTAAGCTCTTAAAGGCTTAATAGAAAGCATCTTAGTATCAAATTTGATGTAAAGAAAAAGGGGAGGCCTTTCACTCAAGACAACCTACTCCTATGTGGGTACTTGAATGTTGCCTAATAGTTACATTGCTTTTCTATGCTATTAATCATTGAGAGTGTGGCATATCCAATCATCATTGTTAGTAATTAATCATCTTCTTCTCACTTGTGAGAATTATTGAGTAAGTATTTTCTTTCATCCCTCTCAAACATCTAATTTATGTATAGGATTTTTTGTCTTATTTTGATTATTGAAGTTGTAAAAGTTCTTTTTAATACTATTTGTAACTTTTCACAATCATATTACCCTTTTTTTAAAGAATATAGATTTCCAAGGGATTGGGATTGAGTGGTTAAAACATTGAGATTTTTTATTTTCAACTTGAGTTAATATCCAATCATTGTCAAGGCTTATATGTGTGTGCATTTTTTCTATGAATTGTATAATACATGTGTAAATAATTGTCCATGTCAACTTTGGAAAAAAAAAAACCTTTAAACTTTTTGACTCCCTAATGATATTCAATGAAAAATAATTAACTATTACCTTTAAAGCTATCTAAAATTAGGCACACTTTCTTGGTGACTTGAATGAAAGATGCCCTAAGGATTAAATAGTCAAAGATGGATAAAGAATCAAAGCTACCTATTTATACTTTTAAATGCACTTTGAACTTTGGTCTTTCTTTCCCTCCCAATTTAGGCTTTGTTACTTATCTAGAGCCTTTAGAATATCAAATATGAGTTGGGCTTCTTTGTCCATGCAAGAGAGTGTGTGTCTTTTCCATATAAATAAAAACTACTATAGGAGGCTTAAAATTATGCAATTCAACAAATAGATGTTCTGGTTCAAATTTTTAGTACTTATCTATTATTGTAATCAGTATTCCTTAATTATTATTGTGATTTCACTTTTCTTCTTATAGTTATTAACTATTAGCAGTGGATTTGATATAATAAATATTAGAGTTAAGATAAATTTACAAAATTTGTTGTCACTAAAATGACCCTAACCTTCACTCCTTTGTGCCCCTTTAGTTTCTCTTTCCTTTTTTCTCTTCTCTCCTTGAATCTCCATGCTTAGATGTTTCTCCAAAGCTCACATAAATGCTTATATAAGGCTTCAAGGGTGGTTTCCAAACCATCACACCCTTTCACAATGCATTTAATAATTACTTAAATAAATAATTATTCTTCCACCTTTTAAATGAGTTTTTATACATATTTTTTTATTAATATAATTTGTAGCATCATAAATTGTCGCCCTTGACAATTTCACACTATGTTTTGCTCCCCCTAAATTATTGAGCCTAATCGATCCCCTAATTTCCTAAATTATGCATTTCAAGGCCTATTTTTACCATTTCTAACAAATTACAAGCATAGAACATGTGCATTTATTTAATGTTTTTCCCCCGACACCTAAATCCCCAAAAAATAGGGCCAAGACTAGGATGCCCTTGGGTGGCTCTGCCACCCTATTTTGTTGGGCTCAAAATTTGAATATGTCAATGTTGGCATTTAACATTTGAAATTCAGGTTTCCAATATCATCTATCAGGACCTAATTTTTGGGAAATTAGCATAAATTCTTATAAATACCTAGTTATTGCATCATTTGAAATCTATCTAGCAACCATTGGAAAACTTATGATCAAGCATTATAAAGAGCACTATCAAGCAAGTTATAAATGTCTACAAATACTAGTTGGAGAAACAAGGATAGACAACTAAGAAGGGGGGGTGAGTCAGTTGTCACATAATACTTAAAATTTTCAAACTTAACTTTATCTCAGATCTGATGAAAGAACAATAAACCATAAACAATAAACACATCAGAAGCACAGAGAACACCAAGAATTTTTTACATGGAAACCCTGTTAGGGGAAAAACCATGATGGATGTTAGTCCACAATATTATACCCTGTTAAAAGTATAATGAAAAATAATGGGAATGCACATGCATTTAGGCACACTTCCTAGAGCTCACTGCTCAAATACAAAAGGGATCTACCCAAGAATACAAATAAATTTGGATTAGATCCACAAGGTATGAACTGAGAAAATAGATTCTACAAAAGCTTGATTACAATTCCAGTTAAGCACATAAACACTTCTTCACACTTCGCTAAAACTTCTTCACACTCTGCTTTGCAATCAAATGAATAGACCACTATTTGCACACTTGCACTTTCTCTGGCTCTTCCTCACTTCACACACACACTAAATTTGCACAAAAAACCACTCTTATATATCCGCAACATGGATTTACATCAACAACTTTTTCAGCCAAAATATAAAACATATTTACAATGTCAGACCCAAATTTACAAATAAATTTTTAATGTGAATCAAACACCTTCGGATAATATTATAATGTGACCCCAAACAATATTCTCAATTGCACCAAACATTTAAATTTAAATCTCCAAGGATCCACAACATGTTACAACCATCATGTCGGCCAAGAACAGGAAAACCTGAACACACACGAGAAAAATCTTCAACCACAAGCACATCGATCAACATGTATGTACAACAAGGATAGAGAATGATCTAGAAGCATCCACAAGCAACAAGAACTAAAAAAGAGGCATCTGCAACAAGTGAGATTACTATAATTACATAAACTTCAATCAGGAGTACTAACAAAAACCACAAAAATAATGTTAGAACACAACTGTCTATAACACGATCAAATATTCACGTGGACCTCTAAAACTTTCAGTGGATAGACTAGATACTCTCAACAATAAACCCTTTAGTCCACAATAACTGATCTTCAAAGTACTAAGCAAGACACCTTCATGACCTTCATTGTTCCATTGGCAACCTGCAACTCTTTCTTTAACAATTTTCTCAATATCCTTGACATATACAACCTTCAATACAATAGTGCTAATAGTGTTGACATCAATGATAACCACATATCAACAATACAACCACAACATCCAACAATCTCCCCCTTTGGCATTGATGGCAACATATGATGTCAAAAATACCATCAACACAACTACACTTACTCCCCCTTAGATTGTGACTCTTTTCCTCAATTTCTCTTCTCCCCAAAAAGATTTTTCACATTGCTCTTCTCCCCCTTTGACATTAATGGAAAAAGATAAGCATTAACTTCCCACATACAAGCTCTGAACCACATATTTGCACATCTGACTACTTCCCCTGAGTAGCAGCCACGAAAACATCAATCCAAATAAAAATATAGCTTTGAAGCATATAGATTGATGCAAACAAATGCATCTTTAGTTCATATCAGGAGGGGTAATCACCCCTAGCATCCCTCTGAGATAGTCAAAAGTATCCTTTGGCAACGGCTTGGTGAAAATGTCTGCAGCCTATTCTTTGGTAGGAACATACTCCAGTCTGACTTCTTTCTCACTCACTTTCTCCCTCAAGAAGTGAAACTTGATTGATATATGCTTGGTCTTAGAGTGTAGCATCGAATTCTTCGATATGCTAATTGCACTTGAGTTGTCACAGTATATGGAAATAGGCTCATCATATACTACTCTGATATCTTTCAACATCTATTTCATCCACATCACTTGAGTACAGTTATTTGCAGCAAAAATATACTCTGCCTCAATAGTAGATAGAGAAATAGAATTCTACTTTTTACTCATCCAAGACACCAGCTTCTTTCTTAGGAAGAAAGCACCACCACTAGTACTTTTCCTTCCATCTACATCTCCTGCCCAATTTGCATTAGTATATGCACTCAAAGTAATATCATCATCCTTAGGGTACCAAAGCCCAAAATCAGTTGTTCCTTTCAGATACCTAAAAATTCTCTTTACAACAGTCACATGAGATTCTTTTGGATCAACTTAAAATCCAGCAACCATACATACAACATTCATAATGTCTGGTCTAGTCTGAGTTAAATAGAGAAATCCACCAATCATTGACCTGTATCTTGTTTGATTTTCCTTAGGAGAATCATCATTCTATGTTAACTTGCATTTAGTTACCATGGGAGTACCAACAGGCTTTGAGTCTTCCATGCCAAACTTCTTTAGCGGCTCTTTCACATATTTAGACTGAGATATGAAAATTCCATTATCTAATTGAGTAAATTGTAATCCTAGAAAGAACTTTATCTCTCCAATCATACTCATTTCAAATTCACTCTTCATTTCATCAACAAACTTCATACATAGATTATCATCTCCTCCAAAAAAATTGTCATCAACAAAGACTTCAATAATCAACTCTTTGTCATGATCCAATTTGAAATACAAGTTGCTATCAATAGTACCTTTATTGAATCCAATCTTCAATAAGTATTTATCTAGTCTAGCATACTAGGCTTTGGGAGCTTGCTTGATTCCATATAGAGATTTCTTCAATCGGCAAACCATGTCTTCCTTGTCAGTCAGTTGAAATCCATCTAGTTGTTCAACATATACCTCTTATTCTAATTCACCATTCAGAAAAGATGACTTCACATCCATTTGATAGAATTTATAGTTCTTATATGCAGTACAAGCAAGAAATAATCTTATAGCTTCAATTCTAGCAACAGGGGCAAAGGTTTCTTCAAAATCAATACCTTCCATTTGTGAATACCCTTTACATACCAGTCTTGCTTTATTCTGGACTACTTCACCTTGTTCATTCAGCTTATTCCAAACACCCATTTAGTACCAATCACATTTTTATCTTCTGGGAACAAGAATCCATATATCATTCTTTTCAATCTGCATCAGTTCTTCCTTCATAGCTTCCATCCAGTGTTCATCATTACAAGCTTCATTGACATCTTTAGGCTCAATCTTGGAAAGCATGCAATACTCTTCTACAATATTTCTTCTTGTTTGCACACCTTTATTCTTGTCTCCTATAACTTGATTTTCAAAATTATTTAGCTTTACATACCTCAGAACCTTAGGATTCTCTCGAACTTTTGGTTCTTTTGTTCTTTCTTCTGCACTTGTACTTGTCTCTCCTTCCTAACTTTCTTGATTTACCAGAACAATTTGAAGTTGATTCTGTGTCTGAGCATTCATCCCTTTGTTTGTACTATCTTCTTGGTCATCTGAATCATATCCATAGTATCTGGATGATCTAGCAGAGTCCTCATCAACTATAACATTTGCACTTTCAACCATTTTTCTCAATCTTCTATTATAGCATCAATAGGCCTTGCTTTTAGTAGAGTAACCTAGAAAGATTCCTTCCCACTTCTTGCATCAAAATTTCATATGTCCTCATCTCTCTTAATATAACACTTGCTTCCAAAGATCTTGAAACATTTAACAGTAGGCTTATAACCAAACCATAGTTCAAAAGGAGTCTTACCAGAATTACCATTGGCATTTACCTAGTTTAAAGTGTATACAGCAGTGCTTACAACTTCACTCCAATAGATGTGAGGCACATTTCCTTCAATCATCATTGTTCTAGTAGCATCCAAAATTGTTCTGTTCTTTCTCTTTGCAACTCCATTCTGTTGAGGAGTTCGGGGAGCAAATGATTGTCTTCTGATTCCATTTTCTTCACAAAAAGAATTGAACTCCCTAGAGATGAACTCACCACCTCTATCTAAGCTTAGGAATTTTATTTTCATACCTTTCTCATTCTCTTTCATAGCTTTGAAAATTTTGAACTTCTTTAATGCTTCACATTTTTCTCTTAAGAAAGCAACCCATATCATCCTAGAGTAATCATCAATAAGCAGCATAAAGTACCTTTCTCCATGAAGACTTCTAACTATGGAGGGACCGCATAGATCAGTATGCACCAGCTCCATTATTCCATTAGAATGATGTTGTTTGCTCTGAAAAGAAACTCTAGTCTGTTTTCCCATATGATATTCCTTGCAAATTGTGTTAGCAGGCTTTAGTAGCCTAGGTAGATCTCTTATTGCTTGAGTGGAGCTTACCTTGACAATGTTATCAAAATTCACATGACACAGCCTCCTATGTCATAACCAGCTTTCATCTACTTGAGCAATTAAACAAATTTCACTAGCAACATTCAGGTGAAAAATATTACCTCTTGTCTTTTTACCTGAAGCAATTACATTTCTAGAACTTCCAAGTATCTTGCATCTTCCACCTTTGAGCTGCAGATCATAGCCTGTGTCCACCATCTATCCAACACTCAACAGGTTGTGCTTCAAGCCTTTAACATAAAGTACATCATTAGTGTTATGCTTACCACCAAGACAAATAGATCCTCTACCAAAAATCACACCAGCATTGTTATCTCTGAATCTTACAACCCCACTGTCATATTTCTCTAGACTTACAAATTTTCTTTTGTCACCAGTCATATGATGTGAGCATCTGCTATCAATAACCCACTCATCCTTTTCTTCAATTCAAGTTGCAAGAGCTTTCTCAACTTTAGCAGATTCAGTAGCCACCAGACCATTTTCCTTAATAGCAAGGAACACCCATTCATATTCATTTCCATTTTCTTTGTTAGACTCTTCATCAGTCACTCCTTCAACATAGTAACATTTCTTTTGAAATCTAGATCTGTTAGGCTTAGACCTAGGAACTCTTTCAGGACACCTTGATGCAAAATGACCTATTTTATAGCAAGAGAAACATTTAATAGGCAACATTCCTTTATACTTACCTTGTCCTCTTCCTTCTTTCTTCACAATCAGTGCTTTCAACTATTCTACTTCTCTTTCTTCATCTTCAAGCTGTTTCATTTCTTCCTCATACTTGAATGACTTTCTGGAACACTCTCCTGGATCATATCTTTGCTTGTTTCTTCTGGATACAGTAGCCATATATGCAAATTCAATCTTGGGAACATATTCACCAAATTCACTCAACTCAAAGGCAACAAATTTACCAATTAGTGTATCTCTTGTCACATTCGTCACTGATCTGATTTCTTCAATAGCATAAGCCTTTGCTTTGTAAGAGGGAGGAAATGATCTGAGCACTTTAGCTACAATTTCTTCCTCTTCCAGGGTACCACCGACACATCTATAATACCCATCACTAGTTCATTTACTTTTTGCATAAAAGAAGAAATATTTTCATCTTCACCCATCTTCAAATTTTCATACTTTCCTTTCAAACTTTGTAGCTTAGCCATCTCCACATGTGCATCTCCTTCATACAAAGTTTCCAACTTCATCTAGATCTCATGAGCTATCTTCAAACCCATCACATTTGTCATTTTTGAATCTTTCAGAGCATTCAACAAAGGTTCAATAGCCCTGATGTTATTCTCAGCCTCTTTAATTTCATCAAGAGTAGAAGGACCATTATGAGGAATAACATATCTATTCTTTGTAATCTTCTAGAAGGGTTCACCAATGCATCTCAAATGACACTCCATCCTAGCTTTCCATAATGAGTAGTGTGTTCCATCGAATCTAGGATTGTCCTTCTTGTATGATGCCATCTTAAATCACCTCAAGCTTTTAAAATTCTTCAAATGAACCTACTCTGATACTAATTGTTGGAAAAACAAGGATAGACAATTGAGAGGGGGGGTGAATCAGTTGTCATAGAATACTTAAACTTTTCAAACTTAACTTAACTTTATCTTAGATCTGATGAAAGAACAATAAACCATAAACAATCAACACATTAGAAGCACAAAGAGCACCGAGAATTTTTTATGTGGAAACCCTATTAGGGGAAAAACCATGGTGGATGTTAGTCCACAATATTATACCCTGTTAAAAGTATATTGAAAAATAATGGGAATACACATGCATTTAGGCACACAGCCTAGAGCTCACTGCCCAAGAATACAAAGCAATTCAGATTAGATCCACAAGGTATGAAATGAGAAAATATCTTCTACAAAAGCTTGATTATAGTTCCAGTTAAGCACAAAAATACTTCACTCAAACATCTTCACACTCTGCTCTGCAATCGAATGAATAGATCACTATTCACACACTTGCACTTTCTCTAGCTCTTCCTCACTTCACACACACTAACTTCACACAAACAACCACTCTTATATATCCACAACCTAGATTTACATCAACTTCGTTGGCCAAAATATAAAACATATTTACAATGTCGGCCCCAAATTTACAAATAAATTTTTAATGTGAATCAAACACCGTCAACTAATATTATGATGCGACCCAAAAAAATATTCTCAAGCACGCCAAACATTCAAATTTAAATCTCCAAGGATTCGCAACACATTACAACCATCATGTCGGCCCAGAACATGAAAACCCAAACACACACGAGAAAAATCTTCGACCATGAGCACACCGATCAACGCAGACATACAACAAGGATAGAGAATGATCTAGAAGCATCCATAAGCAACAAGAACTAAAAAAGAGGCATCCACAACAACTAAGATTACCATAATTACATAAACTTTAGTCAAGAGCACTGACAAAAACCACAGAAATATTGTCAAAACACAATTGTCCATAACACAATCAATCTTCACGCGGACCTCTAAAACTTCCAGTGGATAGACTAGATACTCTTAGCAATAAAACCTTTAGCCCACAACAACTGATCTTCAACTTACTGAGCAAGACACCTTCATGACCTTCATTGTTCCACCGACAACTTGCAACTCTTTCTTTAACAATTTTCTCAATATCCTCGACATATACAACCTTCAATACAACAGTGCTAATAGTGTTGAGATCAATGACAACCACATATTAGCAATACAACCACAACATCCAACAATACCCAGTTATTGCATCATTTGAAATATATCTAGCAACCATTAGAAAACTTACGATCAAGCATTATCAAGAGCATTATCAAGCAAGTCAAGAGCAACATTTCGGTGATTTATTGCAAAAATTCAAGATCCAAACATTATGTCAAATATTAAGTGAATTTATGTTCATGTTATCATTATTTGTGAAGACTAACCTTTGTTGTAGGTCTCCAAGCAATTTAAGCAATTAAGAAAGCAAGATCCAAGACCTTGAAGTGATGTGTATGACTTCAGTCCTTCAAGGAAGCCATTGAAGGGTGGTGAGTTGCAACACTTTGTGGATTCATCATTCCTTCCTATCATTTATCATTTTATCATTGGCATTGCCATTGTGGAAGTGGAAACACTAACACCGGGTTTGACTAAGGAAATCCCCTAAATGGCATAACCTCTCCTCTCTCTTTGAATGTGCAGGCTTCAAGTTTGGAGAGGATTGAAGGAACTTTGAAGATCATTTTTCCACTGTTGCATTCAAAACCCTACACTTTGTCAACTCACAAAAACTCACCTATAGAATTATCCGATAGTGATCCAAAAAATTTGCAAGTAGAAACAAGAGTCTCAAACCTGACATCAAAGGACTACAAAAACAAATCTAGGACACCCCTACAATGACAGAGATGCCCTTAGGCGCCTATGTCCTATTATGACTAATACCAAAATTTTAGGATAGTTGCACACCATTCTACCCTTCTCAAATCTACCTGCAAACCTTTGTTTCAGTCTATCAATTGTTAGGATCTTGTATTTTTCATATTAGGGCACATAATCTAATTAGGTTAATCAAGGAAAATCAATCCCAACCCATTTCCAAGGCTCAAAAAGATGCAGATCCAGGTCTTATTGGCAAACCTTCATGGTTGAAAGTCAATCTAATCACGTTGTTGATCTCCATCTTAATGAAAATTTAGAAAATAACACATGTAAATTAACCCTAGGTTTTATACATTAAACCTATGGTTCATGTTTTTCTTTGTTTCTTTTTGGTGAACCTAACATTTTGACATCATAAACCTTTTGAAATTTGAAGTAATTAAACCCTAGATCTAGATTTTGCATTTAGGGTTTCATTTTTGCATCATAAAAAGACACAAAATTCAAAAAATTGCAATATCATATTGCATCATAGGTTGCATTAGGGTTTATTTTAGTCATTTAGGTCAAATCTATAGTCAAAATAGCATTCACAATTGTCATTTTTTGTCCAAATATTGTTACACATTTGCATTTGAATCACATTGTCTTAAATTGTCAAAAGTTTTGGAAACATACTCACTTGTAGACCTATTTGCACACAAAAACAAAACACTTAGACAACCTAATAAACATTCAAATTTTCAGTTTTTAGAAACCCTATCAAGGACATAGATGCCCTTGGGCGCCTCTGTCATGCTACACTTGGATCAACAAAATTTTACCCAGGTCTTTGTGTCTATGTCTTCTTGCAAATATTTGATTTGGAAATTTTGACTACATGTATTTAGGCATCCTTCATATAGTTCAAAATATTAAAAAAGGTGCATTGTTTAGTTTCAAAATTGCATCAAAATCATCATTTTCAAGTTTTGGCATCTTAGAATTAGTCAATTATTGCATTTTAGATCTCAAAATTGCATTCAATTTTTTCATTTATTTTAAAAACATCTTCAACATAGTGGCACACTTGTATTTTGAATCACGTTGGCATAAACTGAGTAAATTCTAGAAAAAACAATACACTGTTAGACCTTTCTACAAGCAGACCTACGATCCTTAAACAATATAGTACACAATCAAATTTTAAAACTTGCAAAAACCAATGCAAGATATAAGTTCCATATGGTGACTTATTCCACTTATGGAAACTTAGTCCTACCATTTTGAGCTCAAATTCATTGTACAAAATCTTGTTTTTGGTCTCTACTCAACTCTAGCATTAGTTTTTGAATATCAATCCTGTAACTATTTGTTTTTCTAAAAACATTACTAGCTTGATCCATAGGGTGTAACATCATGTTTTCATTGCAAAAAAATTGTGTTATCATAATTCATTTTCTATTATCATATATTATTAATAATTTTAAGGAATTTTTGTTATAAGCATGTCTCGATGAGTTTATTTCCCCTCTTTTGTTGTTTTCATTGATCCCTCTCCCACTATCTCTCTTATATGTGAGGTTAGAACAGTGCAAGAGAATACAATCATTGAAAATAATGGCAATCATGTTTTTTCTTCTCCCAATATCTCTCCTATTTGTGAAGAAGATATCTTGTTGTTAGAAGATCCAATCATTGAGCGTCATGAGAATCATGTTTGTTTCTCTCCTCTCCTACTTGGGAATATATTGTTGGACAAGAAGACGAAATCATTGATACATTTATGGATTGCATAGATGAAGGTGCTAAGGTGACATTAGATTCCCCCTCGATATAAGATCATCAACAAGAAGTTAAATCCATTGAGGTTATGAATGCACAATTGACTATTAGATCTCCTTTAATCATTGGACCTCCTAAAATCCCTTTAATTATAGGACCCCCTAAAATTCCTCTAATTATTGAACTTCCTAAACCTCATGGACATATCCTAAGCTTTGCAAAGCAACTTACGAGTAATCATGTGTCAAAGAAACCAAGTTATCATATTGTTGCTCACACGTACAACACTAGAAACAATAAGCAACCAAAGAAAACACCAACATTCATCCCATTACCTCAACCATACCTCACACCCACACCTAACATTCCATAGCATAGTGGTAATGAATTTTTTCTTGTTGAGAAACTTTGTAACACTTCTGCTAAGATATCCTTGTGGGATTTGATTCAGACATCACCTATTTACCATGGCATGCTTCAAAATGCTTTGAAACAAAGTTGTGGTCCCTCCTAGTGTGCAACCAAACGATGTAGTAGCCTTAATTGAGGGTATGAATTCGGCTAATGTGGATATTATCTTTCATCAAATTGAATTACTTCCCTTGGAAACATAAAAATAAAATGAGGTGTTGATGGTAATGGTTGTTATTAACAAGGTTGGGATTAGGCATACCCTTATTGACAATGGTTTGAGGCTTAATGTTTGTAGTGTGAACCTTTTGGATAGAATTGGAGAAGATAAAACTAAAATTCAATCAGTTGATTTGTCTATTTGAGATTTTGATAATGTGGGAAAACAACCACTTGGTGTGATAACGATACCTGTTAAAGTTGGCAAGGTTGTATTGCAAACTCCTATCCATGTCATGCCCCATGATCTTTCATATTACCTTCTCTTGGGAAGACCATGAATTCATGAGATGAAAGGTGTACCTTCAATGCTTCATCATCTAATTAAATACACATACAACAATAAGGTTTACATGATAAAAGTTTATCCTAAATCTAAAAATTGTTTACAAACTGAAGTAGGAATGGTGATTCCTCTTAGCACATTGATACCAACTTCAAAAGTGGAACCTTTACAAATCGATGATGATCCTTATTGTCTTTCATTAGTGAAAAATTTATTAGATGATGATTGGGGATCATTATATTTTACAACTACATTCGTGGGGGAGTACAAGATTACACAATCAAAATCAGAAAAAGAGAAAGAAGTTGCAATGATATCAACACAATCTATCACCGAATCATCAAAAACATCCACAACTTCTACAAAAAAAGGAAAACATAAAAACCACATCTACATATGATGAAAGTGATTATGAAAAAACACCTTACTTGAAAGAAATAGAAGCCATTTATAGACGAGGTTATCAACTTTTGAAACAATTTGGCTATAATGGAAAAGGATGTGGTGTAAAAGAACAAGGAATTTGTGTTCTCGTAGAGCTCAACATGCAAGAGAAAACAATTTTTTTTGGTTATTGTCCTTTAAAAATAATGAAAACATCTTCACTTAATCATACAAGAGACAAATAGTATTAGTTGTTTCTCCTTGCCATGTGGTAGTTTTAGTATCACACAATACTTACTACCATGCATGGGGGTATAAACTAGGCTTTATACAGTCATATATCATCTTTCAAGGAGTAGTACATCATCATCCATTTTGGATCACTTTTCTCCCTACACTTGGGGGGCAAGGGATTAGGTAGCCTTGTGTTAGGTGCATTCCTCTAGAAAGGGATCCCTTTATTTCTCCTTAAAATGTTAGTGCATCAAGTACACTAACATTTTAAGGGGGGTCATATAGTCCCACATTTATTATTTTCATGTGAAATGGTCCCTTTTTAGTGATGATAGCATACAACTCCTAGGAAGTGTGACCTTCTCAATGAAATTATGGCCTTCTCAATCTATGTTGTGTCTCCTTTGTGGTGATATTGGACTTGATATCCCCTAAGAGTGCGACCTTTCTTGGCATATGACATTCCCCTTGGTGGTAATAATATGGCTAGTATTCCCTAAGGTGTGATTTTCTATTCCATGACTAGTCCTTTATTGGTGGTGATATCATGTGTGATGTTCCCTAAAGCATGACCTTTCATGTATTGAGCAAAACCCCTTTTTTTTGTAAATCACCTTTTGTGGTGGTGTTGTTATAACACCCCTTAAGGTTTTGGCCTTATCTTGTCGTCGTTTATGAACCTCCTTAAGCAAGCTTATACACCTTCTTAGGTGAGTCTGAAATTTTTGCTTCACTTTGCTCACACGCATTGAACTTAGTGGTGTGTTGACATTGGCATTTGTGCTTCACATTGTTCACACGTGCTAAGCTTAGTGTTGTGTTGGCATAGCATCTTGATCATTTTTGTAGCACCGTATCAAAGTTATCAAGGAGTATAACTCTTGGTATGATTGTCAATGGGTGCACACCTAGTGAATAGTAGACTTCACTAGACCTAGTGTGTCTCTCATTTTTCTACTTTGTTTTAGGGAATCACCTAGTGAATATTGGACTTCACTAGCCTATGGTGCCTTATGTTTTTTATTCACCTAGCAAATATTATACTTTTATATTTTATGAGTCATGAATGTTTTAACATGGTCGTCAAGCATAACACAACTTGCTTGATAGTAGAGCTATGTGTTTTATAAGTGTCTAGCATAACGCAGCTTGCTAGCCTTGTGGAACCCATCATATTGCATGGACATTTAGTATAATGTAGCTTGATCTAGCTAGTAGATCCATGTGGCTCATGAGTGATGTGGAATAACACAAATTTTTCTATTCCTCATAAGAGCATTCCTTTAACTAACATTTGTTTGATGGAAAGACGTTGGGTATTTGAGACAATTTAAGACTGAGGTCTCTCTGCCTTACCGACTCGAATCCTTTTAGTACTAACCTTGTGTTTTTTGTATGTCTTTTGTGTGTTTTCTTCGTGTCTGCATCTTGTTTACACCGTGCTTGTGTTCATTTCATTTCCATTTATATGTTATGTTATGTCATGTGTTTTCCTCATGTATGCTTCATGTTTTTTGACATGTTTGTTTGTGTATGTTGTCTTTATGCATTACATACATGTGTGTGTTCCTTTGGGCTTATGTTGTCTTACCATGGCATCTTGGATCCTGGGGGCTTGTGCACTCCCCCTATATCCTTGGTCATCATATCTTCAACATTTGGACAATTGAACCCCTCTTGACATGGATTTTCTACTTTAGTGTGAGTCAGTGCATAAGTTTATACTCTCACTAAAGTGGGGGCTAAATGTAGTATCATAAATTTTCACCCTTGAAAATTTCACACTATGTTTTTCTCTCCCTAAATTATTGAGTGTAATAGACTCCCTAATTTCCTAAATTGTGTATTTTGAGGCCTATTTTTATTGTTTCTAACAAATTGCAAGCATAGAACAAATGCATTTATTTAATGTTTTACCCCTAACACCTAAATCTCTGGAAAATAGGGTCAAGACTAGGACACCCTTGGGCAGCTCTGTCCCCCTATTTTGTCGGGCTCAAAATTTGAATATGTTGATGTCGGTATTTTAACATTTGAGATGCAGGTTTCCAATGTTGGCTATCAGGATATAATTTTTAGGAAATTAGCATAAATTCCTACCAATACCTAGTTATTGCATCATTTGAAATCTATCTTGCAACCATTGGAATACTTATGATCAAGCATTATCAAGAGCACTATCAAGCAAGTCAAGAGCAACATTTCAATGATTTATTACAATGTTTCAAGGTCCCCAAACACCATGCCAAATCTTGTGTGAGTTTATGTTCATGTTATCATTGTTTGTAAAGGCTAACCCTTGTTGTAGGTCTCTGGAAGCAATTCAAACAATCAAACAAGCAAGATCCAAGACATTAAAGTGATGTGCATGAATTCAATCCTGTAAGGAAGCCATTAAAGGGTGGTGAGTTGCAACACTTTATGGATTCATCATTCCTTCCTATCATTTATCATTTATCGTTGACATTGTCATTGTGGAAGTGGAAACACTAACACGAGGTTTGACTAAGGAAAGCCCCTAAATGGCACAACCTCTCCTCTCTCTTTGAATGTGCAAGTTTCAGGTTTGGAGAGGATTGAAGGAAATTTGAATATCATTTGTCCATTATTTTTTTCAAACCCTACACCTTATCAACTCACAGAAACTCACCTATAGAATTATCTGACAGTGATCTGACAAATTTGCAAGCGGAAACGAGAGTCTCAGACCTGGCATCAAAGGACTGTTAAAACAAATACAGGACACCCATACAAGGATAGAGACACCCTTGGGTGCCTAAGTCTTCCTATTCTAACTGATACCAAACTTTCAGAATAGGTACACAACATTCTACCCTTCTCAGATCTACCTACAAGCCTTTGTTATAGTCTATTAATTATCGGGATCTTGTAGTTTTCATATTATGGCACATAGTCTAATTAGGTTAATTAAGGCAAATCAATCCCAATCCATTTCCAAGGCTCAAAAAGATGCAAATCCAAGTCTGATTGGATCACCTTCATTGTTGAAATTCAATCTAATCACCTTGTTGATCTCCATCTTAATAAAACCTTAGAAAAAGAACACACACGTAAATTAACCCTAGGGTTCCTCTTTTTCTTTGTTTCAATATCTCTTTTAACCAAAGGATCATAATCTCCTTTATTTTTCTATCTCCCTTTTAATCTTAAAGGGTTATTTCATAACTTTCTCTTTGGGTAAAAGGTCACATAGCATTTCTCCCCCTATAAATTAACTATTGTCCTCAGTAGCACAAGATGCATTTGCATCACAACTCAAAGAAGCACATGATCAATAAGTGAAGATACTAACATTGAATATTTGTATTCTTCATAATATACCTAATTTATCTACATTAGTTGCTTCTTTTAATTCATAGATCATCCTTTTTAATTTTATTTTAAATTCACAAGTATTTTTAATAAAATAATTTTCCCCAATCAAAATTGTGACAAGAACTATATAGTTTTCTTATGAAATATATCATGAATTTATAATTGAAAAGATAATTATAGTTTATATGTTTTACCTCCTATCTTTCAACTTGACCATTTTACTCACTCATGTAACGATCCCTTTAAATTATTAAAGTATTACAATGTGATCATACAATAATTACTATGCATATCCAATACTATGTGGTCACTCATGCTCAACATACATTCCAAGATAATATTCATGCATTCTAGACTACATGAATTTCCTCTTTTCATATATCAAAATCAATTTACAAATAGAATCTTAGTCCTATATAGGGTTATTAGGTTGATCAAGTCCAATAACAATGTACAAATTGAAACAAAAGATGATACAACAAATCTCACAATGTATTTTAAATAATAATAGTAAATTATTGCCACCTAGAGAGTACTTCATAAACAAATTACTATTCGTCATCTTCCTGTAAGAAACTAGGTTAATTAAATTTCAATGTACTTCTAGGATGAAGATTTGTTCAATTATATTTTTGGATGAAGTTTTGGCTACACAATGAGGATACCTCACATTGATAACCATTTTGTAAACCTAATAGTAAAGTGGAACACAACTTTTATTAGGGGTCTCATCATAAAATTAAATACTAAGGGTACATAAAAATTATTATATTGTATATGATATATGATATTATTAGATTGTGTATGGTATATGATTGTATATGCTAAAAATAAAAAACTAATTGAAACTATAACCAGATTCAAAACATTTTCAACATTACATCAATGAACCTTTTCTAAATGAACACAAATGCAAAATATGTAAACTATGCAAAACCAAACACATGCATTCAAAATAAAACTAACTCCATTGTTCTTTTATCCACCAAGATCTTGATTTATGCATTTGGTGCTCTCAGATTTTCACAAGCACAAATGCAACAAGAAGCTATGATGAACGAAAGAAAGGATTGTATGATCAAAATTGAATGTGTTTTTTGGTGAGAAGAGAGGGTTTATATAGATGTCCTCACGATAGATCTGAGTTACGAGAGAAATGTGAGATAAAAGAGTGAAGTGGAGAAATTGACAATTATCCCATATTGTTTAATCAAATGAAATTGGTGGAAATGAGAGATAAATGCGATGTTTTATGATATGATGTAGGTTTAGGAGTTTAGAATAAAGATGGATTTGTGAATTAATTAATGAATGATTTAATTAAATGGATTTATGTATGCAAATACAAATGTTTTACGATATGAAATAGATATAAGATTAATGTAAATTAAAGTATGGATATTATTATGCATGAATAAAGCATGGATGAAATGGATAAATGATTATGCAAATGAATAAATGCTTATAATGTGTTAATGATTTAAGTGAATTAATGAATGAATAGAAGAAAGTATTAAATGAATTAATTAAACAGATAATAATATCCATTTAATTAATAGATGAAATATAGGATGATTGTGAGGACAAATTTTGAGTGTCTACAATGATATTACTAGATTGTGTATCAAAAGTAATTAGTATAAACTTACAATCTTAATTTCCTTAGAGATTGTCTCTCCTCCTATAAAATTCAACATGTCCTCATGTTTTACTATAAAAGAACCTATTGGTTTCATATCCTATAATTATGTTATTCTCACCAACCAGGGAAAACTTTAATGGTGAATCTTCACCGATTGGCGAATAATTGAAATCAGGACCTCAAGAAATGGCGAATAGTACAAGCTAAAAAGGAGGCTGAATTGCCATGTTTTTACAAGAAATTAATTTTGTCTCAAATAATTTGCCTATGCATTATTTTTTTAAACTAATAAATCGAATTGATTCGCCATGTAAATAATGCATCATTGGAATTGATTCGCCAATAGTTTTTACTATAATTACAAATATTAATTATATTCAGCAGTAATATTATATTCCTCCCATTAATTTTGGGGAAATATTGCCACTAATAATAAATTACCATTTAATTTTAAGGATATTTTAGCCTTGAATAGGGCTTTTATTTATTGTCACCGAATCATCGAGTACCTTTTTAATCAAATGGCTGAGGTTGATTCCGCGACCTATATGCACGTGCCTTTCAAAAGGCTTGTTGAGGCCCGAAATTTGTTTTGGGCCACATGATTAGATTTAATCATGTGGCCCAAAATCTCAACAAGCCTTTTAAAAGGCGCATGCATATAGGTCACAGAATCAACTTGCAGCCATCCAATTAAAAAGCTAATCAATAGTAACAATTTCACTTTTCATTTAGTCTCATTTTTAAAGTGAGATTTTAAAAAAATACTTAATTTGTGTGTGCTCCAATGCATTTTCAATAGTGAATTTATGCTTGGTGCGAGGGGCTCTGCCCCTCGACCCTGCCTATATTGCAACAGGAGCACGTCGGGGCTGTTGTCCCTTGACCCTGCCGGTGGCTGCCGCCTCCAGACCTCTACTTCAATATTACAAAAAACAAAAAAATATGGGGGAACTACACCGACCAACTATGCAAATTTTTAAAGGAGAGATTTTGCATTGTAATTAATCTTTTTAGTGATTATTCACTAGGATTCGCCACTATGATTATTATTTTTAGCAATTATTCATTAAGATTCACCAAGATTTTACACTATCGCCGGAGGGGGGGGGGTTCTTAAAGTTATCCCTGTCACCAACTCATTCCAAACATAATGTCAATTTTTCAAGTTTAAGATGTGAATCCAAGGACCTGTGGGTTATGGGCCCATAATGTAACTAATTTTCCAATTTCTAGTGTACACAATTTTCTTCTAAGATTTCATTGTAAAATATAATTAAGTTGTCATAAAGACATGGAAAACAAACTAAAATCCTCTATTACTAAGATTTTCATTAACCCATAACTATCTAATTGACCTAATCTATATCATCTTAACTACTAACATATTATAACATAGACTCAACTATCAAATTAATTGCACTTTCTAATAATAATGAACATTAATTAAATAAAAAAGACCCAAAAAAAACCATTATACATGGAATAAGAAAAAAGTGCCATTGCATATCCTCAAAGTTCAACAAAGCCATAAGAAAACTTGAAACCATACACTCATAACCAAGATTATGATCAATACACCCTCTAAAATATAGAAATTCTAATTATCTTCTAGTTCATAAATCCTAGTTCCATCAGTCTATTCAAACAATGTGTCATTTAGGTGCCCAGGCCAAAAACTGTCAAGAGTTGTGTATATATCTCTTTTAAGGGAAAAAAAATTAATTCAACTATCCAATGATCGGATGTGGTCATAAATGGGATGCCAAGATAATGTGAATTGGAATTTTCATGCTGTTGCATTTGCCTAAACCTCTTTCTTATTGTTGAATGTTCCTCCATTAACTCTACCATCTACCAAGGTCATAATGCCATGGTGGGAATTGGGGGCTCTACACATGCATAAGGAGAAACAAATCTCTGCATTTATTTTAAAAGAAAAAATGCCAAGTAATAGTGACATCCAATTCAGGAGAATGGGGTCATACTAAAAAGACAACATCTGAACACTCAAGTCAACTATTAAATTATTCTAAGAGCCATAAAATATGGTGGAAAGTATCCAGGTTAGAGCTTATGCAAAACAAGATCAATGAGAGAAATGGGGACAACCATATGAGGAGGGCGTTGTTTGGGAAACATGGTGGCCTATTTCATAGTGGGCAGCTTACTTCAATGAATAATTTGGTTGTTGTATAAAGAATAAACACATTGCAAGCTAATTATCTTTCCATTCCCTTCTCTATCACTCCCATTCTACCACAAGAAGACTTATTACCCTAGAGATCTCTAATGACTAGCTACTATTTCAACGATCTGTGCTTCTACACATGGGTTTATGCCATCCGGTTCTATTTTGCCTGAAGGAATGGTTGACATATACATGTTTGGTAAATATTTTGGTGAGAATTTTAATGCGATGAATTTTCTGTTGGTGGTGAATTTATCATGGCGGTGAATTTCCCTTGAGATGAATTTATCATGACGGTGAATTTTCAGCGGTGAATTTTCCTACGGTAAATTGTTGGCAGTGAATTTGCCTAATGTCATGTACTCTATTTAATCTATTTCTATTATTCTCATTATAATATAGTAACAGTATCTATCTAGATATATGATAAAGAATTATGTGAGGAAAAACTAAACGTTGGAGTCTAAGGCTCATCGTAAGTATTTTTTTCTATCTTTTTGTTAGAATAAATTTTGAAAATTAGAGATGGATGCTATTCGATTGAAAAGTTTCATAAAAATAACCTTGACCAAATGAAATGCATGAAGTGGACATAGAAATAGTTAGTGGAATGATTAAATTATGAGTTATTGAATGGTGATATGGAAAGGAATGACACATTCCTACAACAATTCATATCTTATAATTCTCACTCTATATTATCAATTTAAGCAATACTTCATAGTAAGACTCATATTTCTTTACTTTTGTGAAGTCCATCTTGCTTAAGCCTTTGAGAATTTGATTATAAATCATAAAAATGGTGTTCAATAATTTACTAAACTTGGTCAATTTTATTATTATTTTTTTAAATAGTTTATGTAGAATCTACTCCCGAATTTATATAATAATTTTGTCTTAATTATTTATATGATACCATTATGTGTATGTGAGACACTATCTCATTGTCTTTATTCCATTGAAATTTTAGATGATGAACAAATAGATAAGGAATGAATGAGCTTTTTTTATGCTTGAAAGATAAATTTTGTGTTGATTTCTTTGGTCTTACAAAATTAGACTACAATTCTAGACTAAGTATCATTCAAAAATAACTTCAACTATTGATAGAAATCCAAACATTCACTTCACTACGTTTTTTTTGTTGTTGTTTGATTTGAACAATTTATAGAGGAGATATATTGAAGTATACAGTCTTTTGAGGGAAGTATATGGGCTTTATTTATTTTATTTCTTATTTTTTTATTACCTGTTATGTGTAATGTTTACACTCTTTGTCAAAAGATAAAGGTTCTCATCCTTAAATATAATGTTAATACTTCATTTATTTATTTTTGGCTAGTCAGTAAAAGCATAATAAAAAATTCAAAGATAAGAGGGTCTGATCACTGATACCAAATGTGATGTCACTTTTCTTCTTATAATTATTAAGTATTAGCAATGGATTTAATATAATAAATATTAGAGTTAAGATAAATTTACAAGATGTTATGTCACTAAAATGATGTATCATATAGACAATATTCTCAATATTGTCAAATCAATGGTTTTTCAATACTTATTTGAAAACCACAAAGAGGCTACTATTTGGCACTCAAAGGAATGGTTATAGGTCCAAGCTGTGATGTCACTTTTCTTCTTATAATTATTAAGTATTAGCAATGGATTTAATATAATAAATATTATAGTTAAGATAAATTTACAAGATGTTATGTCACTAAAATGATGTATCATATAGACAATATTCTCAATATTGTCAAATCAATGGTTTTTCAATACTTATTTGAAAACCACAAAGAGGCTACTATTCGGCACTCAAAGGAATGGTTATAGGTCCAAGCTGTGATGTCACTTTTCTTCTTATAATTATTAAGTATTAGCAATGGATTTAATATAATAAATATTATAGTTAAGATAAATTTACAAGATGTTATGTCACTAAAATGATGTATCATATAGACAATATTCTCAATATTGTCAAATCAATGGTTTTTCAATACTTATTTGAAAACCACAAAGAGGCTACTATTCGACACTCAAAGGAATGGTTATAGGTCCAAGCTTTTCATGTCATAAACATTGTCAAAGGAAATTGGTTCTTACATAGAACCAACTTGCCTTCACGACATAAATACATCCCTAGCCAAGACACTCCCCAATGTATGTTGTACCCTGAGTTGGACACACCCTATGCACCCCTTCTCCAAATGTTTCAATGTCCACCCATGACCCTAACCTTCACTCTTTTGTGCCCTTTTAATTTATCTTTCCTTTTTCCTCTTCTCTCTTTGAATGTTCTCCATACTTGGATATTTCTTCAAGTCTCGCATAAATGCTTATATAATGTTTAAGGGGCGGTTTCCAAACCATCACACCCTTTCACAAAGGTTGCATTTAATAATTATTTTTCTTCCACTTTTTAAATGAGTTTTTATACAAATTCTTTATTAATATCTCTTTTAACCAAAACATCATACTATCCTTAATTTTTTTTATCTCCCTTTTAATCTTAAAAGATTATTTCATAACTTTCTCCGAAAAAAAAGTCATGTAACAATTATATTTATTAATAAATTATAAATTAGATTTTTTTTTTGTATTCAAGAAATATTCCTATCTTCTAAAATAAATATGTAAATTTTACAACTAAAAATATTATGAAAATAGATAATCATCAATCTAATTAGTTGAAATTTTTTTACCTCATAAGAGCAATTAATATAATAATGCAGCGAGCAAGAAAGGGAGTTCATGCCCACTAATTGCAAGTAATTGCAAACTTCATGAAAATTGAGGTGATAAAAAAGATATATACGCAATGTCATGAATAGAAGAGGGCATAAAATGTGTACATTTAATAAACACGACCAGCAATATAACATTAAATATAACATGATGTGAGTCCCACTTTCCATGTCGTGTGTACATTTAATAAACACGACCAGCAATATTCATGCATTCTAATTTTGTATTATTTTTAAATCTATATATATACTCATTCAAAACTTCTCTTTTAATTAGATATAAATATTTTTTTTACATAAATAATATTTATTTTTACTTTTAATTATTATTATCTTATAATACCAATTAATTTATTTTTTATTTTTTATTCAAGGGGTAAACGCTTTTGACCGGAGCTATGAACCGGATACAACCATTCAACAATACCACCCCAACGGGGTTTGAACCTTGGTGGCAAGAACAACAATGCCACCTATAAACCATTACACCATGCCAATACCGGCATAATACCAATTAATTAATTAAAATAAATAATATCATTTAATTAAAAAAAATCTTAAAATTATTATAATATTAATTATATAAATATAATTTGTTGATAAAGACAGGTTCAGTGTCAAGTTGTTTGGTTGTACTGACGGCCACCAGGGTTCAAACCCTCGTTGGACTAATGTGCTTGCAAGCCTTGTGTCTTCGTTGGGTCGTCATGCCCTGGAGTCAAACCCCAAACCTGTGAGGAGCAAACCCTTGGCCCAAGCCAACGCTACTACTTGTGCAAGCTAAATTCATACCAATTATTAATATATTGATTATATTATTAATATTTATTATAAGACTTGTTAATCTATTATAAATACTATTTATAATAAATATAATATAAATTAATTAATTTATTATATTATTTACTTTATTCCTAACTAATTTTGAGATAAAAAATTAAATAAAGATTTATTTTAATTTTATATTTAATGTTGATATGTTAATTAAATTATATTTATATAATATTATACTATTTGAAATATAGAAAATATAAATTAATTGCAACATATAGTTAAGTATTTCTATCTTGGAGTCTAAATTGGTAACGATTGCCATGGTGATGTGGTTTGTATTAGACTCTTTGGAATTAATTAATATTTTAAATATATTTGTTTAAGATATCATTTTTGAGTTATTTTATTTATTGAAGCTTCTTTTTTTTGCTTATAAGTTAATTTAGAATTATTTTATTTACTTAAAAAATATTTTGTTTTATTTTAGAATTCGTGAAGAATTATTTTATTTTATTTGGTTGTAGAACTCAAAATCAATCAATCAAAACTACAAAGTCTCTTTACAAATAAATCATTAGCTCATCAATATTTAACAAATATTTATTCTAATGAACAAACTCAACTTTAACTATGCTATTAGAGTTGTGTCTAGTATGAATCAAACTTGGATCAAGGTGGACCTAACTACTATAATATTCATCAACGTAGAACTTGTTGATCTCAAAATGTCATCTAGCCTACCCTTAAATCTTGTCATTATTCATCTATCAACTACACAAGTAATTTTATTACTACTACAAAGGTAGGTACTTGCCACATGGTTGTGCTACATATGGCTTGCAAGAATCTAGTCTCTCAAACTATTATCACCATTGAATAATTATGCCACGATTCATCTAATAACAAGCCAAGAAATACTATAAATTACAATACTAGATAAGCAAGTACTAGCCACTAGATGACAATTGTTTATATAAGGTAAAATTTTACAATTATAGTGAATTTATAAGTTTTTATGATCTTGTTAAAATACAAACATGTTCCCAGATTTACCAGGCTTGAAAATAAACTTCAACCCACAATGTTTTTCTTCAGTGTTTATTTTGAAACACATTTTTGGGAGTAGCCAAGGAGCAGGACAGATGCCTTGGAGTTATACTAATATAAAGACGTCAGTAATGAGGATAAAATCCTTCTGAATTGAATGCCTCAATAATGGAACAGCTCTGATTAATGCTGTTGTAAGAAAAATGCAGAATGGATTTCCTGCCAAATAAGGCAAATAGACTAATCAGAACTTGCAAATAGAATTCCTATAAAAGAATTTGTTAACAGTGCAATAATCAGGACTGACCTGAGAAGAACTTGGCACTTGTGGCAAAACAGAATTTGTCAATTGATTCATTTTGCCGGAATCTTGCATGCAGCTGTGAACATCATACCCGGTCGATGACAAATTAGGCATAGCCATATCATGAAGGCTTTCAGGATGTGTATCAGAGGAGGATAACAATGGACTCCTTGCAGTACCTTGGGTCATGTTTGCAATCCCTACTGTCCTGTCCATGCTTAGGGAAACTCCTGCAGATCCTGTATTCATATATGTTTTGGGTATTTGGGGAATCTGCAACTGTTGCATCTCCGATAGCATGCACATAGATGAAATGTCGATTCCACTTCTTGCAGAAAGGATCTGCATTCCAGTAGATATAGGGTGAGGCACATGTTAACCTGCATGGTTGAATACAGAAACTATGTAGTATACTTAGTTCCCAGCATTTTTTAACCTATGAAGCACAATGACCATCGAGTAATACTTAACAGCACAACCATGCAAACTGGTGATTTGCAACAACAAAGGGTTATTAATGATTATCAAATAATTCATAGTCAGCTTGGAGCAGATGGATGCAGCACACCAAAATCAAAGAATGTTGGTGTATCAAATAATATTTCAACTTATTGTGTAATTAACGTGCAACAGAAATAAAAGAAATGTTAGCAACAGTCCATATCAACTAAAAAGAGCTCAAGTACTGAAGGCATGAAGAACAGGCATGCAAACACGACCAAGTAATTGTTTCATGGAAACTGCCTAGGACTTAAACTGTTAAAAACCTAATATTATTGTATGCCACAATGTAAGTCTACCATCATTTAGCACTGAGTGATGGACCTACCTGCACTTGCAACTGAAGCTTCTTAAGATAGTCAATCGCTTCATCGAGCATGGATGCCTTATCAGTCTGCCAAAACAGAAAACCAAGTAAAGTTCTTAGAAGGACAATAGATTTTGATAAATGCCAAATTGCAACAATGTTTTACAGCAAAGGTGAAATAGCATTCCTTTGTTTTCACATACGAAAAAGAAAATATTGATACTTCAAAAACGAATTGGTCAACATGATCACTAAGCTACAAAAGCACCCATTGCAAGATGTGGACTGCAAAATCTCATGTCTTACTCTTGATGAACCGTTAACACCAGGCAAAAACTAAAAGTGCTTTAATAAAATAGTGTTTAGTTTTCGAAAATAAATAATGAATTTGAAACATCTGCACAGCAATGAGAAAAGCATAATAGACCTTATTAGAATTGGGAATGAGGTTCTGCAGGGCTTTCATCTTTTCATTGATTCTGTGCCTTCGTCTCTGTTTTGTGCACAAAGAAAAAATGTAAGTCCAGTTTCAGTTCACCTGCTTGACAATAATCATTATGGTCACCTTCAAAAATTGTTGCAGAACTGGAAGTACTAAACCTTTTCTGACAAATTATGGACTTCGGCTGCCCTGCTTCTTTTGGAAGAACATGTAAAAGGCTGTTTGGAATTATCACCAGAATCCTCTTGGGCCTTCTGTAACCACAATGAATTGGCAAAATTTTCAAATGGATTTGTATCAGAGGTCTATACAAAAACAGAATGTTAAAATGAGAATGAATTAGCATATATAAGGAGTTGAGCAGTTTTCAAAAAATAGGGCCACCATTTAAATGCCAGGAAAGTAGCTCAAAAGCTTCCTACTATTTTTGGATTCTAGACTGTTATTTCCCATGTATAATAATTGCACAAACGAAGGCTTTCAGTTTTGAACTGAAGAGGCACAAAACATAAATAACTTCCCCTGTTGTTGGAAGTCAGGTGCCGGGCCATCCAGAGATCCAGGGAGGAACTTATTTGCAATACAACTGCCCCAACTCTGCCAATGGTAGAAGCCAAATAGTCTAACTTATGTGTATCCAGCAAGAGGTTTTTCCCTAATCATTTGAGCATTGACTAAAGAACAATTGCACTAATGGTCATTGAGAATCAAAGTTATAAAAATCTTGATGGCCCCAATTGTAAAATACCCCAAATCTAAACAAACTTGATACCTCTATTATTTCTAACACAAAACAAAACTTGGGTGTAGTCTACAAAACAAAACCACATCCTTTAAGGCACTAGAATCCAGACCGGATGATGTAACCACTTAGAGCTAGTCATTTTTGGGTTTGCCGCATGCCTGCTATAAGAACGACAGAACCTGCACAAACTAAGGACCGCATGTAGCTGGCCAATTTTTTTGCCTTTGAATCACAAGGTGATTTTTAAGCACTGTTGATTCTGACATGGCAGAAAATTTAAACATAGAGCACTAGTCTTGTGCTGTCTCCATCAGATGTGACTACTTGAAAATTTAATTTAAGATAACCCAGATATATTTATTAGCAGAATCTCAAAGTAAAGAATCTGGGTAGATGACAACACAAGCGTTAGGCCTTACAGACGAAACCATGCTTAGGGAAGAAACTTAAAAAGTTCAAACTGAGGCATGACCGTGCACAATCAAAAGAATCCTCTTTTCCTCAATTTGTGTTTCCAATAAGGTGGGGACCACCAACTTGTAGATCATGAATAATAGAGATTACCAGCTGGATGGCTGGCAAAGATCGAGGGGAACTGGAAGTTGCAGCAGTCCTCGAGAGTTATTGTGATTTTTCTCGAACCGATAGCTTCTGTGTAGTGCGGTTTTTCTTAAATTTGCACCCAGAAATATTAAATGTGATATGCTGAAAAACTGTGGGAGAAAGCTGAATATTTAGGTAGTTACACGAGACCCTCTTCGGACACAGTCCCGTGGAAGGAGTTACGGCTGCTGCAATAAATTCAATCTTTTCCATGAATTAAGGAAAGCCGATTATTTTGAATGAGTATGAAAGGAGCCTAGAAGTTTGCGGCATACCTTGAGAAATTTTGGCAAGAATTTTAATGGGACGGCCTTCAATAACGAATCCTTCAAAATTGCAATTGTGAAGTGAAATTCATGTTTTATCCATTGGCTCTGAATTTTCCCTGTTGAGAATAGTAATGCAACCTACCCTCCTTGGGACCATTAACTTACTGTAAATGGCATCAACATTTTATCAGTAGCATCCGCTCAAAGAACTCAGTTATTCATGTCCTTTGGAACATTGCCCAATTCAAAAATCAATATATTTCCCACAAAACTTGGAGCTGAAACCTTTTAAATGGAGCTGAAAGTTTACAGATTTTTTTGCCTTTTGCAACATTTATACTACAAAATCTCCCCTCTTGAATATTATATGTGATTTTGGGTCAGAATATTGGCAAAATCGGACAAGGGCTCCTATATATTTTCCAAGGTTTTGGCGAATAGGTGTAGTAAGGGCTTTCCAGTTAAAGAGGGTTCCGCGGTGGATATGTTTTAGCGCTTTACTGCAATATTTAAGAGAAACAAGATTTTATAATTTCTCAAATACTAAAAACCAGGAGCAGGCCCTGGAAATTTCGATCTTCTGATTGAATAGAGAAGCTTAGTGGTAAAAGTGGACGTAGAGTTTTAAAAACTTGCATCACAAATCAAACTTGCAAACTACATGGGGTTTTTTTGAGCAAAATGTTCCTATTTTACTCGGGAGCATCTGCTCAGAAAATCTAGGAATATCCAAAGGCAAAAAGCAGGAACTTCGAACTTAAATCCGCCATTAAAGAAGAGAAAATCCCGGCAAAGTAATCAAACCCCAGTTCCAAAATAACCAAAAAAAAAAGGCTTGCAGAGAAATTTAGCAGTTGCAATTACCTCAGAGTGGCACTCGGCATCCTCGAAATTCTTGAAAGATCTCTTGACGCCCAATTCAGCTCCCTTACTCGCACTGTTCATTGAACCTCCCGACGATGAAGTTGCAGCCTCCATTGCCACATTGGCCGCCCTGCTGTATCCAAACGCTGCACAGTCAGAAGGCAACAGACCCTGGATCGAATCCTCACTCTTCAAAGCCGTATTCCCCAACAGATCAGAGTAACAGTAGTACTTATTATCAAAAGCACTGTCATCCCAAGGAAACGTATCTGTTGCCTTCTCACCCATTCGTCGAAACAGAAACAGTACTTCCTGCGACTGGAACTCGTAAATTCGCAATACCCAGTGAACTTTTTTCTTGTCTGTTACAGACTACATTATTAACTTCCTTGGCCTTTGCAAACGGTGACGTAATGAAAAAAACATGTTTACGTACAAGGTTTGCAGAAGAGAGGCATGTAATGGAGGTGTTACGTGAGCATTTTAGTGTCTGTGGCCGCCCTCATTGCCGATCGGCATGACTCTGACAATTGACGGACATGGGTATGATTCAATTTGCCATTTTAGTTGTTTACAGAGTGACTATGCTGCCGTCAGATTTTCTGCAGTTAGAATTTGTTTCTTGCACGACATCTTCTTTCTAATTAAATTCATTAATGGAGCCCGCGTTGGAGGGGCTGAAATTATTCGACAAGGCAGACATGATTACGATTTATATTAACAAACAACAGTCTTTGGGAATCGAGAAAAAAGCTGTCTTTCATTGATTGAGATTAACACCGACAGAATTTAGTAGAATTCAATAAACAATTTTGAATTTCAGACGCCCTAATCGCAACGGTAATCTCAGTTATTCAGTTGATATTTTCGCCATCTTTGGATTATTCTCTAAAAAGAGGCATGGAAACATTACTATAATTGAAAAAACTTTGACGAGAATTATATATTAATCATTATAACAAATATATAATGTAAACGTTGGTAATAAGATGTTTTTGTTTTTATTTATCATTTACTTGAAAAGATGTTTTTGTTTTTTATTTAGCATTTACTGAATAAGATGTTTTTCTTTTTATTTATCATTTACTTAAAAAGATGTTTTTTATTTATTTGTCATTTACTATAAAAGATGTTTTTGCTTTTATTTATCATTTACTATAGTGTGAGGGAATTTATTGAAAAAATATATAAAAATAAAGTTATGACATTATTTTTTATTTTTTTAATTAAGAGGGGTAAACGCTTGTGATTGGGAGCTATGAACAGGTGTTATGAAACAAATTATTAAGCATGCATAATCTTAGACAGGGAGAATCATTTGATTCCAAGAGAGGTTTATCAACCATCTTTGCTTTTAGTATTTTTTAATAAATTTTAAAAAATTGATTAATGTTTAAAATTATATTTAAAAAGTTGATTATAAATTTTAATGTTATTGTTTTCTAATTATATAGATAAAAATTGATATATTTTTTAATAACTTTAAAAAGGAGGAGGAGGTGGATCTTATCCAAGAACCATTCTAAAAGAAGGTTTATAAAAGAATTATGAAACAATTTGTAACCATCCTACAAGATGTGGACTTCTAAGACTTCAACAATCCCCATCAAACCTAAATACTTTCCATGCTCATAATAATCTTTTAAAAATTGGCTGCAAATTTTAATGTTGCATATTTTTTATTGAGAGGATAATATCTAGATATATTTTTTTAATAGTTTGTAAACATATGCATAATAATTAGTGTCTTTTGAATAAAAACAAACTCTTTTAAAAATCATTTTTTCATCACTAATAAATCAAAAATCAATTAATTATAAATTTCAATACTATAATTTTTTTAAATAATTAACTAAAAATTAAAATATTAAAAAAATGAAAATTTCAAAAATATATATATTTCCATATTATATATGCATATACATTATGAAATCAAATTAGTTTATCACTAATAATAAATAAGTTCTAATCATAAAATAATGAGAATCATGTGCTAAATAGTCAGTATATTTCAAGCATGGATATGCATAGTTTTCCCATGATGAGCGCAACTAAACCTCATATTAATAAGAAAAAAAATTAAAACTATATTGATAGGTCAATAAAAATCTTAAAATTATAAAATATGTCATTATATAATTTAGTGTCTATAGTTCTTTCAATTTTAATTTTTTTTTTTAGTTCAAGTTGTCATTACAATGCAAAGATCACTCTACCCAACTACTCTAAGAATAGCAGCCAATCATAATGAACAAAACATTTTAGTGTAATTATAACCATATCAGTAATGGCATGCTACTATTTTTTAACATTTAAATTTGGAAAAATATAAATTTGTTAAATGAAACTAAATGACATTTAAAGGTAGTTGATTATACTAAAACGTTATATCTCTACATGTATATAATAATACAATGTGGCAAGTTAAAATAATTTATATTTATCAAAGTTTACAAACTTACCCCACATATATATATATATGGGTAAGTTTGTAAACTTTGATTAAAATGTTTATACACACAAAGTTTACAATCTTATCATATAAATAAATAGATAAATATTTATGTATATATGTATGTATGGATATGTATATATGTGTGTATATGTGTGTGTATATATATATGAATATGTGTGTATGTGTGTATATGTATATATATATAAATATGTGTGTATATGTGTGTATATGTATATGTGTGTATGTATGTATGTATGTATGTGTATATGTGTATGTGTATGTGTATGTGTATATATATACATACATATGTATATGTATATGTATATATGTAGATACATATATGCACATGTGTGTAATATGTTGGTAAAATTTGTTGCAGATACAATAAAAATATTGACAAAAGAAGTGCAAAAGAATTTAATTATATACTTGTCTCTTCAAAGTTGCAAGGCTCTTTGAATGCATTGAATATTGTGACAATACATGAATAAATGGAGGAATTTCAAATGGATCACAAATTAATATTTTCTAACTTAGATCCATCATAGTTTATAGCCAAGAAATTGAAACTTAAACCATAGAAAAGGCAATAACCATGATGCCCAATAAAAGTAGGTCATAGTCATAGGTAGATGGATTTTTCTGTTATTTTATTTTCCCATTCAAACTACTATGTTGTGATCAAAGAAGTGAAGCATTAAAGCACTAAAACATTGGCACTATTTTAATTATAGAGATAGGAATAAGTTGTTGAAGAACCATCAATGAAAAACTTCAAAGACATTAAATTCAATATTTGATTAAAAACGTAATTAATATTAAAATAATTGACATAAGATATAAGAAACTTTTGGTGAATAAATGGAACCATCATTCAGGATTAGGAAATTAAATCCTTCTCAAATTTTCATTAAACAAACTATCATGCATATTGCATGAGATTGTTGTCAATACAATAATCATCAAAATTACTACATAATCTACTAAAAAACTTCTCAACAACTTTATTCATAGAATCATTGGGTAGCTTAATGTGAACAAGAAACAAGCTTTTTCTATACCAAAATTCTATTCAAAAAAAGAAAGAAAACTGTCTATGAAACTTCTCCATAACCTTATTCATAGAATCAATTGATAGCTTAATATGAACAAGAAACAAACTTTTTCTCTAAGAAAGTGTTATTAAAAAAAAAAACACACTTTTTTTATACTAAAATATTATTCAAAAAGAAACAAACTTTTTCTATACCAAAGAACTATTCAGAAAAAGAAAGAAAATTGTCTTTGATAATTGAACTCTTCTACTAAAATACTATTCACAAAGAAACAAACTTTTTCTATACCAAAGAACTATTCAGAAAAAGAAAGAAAATTGTCTTTGATAATTGAACTCTTCTACTTTTTATTGATGTGAGTAGTAGGCCAAATGATAAAATAATCCCAAATAG
>VDFB02000008.1:154170592-154297733 GCA_007258455.2 Sequoia sempervirens
TAAGATAACAATATGGAATTTCAAAAAATAAGCAAGCAAATATATTACTTGGTTGAACTAGATCTGATACGTGGTCAAATTTGATTGATGATTCCATCTGTGTTAGTTCTAATTTCATTGGAGGGCTATGCATGTGAAGTTGGCTAATATAACTTTTCAACCATCATTCAACCCACTCCCCTAACTCACAATAATTCTAGGCTTGCATTGTACATGAAGAACAAAATCATGCCATCTTCTTTGTATCGATACTCCATGAACCTGCATTTGGGCTAAGGAAAGAGTGTAGCTCACTCGATCCTATTAGTGTACAAAAATCATCATATGGTGCAATGTTAGTATCATCCAACAACCAAAAAAATCTAAGAACTGAAGACATACCTTCATTACCTGGACCCATTAAATCATTACACCAAGCTCGAAGATTGATCTTGCATCTATCAGCTTTGCACTATCTTTATACTTTAACTCTTCTCATGCTAATGCTCTTTTTGCTCATGCTCCCGCACCATCATGCTCCCCATTTCCATGTCTGGCCTCACAAAAGTTCCACATATGTTGTACACCTTTGATGACATGCATCCTGCTTAACTAGTAGAATATGTGTGAGTTCTTGAACTATGTTGCATAGTTATCTGACCATATTATATGCTGACTGTATGTTATGCTCCTCCGAGCAAGAATGTGTACCAATATTTAATAGAGATGGGCTAGATTGTGTACCTTCAATTGAGGGCAGAGTAAAAGAAAAACTTTGACCTTCAAGTAGGGATGATGAAATACCTTCTTTTTCAAATCTAAGTGATGATGTACTCTCAACTTGAGATGCATTGGATGGTTTCTAACTGTATTCACTTGTGATAAATGGTGTCCCTCCATATTCACTTGTGGCAGTTGGTGTCCCTCCATATTCTCTTGTGCTAAATGTTGTCCCTTCGTATTCACTTGTTGTAGAGGGTGTGTCTCCAACTATGGTATCTGAATTTTTCTTACCACAATGCTTTCACATTTTTTCCCTTTGTGTTGCCAAATCCTATTCTCTTTTTGACAGTTGAGGTTCCTCACAATTGAGGTTCCTCTTTGGTTGCCTTTTTCTCATCAATAGTACCCAATTTCTTCTTTTCATGATATGTCACCACCCTTTCTCTCTCCTTTGCTTTGAAGCTCCCATACTCTTCATCTGTTAGTTTATTCCTTCTTAGTTTCTTCGGCATAGTAGATAATTTTACCTATAGCATGGTAATGAGATGAATATTAGTTCCTAAAATATTTATCCATTCAAATAAATGAAATATATGTCATTCAAGGCTTCATAAAAAATACTTACAATCATCTTGTACAACAATATTTCTATCATAGACAAAGGTGGTGTAGGGGAATGCCATGATTACAAGATAGTCTCAAAATGGTAGCATGGACAAGGCATGTGAATTCAATCTCCTTGGCAAGCTAGTAGAGCATTGGCAAGCTAGCTTACTCACTAACCTACCAATGTGATAGGGTTGAGAAGGTACATCACTGTGAGACCCCATTTGAGGCATACACGATGGTTAGGTTTCCACATGGTCTTCAAGGCAAAGGAAGTAAGTTGTTTGAAATTGGGCGATGCCCTAGGGAATAATTACATTGTTTTCCTTGTGTAAATGGGGTTTTAAAGAAGGGATTTGATGAAATGTTCAAGGAAAATTCTATGCAATGGTTGTTTGAGTTTGTGAAAGGTATTTTTGAAGTGTTTTTGGTATTGGTGAGGTCTGGTAAGCCCAGTTGTCAAGACTTTTAATAAACCCTAGGTTATTTGCATGAAAGTTGAGGGTTTGGTGGTACAACATTTTAGAGGTCAAGGATCTAAGAAATAATGGTTGATTTTTTTTTGTTTTGTAACATAATTAGTGACTTCTAGTTCATATTTGGTGAAAAAAAGTTTTTTGGAGGCACATCCTTCATAAAAGAGGGCTATTTGGTGGCCTAAAAGGCAAGGAAGCCTATTGGTTTTCAATATTGTTGCAAAGATACCTCCTAAAAACTTTTGGTATGTTGTGTTACGAATTGAAGTGTGTCTCAAATGATGTTTGTTAGGTATTTGTATATCCTTCTCTAAAATATATTGAGAAAAAGTAGTTTTGGAGGGCTACAAGCCTTTAGGTGTGTGTTTGGGATAAGTTGAGTGTATAGTGTTTAAGGGGCTAGTTTCTTGTTTCAATCTAATCATTTTGAGTTGGTTGGGGTCTTCACTACCTAGGTTGCTATCACACTTCCCCTACCTTCTCATCCCTACCCTACTGGCAAGCTAGTGGAGCTTTGGAAAGCTAGCTCACTCACTAGCTTGTCACTATGGTAGGGTTGAGAAGGTAGGGGCAGTGTATGCTTCATAGAGATGGGGTCTCACGGTAATATAGAGGCAATGACCATGAGACCCCATTTCTATGAGGCATACACTGCCCCTACCTTCTCAACCCTACCACATTGGAAAGCTAGTGGAGCATTGGAAAGCTAGATCACTCACTATCTTGCCACTGCAGTAGGGTTGAGAAGGTAGGGGTGGCATATGCCTCATAGAAATGGGGTCTCATAGTGATGTAGGCCTCATAGAAATGGGGTCTCACAGTGGTGTACATGACCGTGAGACCCCATTTCTATGAGGCATATGTCACCCATACCATCTCAAACCTACCACATTGGCAGGCTAGTGAGTGATCTCACTATCTTGCCAAGCTCACTAGCTTTTCAATGCTACCATATTTTGCATACATTAATGCAGAAACATTATTGTCAAACAATTTGATGCAAGGGCACTATTAAAGATCTTTTTCAATTCAAGGTTTTAAGGTCTAGGCTTGAGGATATTGGTAGTTTGCATAAAATAAGGTCTTGAAGATCATTTATTAATGTAATTAACCATATTTGGTGATAATTAGGTGTTTGGGTGATGTAAACTTCAAATTGTGAAAATGTTGAAAAGTTGCAATTTATGCAAAATGCAAAATTTGAAAATTTGTAAAAGGGTAGTTTTAGAAGACCAATGGTCATATTGATTTCAAAGGATATTTGGGAAGTGAGAATAATTTTTTTGGAGGGAAACATCATAAATACCATGCAGAACTCGATGAAAAGGTTGTTGAAGCATTTTTGAAGTTTGAAGCATCAATAATACTCCGCTTTTCTTCATTTTATGAGTTTTATGAAGTTTGCAGTGATTGTACAGCCTATACTTTACCAATTCAATTCAAAATTGTTGTGGATTTCTTAGTAGGCTATTTCATCTTATTTTTGAATCCATTTTGAAGGGTTTCCATTGAGTTTTTTGAAATTGTTTTGCTAAATTTCTAAGACCGGCCTTGACACATAGTTTTAAGGTTTGAAAGTCATTTAAAAAGGTGTATTGACCCATTCCTCTCATTGTGGCCACTATAACTCAAGTAAAGAGCCTTCAACATCACTAAAAAGTTGTGGGAATGATGAGGAATTATAGGGGAAGTCAAGAGTTGAGTTGGGCATGAATTCCTAGAGTGAAATTTGGTGTTTTCCATGTGAATTTGAGAGGTTTATACATGATAAAGTGAGTATTGTGTTAGGGAAGAATTGTTTCTTATTAAATTGAGTTTGTGTAGGCCATTTTAGACCTGTTTTGGGTGGTGGCATGTTTTGATAAGGTTGGGAAGTGTTTTTTCCAATAAGCCCTAGGTTATTTGGCTTAAAAAGAGGTTTATTGGTTTTGGCATCTTTGTCTATGAATTTATGAGAACTAATTGTGAATTATTTGCTTTGAATACATATAAATTTTCTTTCCACATGTGTTTTAAGGTTTTGGTCAAGTTTCAAGATAATTTTCTTTGCTAAGGTGGCCTAATTTGAGGCCTAGTTGGCATAGAAAGCTTGATTTGAGAAAGTTGTTACAAAGAAACCAATAGTGGTTTGTTGGCATGTGATTATGTACCTTGAAGGGTCCTTGAAATGGTTCAATTCTTGGCCTAAAAGAATATTATTGAGAATAAATACCCAATTGAATGAGTTACAATCACTGGTCTCCCTATGGAATTTTGGGATGAGGAATTTTTTAAAGGGATATCAAGCACTTTTGGTTGTTTTCTATTGATTGACCAAATGACGACTTCTAGGAAGTGTCTGGTTTATCCCAAATTTTGTGTGAATGTAGAACAATTAGCTAATCTACCTACCATGATAAAGATAAACTCTAAGTTTGGAGTTTGGGAACAAGTGGTTGAATTTGAGTCTATTATATTTGCTTGCTTCCATTGTAAGAAGGATGGGCATTGGGCGAAGAAATATCCTCTCCAAGGGATGAAGCAAATGTCTAAACAATGGAGAGAGAAGGATAAGGCTCCATAATAGTGTTAAGAGCTTTTGGATAAAGGGGGTCTGCTTTGAGGGAAGCTAGGGCTAAGAAATCTCAAGAAATGGGTTTGGAAATGGCTAAGGAAGGTGAAATTCCTGAGTTCATGGGGGAGTTGGTACAACTGAATAAGGAAATGGAACAAGGATGTAAGGAGATTTCCTCCCCTGTTATTGACACTGTTAATTCTATTGAAGAGATGTAGATAGAGATTTCAGAGGTAGACAAGGCTTCTATTGATGTGGGTTTGGGATCTCCTCCCTCGAGGGGAATTAGCGACAAGATGATGGGATGAAGGTTGAAGGCCTGGAGGTTCTATCTGATGATAAGGAAAATGGGGATTTTGAGGATTTGGATAATCCTCTCTATATTCTAGTTCATGGGTGCAATAGTAAGAAGCATTCCCCTTCACCGAGAGTGGTGACTTGGAATAGGCAAAGATCTAACTACGGGTTTGAGCTGAGAGGTAGAGGTCGAACTCCTATAAATGTTACTAGGGAGAAGGAGAGTCATTTCAAAATTGTTGATGGTACGCAAAGAACTTTGTTGGATATGTGCTCTAAGAGCACTACCCACAAGTTATTATGAAAATAATCTCCTGGAATATGAGAGGGTTAATTCACCCTCATAAGCATGATCTCCTTGAAAATATGGTAAAAGATCATCACATTGATATTGTGTTAATTCAAGAAACTAAGATGGGAATGGATGAATTAGCTAGAGTGAAGAATAATATTTTTAAGGACTATGGGATGCATTGCTCAGATGCAGTGGGTACTTCGGGAGGGATTATGACTTTTTGGAATATTAGGTTAATTTAGGGGATTGAGGTATTTAAATATTTTAACCCTGTGGCTACTTCTTTCCTTCATTTGTGGGATAAGTTCTTTTAGACTTTGTCTAACATCTATGCTCCTAATAGTAAGAGTGTTCAAAAAAAGTTTTGGGAAAGCCTGTGATCCTTCAAATTGAGTTACTGTATTGGTAATCAGTTGGTCATAGGGGATTTTAATACTCCTTTGAATGATGTTGATAAGATGGGTGGTTCGCAAATTGTGGATAATAGTAGATATGATCTTATGAATATTATTAATGATAATACTCTTCTTGATTTGGATATCAAAGGTGCTTTGTTCACTTGGTGCAATAGGCAGGTGGGAGATGCTCTTATTACCCCTTATTGGTTGGTGTATTATTCTTGTTCGCTATTTGCTTTGACTAGACTGGGCTCAGATCATTTCACTTTTTCTTTGTCATTGGATTAATTGGGAGGAAAAACTAATTTTCCATTTAGATTTGAGAAGATGTGGACCTGCCATCCTGATCTCAGTAATTTGGTTTTTGATTGGTGGAACATTCAAGTGGATGGTTTTGCTATGTTCAGAGTTGCTAAAAATCTTGCTAATGTGAGGGATAATGTTAGGAAATGGAATTAGACTTCTTTTGGTCACATTTTTTTGGAAAAAGAGGGGGTGACTAAGGAACTTCAAGATGTACAACATTCCATCCAAGATTCAGGGTATGATCAAGCCCTGGATTTGAAAGAAAATGTTCTTTCTAGATTGCATAATATTTTGGCTAAGGAAGAGGAATTATGGAAATAATGCTCTAGGACTATGTGGTTGAAAGTGGGGATAGGAACACAAATTTTTTTCACCTTTCTACTTTGAAACATAGGGCTTTTAATTGCATTAATTCTATCAATTACTATAATCAAATTTTGGATAATGATGTTGATTTGTAGCTAGCCGCTTCTTCCTATTTCTCTAACTTGCTTGTGGCAGAGAGGGAGCTAGATTTGGATTGTCAGGAAGATATTTTTGGGGACATCCCTCAGATTATTAATGAAGATATTAATAAGCAAATGGTGTGCATCCCATTGGTAGAGGAAGATAGGAATGCTATTTTCTCCTTTGAACAAAATAAGGAAGTGGGTTAGAATGGCTTTGCCATGTTCTTTTTTTAGTCCTTTTGGGAAATTATTGCTAGCGATGTGGTTGTTGCTACTAAAGAGTTTTTTTCGGACTAGCTCTCTTCTTAAGGAATTGAATTCCTCTTTCATTGTCCTTGTACCTAAGAAACTCGGGGCTATTTCATTTGATGAATTATGTCCTATTAGCTTATGCAACTCAATTTATAAGATCTTGTCTAAGGTATTAGTAGTCAGATTGCAAAGGGTGCGGCCTCTTATCATTTCACCCCAACAAAATGGGTTTGTGGGTGGTAGGAAAATTTTGGATTCTATTCTCTCAATTCATGAGAATATTCACTCTTTGACCATTAATAAGCATGTTGGGTTTATTTTAAAGCTTGATTTACTTAAAGCCTATGATAGAGTTGATTGGGGTTTTCTTTCTAAGATTCTTACTTATTTTGGTTTTTGGGAGAAAATGATGGCTCTTGTGCTTCAACTTATATCTTCTCCTTGCTTCTATGTTCTTGTCAATGGTTCATCTTCTCCTTTGTTTGATTTCTCCAAGGGTCTAAGGCAAGGGGATTTGATATAGATCTCCTTTTTTGTTTGTTATTATGGTGGAATCTTTGGGACGTCTTATTTAGAAATTTATTAATTCTGGGATGTTAACTGGATTGGCTCTCTCATCCAATAATTTTATTTTCTCCCATCAGTAGTTTGATGATGATTCTCTCATGTTGAGGGAGGCTTCTATTAAGGAATCCTGGGCCATTAAACTTATTCTTCAAAGGTATGAGGCTGCTTTGAGGTAGAAGGTTAGATTACCCAAGAGTATTATCTTCTTTTTTAATACTCTGGTCCATCTAGGAAGATCAAGATTATCAAAATTTTGTAATTCCAGATTGGGGTTTTTCCTACATCTTATTTGGGTCTTCCTTTGGGTATGTGCAGCATCATGATGGGCGAAAAAGTTGTGATATGATGGGTATTTGTAGGGTATATGGCTGACGAATTTTTTTACCCAAAATTGATGAAATGAAAAAGGATTTTAAAGGAGATTCTCAGCTTTCCACCAATATAAATTATGCTTTACTTTGAATTTAACAAATAATTATTATTCATTTTCTATTTGAATTATGATTAAAGTCCTGATTGATAGTCTGATTGAAAAATATCTATAGCTTTCAAATGGTATCACATTTTTGCAATCCAAAAAATGCATCACATTCTATGCTTCACATATATAGGATTAAAAAAGGAAAAATTGAATGTCATGAAGTTTTGACCAAGTTAAGGTGGTCAGACATATGAGTTTTTTATATTTTCTAAAAGTTGTAATAAAAATTTATAATTAATTATTTACTTGGAAAAAAATTACAAAAAAATATGCATCACATCTGGACATGAGTCCTCTACTTATGTCTAAAATTTTATAAAACAATATTATCATTTTATTGTGGTTAGGGTGGTCATACAGACACCTACTTCTTATTTTTTCCCTGGAATTTAAGTACTACTGCATTGAAATTTCAAATTTTCACCACATAGATTTTTTTTTTTAAATAAACCTAGTAGTATAGAAACTAGATTCAATTTTCTAAAAATTCTATTTTTACATATTTTTGAAATAATATAGATAACTTATTCAAATTTTTACATCAAGTTTCTTAACTCTGATTTTTTGAATTTTTTGCCACTTAAGGGCCTATTTTTTCCATGATGATCCTACACATACCCCTTTGTGTTCTAATGTTTGCGAGTCATTCTGGTAGGGTTTGATTGACAAGTTCAATTCTAAAATGGTTGGCTAGAAGGGAACTTTGTTGAGTCAAGATGGGAAAGTACAATTGATTAAGTCAACTTTTCATAATCTTCTTGTTTATGCTCTCAGACTATTTTATATGCCAAGGAAATTTGTGGACAAACTAGAAGGAATCCAAAAAAAAATCCTTTCATCTAGTGTTGGGGATAAGAGAAGAATCCATCTAGTTGCTTGGGATGACATCTATAGACCTAAAAAGGTTGGTTGTCTTGGAATCCAAAAAATTTGTGAGTTCAATGTTGCTCTTCTTGGTAAACAACCATGGAACTTGTTGTTGGCTAAGAGTGAATGAGTGAAAATTGCATGGAGCAAGTATTTTCATGGTGTTGATGATATACGTGATTTTTTAAATCTAGACCTCCCTGTCGTTAGGTTCTACTCTATGAAATTGTATGGTTAATGCCTAAAAGCTTCTTTCTAAGGGTATTTGTTGGAAATTGGTAATGGTAGAAAATTTTTGTTTTGGGAAGAAAATTGGTTTGGTAATAGGCTTCTTAAAGATGAGCCTTGGGCTCAACCTTTCATGGAGGTGTGTTTGCAGAGGTTTGGAAAATTTGTTGTTGACTATATTAATGGTGGTTACTGGAAAAGGTTGCATGGGGCTGACTCGGTGCTAGAGGTTCTCTTTAAGGCCTTGTCTCTGGTCCATATTCCCTCTCTCCCTTCTCCTGATAGATTTTTTTTTGAAGCCCTCCACTAATGGTAACTTCTCTATTTCTTTGGATTTTCATCTTAATGCTTCCTTTGTTGGCCCTGTTCCTTTTTGGGCCTCTATTTGGTCATCTAGATCGATTCCTAAGGTTAATATTTTCTTTTGGATCTTTTTCCAAAACAAAGTATTAACTACAAAAAATTTGGTCAAGAGAGGTTTTATGATGCCTAACAAGTGCTTTCTATTTGAAGAGGAGACTAAAAATTCTTTCCATCTATTGTTTGGTTGTAATTTTTCTAGAATTGTGTGGGCCCATATGCTTTCTCTTTGGAATCTAAGTTGGGTGTTCCCTACTTCGATCAAGGATTTGTGGGCTCAATGGATTGGACCTACATCCAATCCTACTTTGTAGGTTTTTTAGTCTCTTCCTCTTCCTCATATTACTTGGGGTTTGTGGCTTGAGCGCAATAATAGGATTTTCAAGAATTCTGCCCTCCCTGCTATTTCTATGGCCTATTAAATCTGTGTGGCTATTAAAGAAAATTTTGTGGCTGGGATTTCTTTTCACAATGGGCTGAAGGTTAGGATTACTCATTATGATATTTTTGTTGCTCAAAATTGGAAGTTGCCTTGTGATATCTCCCTCTCGGTTACTAAAGGGAAAGCTTCTAGAGAGGATGTTGTTTGGAAAGCTCCTTTGGATGGTTGGGTGAAGGTTAACTTTGATGGAGCTGCTAAAGGAAATCCTAGACCTGTAGGTTATGGGGGTGTGAACACAAATTCAAATGGTAGGACCATCTCTATAGTGGCACTCCCTTTGGGAACCTAGAAAAACCAGTATGTGGAAGCAACTACAGCCTATCATGGTCTCAAACTAGCACAAAAGAAAATATTTAAGAAAGTATGGCTTGAGGGTGGTTCTCTCAATATCATAAACAATTTGAAGAATTGTGTTTCCCCCTCATGGAATATTGAAAACTTGATCAAAGATGCTATTGATATTCTTAAGTCCTTTGATGATTATTACATCTCTCATATATTAAGAGAGGGAAATAGACTAGCTGATGTATTTGAAAATCTAGGAGTTAGTGGAGCTAGGGAATGGGAATTGAACAACCCCCTCCCTATAGAAGCAATTGCAAGAACTAAGCATGATTGCTAAATTTAAATTGATTGATGATTTAGTGAGGCTTGGGGAGTGCATGCCATTCATCATGTGGCAAGCTATTATAGTAAGGGATGGTAATCAAAAATTGGATTGAGTTGATGGTACAAGGATTGATATTTGTAGGGAATAGAGAACTAGGTTAATTAATTGCTCCTGGAATTATTCTTTTTTCACACAGATTGCAAGCATTATTTTCATAGCCTTCTCGAGGTTTTTGCTTATTACGTTTAAAGTTCTCAAAATTTCAAACTGCATTTTTGGAAGCCATGGGAGGAGACAAGAACTGCGCCAAACCATTATCATGTGATTTTTTCAAGAAGAAGCCAGAGGTTTGGAGAATTTTAGAAAAGGGCGGGTTGACTCCATACCTGGAGAGAATACATGGCAACAATCCCATAGACTATTGCATTGTTTGCAAAAGCCTAGAACAATAGGGTTCTCAAGTTGGGTGGGACAAATTTTGATGTCACTGAAGATTTCATAGCCAACATTATGGGGCTCTCGATGGAGGGAAAGAAAATATTTAGAGATAAAAAGGACTCGCAGGCCACCATGCAAATATTCTTCAAAGGCAATGAAGCTCAAGACTTGAACATGGAAAGAAGTGGAGGTTACCAGAGGAGCTCTCTTAAGGCATTGTGGGGGGATGTGGCTGAGGAACTCATGCATTACAATACCCTTGAAGGACGATTCTTAGCGGTAAATTCCTATAAATTCATTATGCTCAATCAACTTCACCATAAGAAAAGGATTTATTTTCCCTATTATCTTTTGGCTTCCCTTGATGCTAGTCTCAAGGACCATAAGAAGAACCCAACAAACCCTATTTTTCATGTGGGGCTTATCCTTTTAATCTCTAATTACGCTAAATCCTTTGAAGGGGTCAAGCCAATTGCTAGCCCTAAGGGTAAGCAGAGGAAGTCGGTGAAAGAATATGATATGGTCTCTGAGGAGGAGCAAGCTAGCAAGAAGGGAAAGAAGAGGAAGCTCATCCTGGATAAGGAGTCAAAATCTAAGGAGGATATTGACTATGTGTCAAACTCTATTAAGGAAACCCCTTCTTCTAGGAAGTCTAAGAAAGCGGATTTGAGCCCTAACAAGGGTTATGAAACTTGCAATGAGGATCCAGGTGATGAAATTTCAATGAGTTGCATGAAGGAGCAAAATGAAGTGGCTGGTGAGGTTTCTTCACCTCCCCCTATTATGGGGTTGAAGCAGAAAAAGGAGCTAGAGATTGGAAGCAATAGGAAGTTGGTTGTTAAGTCTGTGAGCCAACTATTGGAGATGAAGTCTCCTCCTAAGATTGTGAGCAAAGTTGGTGTTGTGGATTCTTCAATTGAGGTTCTAAGATTTTTGATGGAAAGGAAGGTTATGGCTAAGGTGGCACAGGGTATTGAGGATTATCTTGGTGGGAACCCAGATAGGTAGAAGAAAAGAAAGGAGTTTGTTGTAGGAATTGTGAAGTCTATTCAAAAAATTCAAACTCTGATAACTGTTGGGAAGGGGAAGGAAGTCTCTGCCCATTAGGATAAGGTAAGTTCCTCTCATGAGGAGGATGCTCTGGGTAAGGGAGTCTTCAACATTGATAAGGAAAATATTTCTGATGTTTTGGGAACTGTTAGAGAGGGTTCCATTATTTTTTAAGTTATTTAAATGGTTGTTCCATGAACTGAATATAACCAACATGAAATTTCATGGTGTGGTGAGTAAAGCTGATGAGTCTCTAATCTAGAATTAGATTGATAGTCTGATAAATTCTTTGAACAATTGTGGTAGATGAAATGTTTATTATGAAGTAGAATCTTGAAGGTAGGACCTTCTCTCCCTTGAAACTCGTTTGGAGAAGCTTTATGCTAACATGGAAAAGGGTGGGGAGATGGAAAAATCTGGGGGTATTTTTTATTTTGTAGGTATTTACTCCCCTTTTGAAACTACTAAAAAACATAAGGAGACTATTCAGTCTAGTGAGATTGGTGTTGTTGGCAACTTGCTAGAGGGAGAGGTGTCTGGTGACAAGGGTGATGAAGTGAATAATTTTTTGATTACCGAGGTAAATGTGGGTGGGCTTGGGGCTAGGACCCATAACAAGACCAAAGCTCTAGTAGGTGTGCCTATCAAATAAATTTTTGATGCCTTAGATGATGGTCAGAAGGGTGTAGCATGCAATGTGGAGGCTATGGATATATTGAAAAATATGTAATGTTGATGGTTGTGTTCCTCCTTTTTGGACAAATTTTTGTTGTGGGTACACTACATTTGGGCTGATTTATACTTACTATAGTTCTCTTTTATTTCAACTTCCTTTTTTGTAAAAGGTTTCAGGTCCCTTCAAAACTCGTTGTTTACCTCTAATAAAAAACATATCACCTTTTATAACTAATGAAACTACCTCTAGCTCTATCCATATTTATTTTCTTAGAGGCTCATGATTCATTGATGCGATATTATCTAATGATTCATTTTTCTAGTCTATGGATAGTTGATGCTAGATTGGCTAGGGGATAATCCCAAATAAAGTGCTACTTCTAGAGATATTTTTTAAATTTAAACCATTGACATGAATTTATTTGGAGTTAAATACAACAAGGAATTTACTTTTCCAATTGGTGATAGATCATCACTAAAAAATTTCTAGATTGAGTATGTACATGATATATTGTAAGAGATCCAAGAAAGGATATGAGAGGGATAGTAAATGTGTATCCTTGAGGGAACATAATATGGAATTATGCAACCTTATAGTATGATGAGGAATTAAGGGTGATAATAAATTATATTCCCAACATTTTACAAATAAGGAAGCATTATAGTGGAGAAAAATTATATTGAATTCCAAGAGTACAAATGAAAGGAAATAGACATATCCTAGTAGAAATAAGAATGAAGAGATAAAAGGGAGGTTGGAGATTAGTGGTTGTTAAGGAAGGAATATAAAATTAATTTTCAAACTATTAAAAATAATGTATAAATGTGGAAGATAAGTTACTAGATGTGGAAGATAGGACCTTGAGGAAAAGGTTAACTTATAAAAAATACAATAGAGTGAGGAAATGTTGTTTGAATATTTATTACAATTTATCTAAAAAATTAAATTGAGAGAAGAGTTGGAGCATTAGAGAAGGTGATTAAAATATGGTAAATATAGATCCACAAGATAAATTGAAATGATGGCTAAAACTTAGTGGAGTAGAATGGGCTAAATGCTAGAAGTGAAGGAAGAAGATTTAATAATTAACTTAGAGGCATATATATAAAGTGATGGGGCATAGTGAGGTTGAAGGAGAAACTCAAAGAGTGATTCCACCATTCAACCCTTATTTGTGAGCATTAAGCTCATTTAAACATTTATGCAGTATGTATAATGTACGATCACATTAGGGATTAATCAACTTTGCATTTATGTAGTATGTATAATGTAGAATAACATTAGGGATTGATCAACTTTGCATCACCCAAAAATAAGTTTTTTTTCTTTTTCCTTTTATTTTATTTCATTGTTTTTTAGGTTTATGAATTTCTAGTTATATTTAAATTTTCTAGTTCTTACAACATATATTTCTTAAATCCCAATCAAAATTTTATGATAATATGAAACCTTTTGGACAATTTTTGCAACACAAATTAGAGAGACTAAAGCATAGTATAAGCTCATGTGGTATTGCTACAAATTGATTTATCCAGTTAGAAGTTTTGTGACATCATATGAAACCCTCTGAATTATGAGGTCTACTATAATATTTTAAATTTTTGAAATATTTGATCTAGATCATTTTATCTCTTTTCTATAAAATGAAAAATCATTGGTCAATTGAAAAGCATCATCAAAGGATCTAATTTATGTGTTTCAACAATTGGGGGCAACTTTTACCTCTATGGTAAATCAAATTATCATTTCAACCAATATGAAGACTTAATTAGCCTCAAAATTATCAATAGACCTCTTTGTAGTCCATCTGTACATGGGAGGTTAACCCTCTTCATTGGAACTATGTAATAGGATTGGTAAAAATTTATTTACATATACTAGTAAAGTGAGAAAAAAAGGGCAATATTGGCATAAGATCTTTGGTTTGCAAAGCGGAAGGCTTCAAGATCTCAATTTAATGCTAAGTGGCTTGTTGTAAATATGTTGATCAATAAAAGATATCATCTCTTAGCATTTTTTATGTTAAAAAGATTTTATTTATTGATGTTTTCTATTGTCAAAGCAGTTGTGTATGTTATGGTTATGGATTTGAACATCCCTTAACTCGGACATTTATCCCCATCTACATCATGGTTTGATCTTTGTTTAACATATTCAACCTTTTTTCTATGGGCTTGACATGTTTTCCTATGATATGTTGTCTGCCTCTATAAAATGAAATTTGTAGTATTTACATATATTGTAATTTGTTGTGCAAGTAGTTCCACCTTAGCTAAACCCATGAATCAATTTACCAATTTGAGCAAGTTTGAAGATAATTGAACAACTATACAAGATACCTAGTCTACCACTAATGATGTAGATGTTGGTGCTAGCTAATGCTTTGATATTAGAATGCCCTTTGATGATAATGCAATTTTTTAATCAACAATGATGGATCCTTCTAATACATAAAAGTGAACTATAATATGTACATTGAGATTTTTACTCTCAAACAAATAATGACTAGTTAAAAAGTGTTCAATTTAGACTTATTATTAAATTTGAATTTTAAAATTTACATCTCCAGTTATGAATTCTAATTTAGGTTCCAAATTTGTGAACTATGATTTTTTTTTAAATGGAAGGAAGAAGAAAGATTAAGTCCAAATGCTTTAGAGAAAAAAAATTCTCAGGCAGCAGTTTAATATGTATCAGAAAATCTCACGACCAATGGGATGATGAAGTTGTCTATGATGAAGACATCTTCTAAAACCAGAAAAAAATGTTTTTGAACTTTTAATAATGAATGCATACTTTAATAGAGAGTGAAGGCTGCATAAAGAGTAATTAGATAAATAATCGACACAATTGAGAGATAATGAGGGAGCAAGCCATAAATTGGCCGCACTTATTTCGAGTGATTGAGTTATTTAGCTTTGGAAGGCACATTCGGCAGGAAGTTGAGTGTAATTGAATCTGGGCAGATCTTGGCAATAATCGTATAAGAGAAAGTTATTGCGAACCCATTTCAATTGTCCCTGTTGTGAGTAATTCATGGTCTGATAAGCTGCCTGATTCCACCAGTAATCAGGATCACCGCTTGAAGAACATTGATCAATTTGGGTGCTGTTTGTGCAGGCCGCTATTGTGAAATTGGATAAGGAAGCCACAAATGGTGCGAGGGACCAATCAATCTTGACGGCGCCTCCTTGCGTTGCCCATTGATCTCCGTCCCATATGCTCGAATATACTCTCATGGCCTGCTTTAGATAAGCCACCCCCATCTCCTCGTGGTTGCCAAACACTCTTATAGGCAATCCATCTACCATAATCCTAAAACACATAACATTATATATTAATGGATAGTTTGGAGTTTTTAGATTTGATCATGTGTATCTTTCTTTTCATGATAGATGGTAAAATATGATAGAAGATCTTTTATAGAAAAATACTTACAGAATCAAATCTGAATACAGAAATTATGTCTCTAACTAGTATGTTTAAATGAAAATGAATGATTAAATCACAGAAATTACATGATCTGCCATGGGTTCCAGAGGATGGTGTAGTTGTGGAAATCGGCTGTGGGATCGAACCATAAATAAAATTGCTGCTCCCGGCCCCCTTTACCTTGACCGAAGATATTAGTGTGCAAGATGTAGGGTTGGCCCGAAGTATTTCCCAGAAATTCCATATCTATCTCGTCATGCATGTCACCCTCAGAGCTAAGCTGCATGCGCACGGAAGGACATTCAATTATGCATGCTATCACATTCGTTCAGTAGCAAGACTTAAAAAGAATCACTCTTACTCACATAGAATGTTGTTACTGTGCCCGCGGAATCTCCCGAAACAAGCTTCATAAGCATACTGAAGCTCCCAGACAAGAATTCCTCCTTTGATTGGATTAACGATCCTAAAACAAAAGGAAACATCAGATTATGTTGTTTATATCACTTTACTAAACCCATCTCAGAATATCTGATACCTATCACTTTAATAAACCCATAACAGAGTATGTGATAAGTATGCTTTAAACCTAATCAATCTACTGAGGGGATCCTAATCAAATGATATTTCAAACACATTGGAGAAAACACCAGACTATAATCAATTCGTGGGTACCTGCAAATGAATGTAAATGTTAAAGGATTGAAAAGAATTTACCTGAGGCCTGATTGAGAAAAAGCTCCAAGTCCTGACCATCGTTGAATATGCTGACATTATCAGCTCCCCACATCACATCTACATCATCATAGAAATTTGCAGAAACTCTGGTAGAAGTAGATATGAGCAGAAGCAGCAGAATACAATGGAGAGGGCTGAAGGAACCCATGGCTGGCCCAACAGGATTAGTGCCTAGATGGTATGTCCTTTCTCTTCCTATTCCAAAGAACAGTAAGAGAATGAGAAGAATGTGAGAAAAAACGGGCAAAGCAAAAGAATTTAAAGATCTTTAGAACCGCATAATCAGCCAACTGTTTCGCCTATCAGTATTGGAACTTAGCGAAGATGGGTGAGAGGGATGCAGAAAGCCAAGGTGATAACAACAATAAGTGGAAAGTAGATGATTTCCCAATTCCCATTTTTGGGTATCAAAGCATTTTCTCTGGAAGTGAAACTAAATGCATTGCCAACCTGGTGAAGAGGGACATCATAAATTCCAAGACAGTCGCTTCCTATCCCCTCCAACAACCTGTCTACAGCACCGTTTAGTATAGAAGGATAAAACTTGTTACCGATGACATCCACTCTGTTATACTGAATTTACAGAATTAAAGCAAGTGATATCGGCTGGATTACAATTTACTAGACAATTGTTAGTGCTGTTTTCTGTTTGATGCTCCGAAAATTAGGGATTCTTTGTTTATCACGATCTTCATTTGATTGTCTCTAAATTTGAAGAAGTTAAAAGGAAAATGAATTGTATACATATACATATGAAAATATTTTTGGGTTTTTTAATAAGGGATGTTCGTTTTTATTTCTATTATTATTTTTTAAGACAGTTTTCATTATACATTAAACTTGTTCTAGTAACTGTAGATAAATCTTATATATATTTTTATGTTTAATGTTTATTTATGTTTCAAGTATTAATATTTATCATTTGTAAATTTAAATTTATGTTATATGTAAATTATTTCTAATGTGTTTATTAATATATGTATATGTTAAAAAAAATTATCATTATATTTTAGATAGTTGATGTTTAAGCAATGGAAATGAATTTTGTTATTATTAAAAAAAAAAAAAAAAAAAAATTAAAAGATTTTCTTAAATAAAATATTACATAATATATTTTTTAATAATTTAATAATTTACAATTACACATACACTACCTTTTTTTAATAGATTTATCAATATTATTATTTGTATAATGATAAAGTAATATATAACTAAAAGAGGGGTAAAAATTTATTCAATTCAAAAAGATCATACAAAGTAAGGGAATTACACATCCCTATCAATCTCCACTAATTGGTCCAACTTTTGTGACAAATATGGGGGTAATTGGCCCCTATCCACAATATTCCAATCATGCAAATGATCATAAGCCCACTTAGCCAAATTACTTGTCTAATATCAATTTAAAGGTAAGTCAAATAATAATTTGAAATAATAGATTCTTACAAATCATATGTATTGTAGCCACATAGTGACAAATACCTTTTGTTTTACAATTTTTATACAAGTATTTGATTCTTAAAAACTAGATATTATACATTTTGAAAAGTTACAAGAAATAATTAAATTAAATGTACATGACTATTTAAAAAGAAAAATTAGGATACATACACATACATACATCATTCAACTTGAGCATCCATACAAATTTCAAAATTTAAGATCTCACTGTGTAATTTTAATACAAGTACATACTAAAAAAAATTAACTTAAAAAATACAAAAAAGGTAAATTTCTAGGTAAATTTAATCCCCTTAAGCCATTTTCTTAAATCCCCTTAATCCATGATATAAATGACCTAATGATACAAATGAAAAATTGTGTAAGGCTCATTTATGTCTATGGCATGTAAAATTTTATGGCTTCATGTACTTTAAAGCGTTTACAAGTAATAGTGAAGTTTCCCATTAAATCCTATTTTGTTAAATCCCCTTAATTCACATGTCATCTTTCCTAGGTCCTTAAACCATGCTAATGGAATGGTTTTGTCATAAGTTGACCAAGTTTAAAATGTATAGAACTTTAATAATTTTGTAAAAAACTTTAAGAATCTAACATTATACAAATTGATCAAATGTGAATGATCAATTTGACTATTATTAATGGCTTAAGGGGATCAATGGGTAGATTTCAAGTTGTTCCAACTGCATCCTCTTAGGATGGGTCTTAAGCAATTTTCTTAAATCCACTTAATCCATGTCATCTTGAACCTAATTCCATAAACCGTGCTAATGGAATGATTTAATCCTAAGCCATTTTCTTAAATCCTCTTAATCTATGGCATGAAGAGGCCACATTTATATGGATGCATATATAAGGGAAAAATAAGTATATAGATCCACATGGACGTAAGGGGAAAATGTCAAAGTTATGATGATAATGAAATTTATTTTGTGGTTTTTAGATGGAGAATGGTTTCATATAAAATATTTATGTGAAATCTCACTCAAACCAATTGATGAAATAAAAGTTACTATACATACTTGGTGTGTATTATGAATAATGTGGACTATGTGGGTATATCCCTCTTATGTGACTTAAGTGTGTAAGGAGAAAATGTGGTATGAGATCATGATATGAACATCCCTTGAGAATGAGATGTGGTTTTTCTACCTTTGAAAAAAAAAATTGTTAATGTGATGTGAAATCTAGTTTTGTAGCCACATTTTGATCAACTATTGTTCTAGGTTAATTATTTCTTACTTTCAATCCCCTACCAATGATTAATTGATAGTACACTTTTCATTAAATTACATATCCTATTTTTTAAAATGTACATTTAGGAGGTAACTAATAACACCTATGTGGGAATTTTTTTTCCATGTAGACTTGTGGACCTTTGGCCTTTGAAATGTTTTGGATTGAGACCTTTTGGGATAAATAATTTTAGCCATTTACAGGGACTTGTATTGGGATGTGCTAATGTATCCTAGTCTAATTCAATGCCTATTTTACAATCCTTGAGAAAGGTGAGATATTTAAGCCCCGTGAAGGTGGTGATTAATTCATCATTATGGATGATGTTGAATGGTGTGTGATTTTTTTGATCCATAGTGATGGAAAAAGGAGGTAAATCATTAAGTTTCATGATGGGGTTGATGAAAGGATTGGTATAGGATCAATGAAATGATTGGTGGTGAGGGTAGTAGGTCAATGAAATGATTGGTAGTAGTAATTATTTTGGTAGAATGATTAGATGAATTTATTTTGATGTGAGGAGAAGTTAACCTAGTGCTCATGTGAGTAGTATTATTATTCTTCTTATTTAGAGATTTATATCCAATACCTTAGAATCCTTGGTTTACATAAATATGGATGTGTTCAAGGATTCCTTATTCATGAATGCTTAATCCTTTTCATTGTTATTTCATGATTTGGTACATTTTATTTGCAATGGGATATTTTTATTTTGAAAGAAAGATGCACATGCATCATTAGATGGCTAGGTAATATGAGGCTTTTCAAAGTATCTTTTCACTAAGAAAATACCATTAGGTAAATGTTTTTGGCTAAAGTGGGTGGACTTTTGGCTCTTGGATGGGGTTGATGGGTGCTTGAGAGATTTTTTATCCTTGGATTTGATTAATGGGATCAACATGATAATTTTGACCTTGAGTTGGTTGTGGAAAAGTTTGATAATATATTCAATAGGGATCTTGATGTCAATTTTATGATGTGGGTGCATTTACTTTAAGCTTAACATGGCCTTTAATAATAATATTTTGTATGTATATATTAAACTTCAAGTGTCAATAATTGGGATGTTATTACATTTATGAGGTTTATGGATCTTGTATTTATGGAAAGAATATGAAACGTGGGAAAATTGTATGATTTTCTAGGGTTCAAGACCTAGAATGACAATCTTCAATCTCTCTCATTCAAGAACAAACCCTAGAGATCTCAATGAAAAGGAGAAGGAGATCTTACAATAGGGCTATCCTAGGGGTTGAAAATAAACTAATGAGGGGTTCACCACCGAGATATGGCTTGGAAAGACAAATATAATGCAAGATGCAATGCTAAACCCTAATTCAATGTAAACCTTAACAAAATGGCCTAAAATTGCATATAAAATAGAAAAACAAGTTGTAAGATGAATTGTGTGCACCTGGGAATCTAAAGCAGACTTGGATGAACTCAAAAATGCTAAAAAAATCTAACCTTTTGACCTATTGGGACTCATTTTCCAATCTGGGCAAACAAGTACTAGATCTGGGCTTCTGCACAAGAATAGGTTTTGGGAAAAAGGGTACCCAAATTTGAAAAAATATTAAAAATTCACCTATAGTGGAACTCATTTGCCACTTCTAGTGAATCAGTCTTGTTCTACTCTTTTTGGGAATTCAAAGTTTAGACTTGCACTTCAACACCTACTCTTTTCTCCCAAATTGATTACCGAATCTGAATCTACAAAAGACCTACAAAATAGAATATAGACTTGATTTTCTTATGGGGGTTTGCCTCAATCAAACCCCTAGTTTGATAATTAAACCTTGATGAAAACAATGAAATGTGCATGTAAATAGGAATGTAAATCTTAGCCTTAAGTGTGTCTAAGACTAGGAAATCTGAAACATAATGCAACCATATTCTAATGTGTAAGAATGAGATGCATGAATGAAATATGACAAGGAATGACTCACTTTAAGAGATATCTAATCACCCAAATGAGCCTCAATAACACTTGTACCTTCCTTAGGCTAAGTGTAGAGTCATAATGGAGGATGGAATCACTTAGGAAACAAGTCATTAGGCTTGGCTTGATAGCTAGTTGCATCTCCCCAACATAGAATCCATCATGATTCACCATAGAAAACCATGATCAACCCCTGAAAATGTTATATCTTGAATGCAAGTGAGCTTGAAGACCTACAAAACACTTTAATGTTGCTCCAAGAATTCAACTTTGTTTGCTTTTGAAACTTGAATTCTCTTGTGAATGAATGCTTGAAGATTCTCGATGCTTGTCTCTTGAAATTTCACTTGAAAATGCTTGCTTAGATGAGACAAATGACTTAGAAACTTTCTTATATAGGAATTAGCACCTAATTTGTCATTATTTAGATCTCTAAGGCCGACAACAACTAAAAATTTGAATTAAAAAGGTGATTTTCTCGCTCAAATTTAAAAAAATGTCCAAAATGGGACTCATTCACCCAAGGTGGTGAATGGGTCCCACCTAGGGGGGACTCATTTTCCCAAGGTGGAGAATGGGTCCCACCCTAGATTTTTGAGGTGGGTTTTCAGGATATTTGATGTTTTAGATGATTTTGTTGAGTTTTTAGCTAAAATAAGCCTCAAGATCTAAAATAATGGGTCTTAGGGGCCTATTAATGATGATCTTAAAGGGTTTTTAATGCAAGGGTTCCAATAAAGGTCCAAATTAAGTGTGAAGTTACACCACTTTTAATAACATACAATTTTCTACACTACATTTAGCCCCCACTTTAGCACCCATATGATTCTATGTGCATATGCAAGCTAAAGGACTCCAACAACAATATTTATTTCATAAAAGGATACACATATAAGTTCAATCATAGTACAAGAGAATGAAGCCCCCATTGTAGCTATCTACAAAACCACAATGTTAGGAACTGCATCTTGCAACACAAATTTGTTACTTGTTCAAAAATCCTCTTATCTAACTTCCTTCTAGAAATCACATTCAAGGGTAGATGTATGGCCCCCATTGATCCCACATGCTTTATGGAGGTGGAATCAATCAAGTAGTAGTCTAACCACATCAAATAGCTTAATTTGTATCATAGGGTATTTCCAAGTACCATACCACATGATGATTTGCATTTCATTAGAAAACAGGCAAAATTACAATTCTAATGTAAAAAACGGCATAAAAAATGAAGCTCTCTAACACCCTTATGTTGATTTGAATGAAAGGAACTTTTTAGCCCTAATATAGTAAAACCCTAATTGTTAACCTATATAAGAGTAAAAATTGAAGTGAATTCTAACTATTTTGTCTTTTACATTCTTGTAGCTTAAGTTTGGTGCAGTGAGTGAAGATTCCAAGACAATGAGATTATGTGCTTGCTAGACTAGATGTCCTACAAGATCAAGAGGCCCGTGGTGAGCATTATCATTAGGTGAGTTGATTGTTTTGCCTTTGCTTTGTCCTTACACATTTATTTTATGATTTTTATGCATTTCTACAATAATTTAGGGCCTTGGAAGAAAAGTTCACAAAGCATCCCTTTTTTGTAAAGTGTCCCCTTTTTTCACAAAGTGTCTCCTTTTGTCACCAAGTGACCCTTTTTCTCACAAAGTGTCTCATTTCTTCATGAAGTGTCCCACAAGGGGTCTAAAGGGTCTAAGACCCTTAAAAGAGTACACTAGAACAACTTTAGTACACTTTTTTTATTGTTGTTGTATAGATTTAGGATTGTAGAATGCTTATAAGACATATTTTTTCTTTTTCTGTTAGATTTCTCCTCTTTCAAGGTAGCATCTGGGTGCCAAACAAATCAATCACCTTTGTGATCTAGCTCCCACACTCTTAGCAAAGGACACCGAGTTATTTTAGACTACAAGGCTATAGTGGGTGTACATCATGGCCCCCATGAGGTACCATGATGATATGTTGATGGCACTGGCAGAGCGGTGAAATGCAGACACATGCATATTTCATCTTCCTACCAGCGAGATGACCATCATGCTAGATCATGTACATCACATACTCTGAGTTATTATTCAAGGAGAGAGGGTACGTTTCCTAGTAGAGCAATCATTTTAGGAGATGAAATATGATATGTAGTATTTCCATGGGGGTCTAGTTCATAATGGTATGGTGAGGCCTTGGATTGATCTAGCTACGCTATTATATTCATGGTCCCCACTAGTTGTGTGGATTACAATGTTCACTATAACACTAGTTGTCATCCCTAATGGATGAGGAGAACACTTAGAGGGATGAATAGTACACATGATTTAGGAGATGGCAAAGCAAAGGATGGTATGCCTGGGGGCACAACATCCTAGTGCATATATATTATGATCTTGGGTGATTTTCATTTCATGAGATCGACACTATGGTACACTATATGCTACTGTAGGTGTGGTTCCTAGAGCATATCATGTGCACCAAAATGATAGGATTTGCATGCACATCAGACCTAGGGTATCCTCAATCATTCAGCTATCCATCGCGATGACTATGGCAGTATGGTGACTTACCTTTTTGGAGAGTCCAATCTGACTGACTGGATGAGGAGGATATCATATCAAGACCTTACTAGCTTATTCCATAGTGGTCGAATGAGACTCAATAGATGAATATATTGTAGATGGAAAAATTCTTGATAGCCAGACATGATTGCATAGTACGAACTTTCCACTATGATTGCATCATGTGATAGTTTGGTCAGGTCCAAATAGCACCTCGGGAATGACCCTTTTTGAGGAGATTAGTACAGAGTGCTCAGAGGCCTAGTGATACTTGATGGTTTACTATTGAGGATGTTCTTTACAGTGATATATGCCTCTGGTCTTTGACATTGATGATGTCGATGCAATATATGCCTACAAGGAGTGGTGGGAAATATCATGGCCAGCTTGCATATTTTGGATGTACAAGATGATAGGTGATGTAGGGCCACTCCTAGATTAGGGAGACAAGGAGGACACAACATAGGAGACATGCTTTAAGGTTGTATACATATTCACATATGTGATAGATGAGGAGTATGATGAGGCTATAGATCCTAACTATGATGGTCAAGAGGAAGAGGAGGATGAGGACAAGGATGAGGAGGAAGATGAGGAGGAGTAGTGAATGAGTGAGGGTGGTGAGGCTGCAGATGAGGATCCAGTGGGCCATGAGTGGGGAGATCCATCTCCTATTCATGTTACTAGATCGTGATCAATAGCTGCAGTAGGCACCAGTACCTACAGTCTTGGAGAGGCTAACACATCCTCCATGCCTCCACAAATGTATGAGGTTGCCTTTACACAACCATCTAGAGAGTTGGATGATGATATTGTATTTACTATCATTCCTTATGCTTATGCTTATTTTTTATGCTTTAATTTTATGTTTATATATACATCATGATGTGTACTGATTAGATTTATGATTTCTATCTTGTAGGAGTTGTGAGAGACCCTCACAATCTCTATCATCAAGTCACTACTGAGATAGTGCCTCCATTAGTCAATGAGGAGGCTGTAGCTATAGAATATGTGCACCCACTGATCATGGATCAAGATCCAAAGTTTTTTGATCCATATGTTAGACTACAAGCAGCGTATGAGAGTCTTAGGAGGCACATCTATTGAGCTGAGGCTGCCTAGGATGCATAGTCATCTTGAACCCCAACAGAGTTTGAGAGACTACAGTCAAAGGTAACTAGGCTATACGTAGAGAGAGATCAAATAGCAGGGGAGCATCGAGAGGCCCTTCGACAGGTAGATGGTTTACAATTTTCTCTTAATGCACTCAACGGCTTGCAATCATGATCATATACCATTGTCTCCCGACAAACTGCCTCTAGATAGATGAACTAACAAAACATATAAGATGAAATTGAATAGCATGAAACCTAAATTAATCATTTAAAATGAATAATCACTTTAGAATTCAAGACACAAAAATATTTTTTTGTCAAGAACGAAGCAATGTGAGAGCATATAGAATATTATCCATTAACTCTAATACCATTGCTTTATAATTCACACTATTCAAGAAGATTAGACATAATACCAGTGCAAATATGTAGCATCAATAGGTTCTTTGAGAGGTTTTCCATCCATTTTTGTTAATGTGTATGCACCAAACCCATAACTTTCACTAATTATATAAGGTCCTAACCAATTAGGACTGATTTTTCCTTTTTTAGTTGGGTCGGCATTAACATTATGTTGATTTTTGAATAACACCAAATCACCTTTTTTGAATTCATGAGAGATGATGTGATTGCTATGACTACATTGCAATTTCCTAACATAAGCTTGGAGATGGTCAAGAGCATTAATGCATTGTTCATTAAGCATCTCAAGCTGATGCAATCATTGTTCTTTATAAGTTTTGTCATCAATAATTCCATGAAGATCAATCGTTAACATGGGGATTTCTAACTCCAAGGGAATAATTACCTTGGCACCATATACAAGGTTATAAGGAGTAGTCCTGATGGAGTTTCTAATACTAGTACAGCAGGGCCACAATGCATACGTCAACTATGTGTTCCAATCCTTGTTGTGTTTGTTTATTGTCTTCCTTAGAGTTTGTTCCAACCTCTTATTAGTTGATTTAGCTTTCAAATTAGATTGTGGGTAGTAAGGTGATGAAAAGTGATGTTGGATGTTAAATTTTTCTAGGAACGTCTTCATGCCATTATTCTTAAATGGTGTACCATTATTGGAAACTAATATGGAGCAAAGTCCAAATCAAGCAATAATTTGTTCCAATATGAAATGACATATCACATCAGCAGTTGTTGATTGAAGAGGAATAACCTCTACCCATATTGAGAAACCATTTGTCACAGTAGTTATAATAGTATGTCTAGTGGAGGAAGGTGGTGATATTTTTCAAATCAAATCCAATCCCCACACTAAAAACGACCAAATAGGAATTTGGCCCCAAATCTCAGAAGCAGGAGCATGAATCAAATTGATATGTTCCTTACATTTGTGACATGTCTTATCATACTCAAAGTAATATTTTTCCATGTGTCTCCAGTAGTATCCCATGCGAACGAGCTTTTGAACTAATGATCTTCCTCCAAAATGACCTCCACAGGCACTTGTGTGAGATTCTTCCAGTGTTATTGGGATTTCAGATTCTTTAAGACATCTAAGTGAAAGGTTGTTAAAGGTACTTATATATAATACATCGGCAAGAATTATTTACTTAGTTGCAATTTTGTGAAGATGATCTCAAGTATTTTTAGTTGTCAACTCAGGAAAGGTACCTTCTTTGAAATAATTAAATATTAGTGTATACCATTTACTAGAGCCTTCCATAGTTGTTGTTAATACTTCTTCGGCTTTAAATTTGATTGATGGTTTCATGATTGGATTGACAATAAATGTGAAATCATTTGAAGGATCTTGAGGTGATATAAGAGAAGTTGTAGTTGCCATTGCATCCTCATATCAATTATCCTTTCGTTGGATGTTGTCAATGGTAAATGATTCAAACTTCTCTAAAAAATTCATTGTGAGATCCTTTTACTTTAGTAATCAAGATTTCTGGATTAAACTGTGTATGATAATTTGTCATGCTTTGTGTGATATGTCCCATTTATTTTATTAATGACTAATTGTGAATAACCGAATATCTTAATATTTTGAACTCCTAAAGCTAAAATAGCATGCAAAACAACAATCAATGCTTCATACTCTACCATATTGTTGGTGCATAGGAAGCTTAAGCAATATGATAAGGGAATAGGCTTTCCTGCAAGTGGTACTATTATAACCTTGATGTGAGAGTATGTTCTACACTTAGATCCATCAAAGTATAATTCCCAAGTTGCATCATCTTTTTGAATAGTCCACACATTCTCATCAAGGAACATTTCTACATTAGGTACTACCAAGGGTGAGGGAGCATCTGCTAAGTGGCTAGTTAAGGCTTGTCATTTAATTACTTTTTATGAAACAAACTTAAGCTCAAACTCTATTGACAACATAACCCATTTGCCAAGCACTCTGATAAATCTATTTTATTGAAAATATGTTTTAGAGGATCAAATTTCATCATCACATGTATTACCATATTCAATTAGTAATGTCTCAGTTTACTTGTAACAAATATAAGAGCCAAACATTGCTTTTCTATTATTGTGTACGATTTATCATAATCAATCAAAGTTCAGATAATGTAATAAACAAGATTCTCTTTACCATTTTCATTGAGTGTTGAGCCAACAATGTTGTCAGAGCATGGGCTAATAGTGTTGTCTAAAGGATGAACGATTTTTTTTGCATATTGGATTGTAAAAGGGGTGGAGTTGCAAGATAATCCTTCAAACTCTCAAAATCCTATTTACAATCCTCATTCCAGTCAAAGTGCGCATCCTTCTTAAGGAGATGTTTAAATGGTAACGTTCAATCAGCTAAAGATGCTACAAAATGATGGATAGCTTGAATTCTTCCTTGTAATTTGTGTAATTGAGAGATGTTTCTAGGAGGTCACATGTTAACAATAGCATCAATTTGCTTTGTGTCCACCTCAATTCCTTTGTGAGATATGATAAAACCTAGAAGTTTTCCACTGTCTACACCAAAGACACACTTTTTTGGATTCAATATCATGTTGTATTTTCACATTCGCTCAATGATTTTTTTGAAGGAAATTCACATTGTCTTGTCTTGTTAAATATTTGGCTAGAATATCATCAACATAGTCTTCCAAAATCTTATGTATCTAATCATGAAATATCAATGTCATCGCTCGTTGATATGTTGCACCTGCATTCTTCAAACCAAAAGGAATCATTACCCAACAAAATATTCCCCAACGTGTTGTAAATTTTTTTTTATATTGGTCTTGAGGGTTGATAAAAATTATATTGTAGGGTATGTGCAGGATCATCATGGAAAAAAGAAGCCCTTAATTAACAAAAAATTCAGAAAAATTAAAGTTAGGCAACTTGATGTAAAAATTTGAATAAGTTATCTATATTATTTCAAAAATATGTAAGAATAGAATCTGTAGCAAATTGAATGTAGTTTCTAAACTACTAGGTTTATTTTATTTTTAAAATCTATTTGGTGAAAATTTGAAATTTTAATGCAACAGATTTGAATTTCAGGGAAAAAATAAGTAGCTATTTGTCTAACTACCTAACAAAAATAAAATGATAATATTTTTTATAATATTTTGGATATAAGTAGAGGACTCATGTCCGGATGTGATGCATATTTTCTTGTAATTTTTTTTCCAAGTAAATAATTAATTATGAATTTTTTACAACTTTTAAAAAATATAAAAACTTGTATCTCTGACCAACATAACTTGGTCAAAACTTCATGAAATTCATTGTTTTTAATCCTATATTATGTGAAGTATAGAATGTGATGCATGTTTCAGATTCAAAAAATGTGATACCGTTTAAAAGTTATAGATGTTTTTCAATCAGCCTATCAATTAGGAATTTAGTCATAATTCAAATAGAAAATGAATAATAATTATTTATTAAATTCAAAGCAAAGCATAATTTATATTCATGGAAAGCTGAGAATCTCCTTTAAAAACCCTTTTCGTTTCATCAATTTTGGGTAAAAAAAAAGTCATCAACCACATACCCATCATATTGCCACTTTTTGGCATGTCATGATCTTGCACATACCCTATACCCAGAAAATCCATCCATGAAAATTAAAACAAAGCATGTCGCACTATGAAATCTACTATCATGTTGATATTAGGAAGGGGAAATTCATCTTTCAAAAAGATTCTTTATTTAAATCACAAAAATTTGTACACATCCTAATACAATTATCATGTTTTGTGACTGCAATAATGTTTGAGAAATAAAAACCAGTGTCAAGAAGTTTTTCAATCTCGGTTTTGACTAATAAGGCTTTCTTAGGGTTCATTTTTTGAATCTTTTGTCTAACGGGCTTAGCATTTTCAATGAGGACTATATTGTGTGCCACAATCTTAGGGTCAATTCCCAACATATCTAAATATGTCCAAGTGAAAAGTTTGGGAAAGTCATGAAGTAAAGTTGCATGGTCTTCTTGTTCATCACCATCAAGGAATTTTCCTATCTTAATCTCTTTTTTTCATTATTAATATCCATTGGTATATCCATAGTATCTCCTGAAGGAAGGATTTTAGTTTCAGCAATTTAGGGTTGTATTCTTCTTTTTTCTTGTCAACTTTTCTGCTTTCTTCTTCTCCATATTTTTGCTTGGTACTAATCATAGCACATGTCAGCTAACTCTTTTTAGGAGTAAATGGTTTGTCATAAAATCCTAGCATTTCTTTAAAGGATTCATCATCTTCGGAAAACTCCAATGATTCTTCACAAGTTGTATCAATCAATTTGGGATGCTTCAAGGTGAGAGTTGTTTTAGGGTTACACATAATGGTGTTAATGTTTAGTGAGGGTCCATTCGTTGCTTAAATTACATGAATAGGGTTTTGCAAGGTTCCTCTTCCAACTATAATAGGAAAAGTAATCACGACCAATGATTGTTTTCCTATGTTATCAAATCCACGAATTGACAAGGAATCAAGTTCAATATTTGACTTATCCACACCAAGTTTATCCAAAATTGTGATACTACTCACTTTAAGAATGAAACCATTGTCAACAAGGGTTCTCTTTATTCCTAATCTATTGTAGATGGCTATTATCAAAGGCATCATTTTTCTTTCTCAATTCCAATGGAGGAAAATCATGTTGATGGAATGTAATGTCTACATTACCTGTATTCATTCCTTGTATTAGAGTTGCCACATCATTTGCATTTTTACAAAGGGGAGCCACTAGTTATAAAGTTGTTTGAAGCATGGTATGATAATTAGGTGAATTTTGAATTAAGTCCCATAGGGATATCTTTGCAGGTGTATTTTTGAGTTTTTCAACAAGATCATACTCCTTCCCACTATGGGAAGTTAAATGAGGAATACTAGGAAAAATGGGATTAGGAAAAGGTAAGGTTGATAGAGTTGGGTATTTTTGTTGTAGATTGTTTCAAGTGTTGTATGTATGAGCAATGGTATTATGACTTGATTAGTGCAAAACACTGTTCTTAGGTGGGTAAAGGGTAAATTTAGGTTTGTTTTAAGGTTGAGGTTTGTGTGAAGGTGGGTAAAGAATAAGTTGATGTTGAATCACATTAACTTCTCTTGGTTTTGGTTTATCATGACAAGCATTAGTGGATGAACCTTGTGAGTTGAATTCCTCAAGCGCTTCATCTAACATGTCAAATTCATCACTACTAAAAGGCTTGAGGGTTAGGTTAACTTGGAAAAAGAGATTTGACATGGTCAAATAACTATACTTTCTCCAAGTGGCTCATAAGTTTATAGGTGCTTTTTTTTTTTGTTTTCTAATGAATGCCAAATGTACTTCTAATCTAATTGAATTGTGAACTAATGTTAAAATTGAAAAGTGCAAGAAGATAAGTCTATCCGCAATTGCAATGAATGTAAACTATGCTAATTTGAATGATTTCAATGTAACAGAGGCTATGCAAATTAAAATAGAAATATTTTAATAGCAAACAAAATCCTAAAAATAGGGTTTTAAATTTTGGAAAATATAGTACAAAGTTTGCATTGGGATTAATTCACCAATGTGGTGAATGAGTCCCAATGGGGATTTTTTCATAATTTTTCAGAAATTTTAATTTTTTTAATTCTTTTTTATGTTTTATGATGTATATCTTAAGTGAAAATGCAGATTTTGTTTGATTTACAATGAAATGAGATGAAAAAATGCAAGCTATATGAACTTTCACTAATGCAAAATTAGAAACCCTAGAATGCCAATTAACTACTACAAATCCTAATGCAATGTTAATGCAAGCAAGTTATAGGATGATAATGCACTCCAAATATGGATTATGATGTTCTAAATGTAGGTTCACTAAAATGAAAGGTAGAAAATTGTACGCTTTTCTAGGGTTTAGGACCTAGAATGACAATCTTCACTCTCTCTCATTCAAGAAAAAACCCAAGAGATCTCAATGCAAAGGAGGTGATCTTCCAATAGGGATATCCTTAGGGATGAATATAAAATAATGAGGATTTCAGCACCAAACTATGGCTTGGAAAGAGAAACATAATTTGCAAGATGCAATGCTAAACCCTAATTCAATGCAAACCTTAATTAAATGGCCTAAAAATGCATATAAAATAGAAAAACAAGTTGTAAGATGAATCGTGTGCACTTGGGAATCTGAAGAAAGCTTGGATGTAATCATAAATGCCAAAAAAAAGAACTTTGACATACTAGGACTCATTCAACAATCTAGGTGAATCAGCCCTAGATCTGGGTTTTTGCACAAGAATAGGTTTTAGGAAAAAGGGTATCGGAATCTACAAAAATCCTAAAAAATCACCTATAGTGGGACTCATTTTCCTTTTCTAGAGAATTAGTCTCATTCCACTTTTTAAGGAATTTAATATCTAGGCCTGTACTTCAACACCTACTCTTTTCTCCCAAGTTCATTTCTGGATCTGAATCTGCAAAAAGAATTCCAAAATAAAATATAGACTTGATTTGCTTATAAGGGGTTTTCCTCGGTCAAACCCATAGTTTGGTAATTAAACCTTCATTGAAACAATGAAATGTGCATGTAAATAAGAATGTAAACCCTAGCCTTACATGTGTCTAAGACTAGGAAATATCAAACATAATCTAACCCTATTCTAATGTGTAAGAATGAGATGCATAAATGAAATATGACAATGAATGACTCACCTTGAGAGATCTCTAATCACCCAAGTGAGCCTCAATAATGCTTGTACCTTCCTTAGGCTAAGTGTAGAGTGGCAATGGAGGGTGGAATCACTTAAGAAACAAGTCATTAGGCTTGGCTTTATGGCTAGTTGCATCTCCCCAACCTAGAATCCATCACGATTCACCATAGACAACCATGATCAACCCTTGACAATGCTAGATCTTGAATGAAAGTGAACTTGAAGACCTAATAAAACACTTTAATGTTGCTCCAGGACATCAGCTTTTCTTTCTTTTTAAACTTGAATGCTCTTGTGAATGAATGCTTGAAGATTCTTGATGCTTGTCTCTTGAAATTGCTCTTGAAAATTCTTGCTTAGATGAGAAAAATGACTTAGAAACTTGCTTATATAGGCATTAACACCTAATTTACCATTATTTAGATCTCTAAGACTGAAAACAACCAAAAAAAATTGAATTAAAAAGGTGATTTTCACACTCAAATTTGAAAAAAAGCCCTAAATGGGACTCATTCACCCAAGGTGGTGAATGGGTCCCACCCTAGATTTTTATGTGGGTTTTTGGGATTTTTTATGTTTTAGATTAAATTTTTTCGGGTTTTTAGCTGAAATAAGCCTCAAGATCTGAAATAATGGGTCTTAGGGCCCTATTAATGGTGATTTTAAAGGGTGTGTAATGTAAGGGTTCCAAAATAGGTCCAAATTAAGTGTCAAATTGCATCGCTTTCAAGAGTGTACAATTTTCTGCACTACAAAATCAAAGGGCTAGATGAAGTTCATTTAGCCTTTTGTGTATATTGATTTATGAAAATATCCATGTTTGGGGTTTTTGGATGATCTTGGAATTCTCATGCTTGTGTTGGTGAGGCATAACTTCATAGATTTATTTTTTGATTCATTTCTAGTAGTCTTAGGATAAAACAACTCATGGATATGTTAAGTTGATTGGTTTGATTTGAAGGCTTAGGATATATATATTCTTGAGAGCTAATTTTTTATGTTTCTATATATTAATATATATGTAGATTAACTAAATTATATCATGGATAAATTTGATATTGAGGGTATTCTCAATCCCCCATCACCACCCCTTCACCTCAATAGCCTCCACCTCCACCCCCTCCACCTCAAAACCATCACCTAGCACCATTAGGATCCAATGAGGCTCACTTGTGACTATGGATATTTGGAAACATTAGATCCATAGAAGAAAAAACTAATGCAATTCAGAATGAAGCATTCATTCTACCCCATTTGATGCATTTTGTAACTTTGATGCAAAACATTATAGATGATGTTAGGTCCATTGATGTGGACTTAGACATTCATCGAGTATGGAGCAAGGAGAGGTGATGGTATTATTTCAATGGTCTTTCCTATAGGTAGATCCTTGACCTCAAAATCACAAAATCCAATTTAGCTCCATATTTTATCAACCCTATCATCAATCAAATCATTCTCGTAAATGGAAAAAGAATATCTATTAAGTGGTGTAGAATTACATAAATGGGTGATAATTTTTTGGATTAGTGAAGGATGGTATTTGATCATCCATCACATGCAAATTGTGAGGTTCCACTCTATTTTTTAAGAAATTTATATGCAAAGTTTGTGTTGGGTAGGAAACCCAATTATTTTTTATTTCAAAGCATTTCAAGGTGTTGATGGTGGCATTCCATAGCAGAGGTTGGGGGCATGGGTTGATCCCCAACGACCCATGCCTGATCAAACTCTTATCAACCCTCCTTCCACTACCATTCTTACACCCATCCAACACCATGCAATGGTATTCGCACTAGGAGCATTGAGTTTGATTTTGACAAACCTCAATGAGCAAAATTTTAAGATGGAAATTGGGGTTAGTGGGTGAGAACATGGAACATTTTATGGTGGATTTGGTCCTAGTACCATGTCATGTCCCCTTTCTAAAATAGCCCTTCCTAATTTCTCAGAGTTGGAAATTGAGTTTGGAAAATTAAATAGGGAAGTAAATATTTGAATTTAGGGTAAATTGAGATGTTTTGGGAAGTAAATAAATAAAATAATAAAATTGAAATTGTGGGATCTAATTTTGGAGTAGCATTTTTTGGGTGCATGTTCTAGGCATATTCTAAGTTGAGTGGGTGGAAGAATATAACAAACACTTGGAAAATGGGTCTTGTTGCTTTGCATCTGGGAGTTATTTTGCATGCATGCAATATTCTCTTGCGAGGCATGAATTTTGGGTGCCCAAGATGCCTCCCAAAATAGGAATTTAATATAAAGGATGTTTGGTTGCATTTTGGGCTCATTCTATGCATTTTCTCTTCACGGTTTTGATATTTCTTCTAAGGTTGGGAAACTGGGGAAAGAAGAACTCCAAGGTTGTTAAACCAAGGAGTTTGAGGGTTGAAGGCAGTGGTCCAAATAGTCTCCAAGTCCAAATTCACTCAAGGTCTAAGAGTGTGCTACAGAGATTTCAATTTGTTGCTTTATTTCATTGTTGCAAGAGTTTATAGTGTAGTTGGTGTGAATGTATTTCTAGATTTTTTGCTTATCTTGTAAGTAGAGAATCCAATGTTTTGAGGTATATTCTGATTTAATCATGCTACTCTTTGTTATTGAGTTTGTAAAATAATTTTGTGTTACAATGTTTAGCATCGATTTACTACTATTTTAACAATGAAATATTAGAGCTGTCATGAGTAATTTTTTTTTGTTTCTTGCTATTATCAGTAAATTTTGATAGTCTCATATGAAGTGGTTTTACATGTTTAAACCTAAGAAACAACATCTAATATCATTTCCCCTCTTATTTTAGTTATTTTTCATGAATCAGAGGAATATATTTTAAACCTGTTTTTATTATTTTCCTAAAATTTCTAATATTTCAATGGGAGAATATTATTTAACAAATATAATATATATTCTCATAAAGGGACATTACAGTGGTATCAAAGCTAAGATCTTACTATCTTGAGGGTTTAAACAATTTTTTATGTAGTCGAGTGATAGAAAAGAAAAAACTAGGAGCAGGAAAGGAATAAAGGGTCTACCTTAAACCCTCATCCAGAAAAGGGTATAGATGAAATCTTTAAGAGTAAGAAGATGGATGATGAAGAAGAAATGAATAAAAAAATCTTGCATTATCCTTATAGGAATCAAAAACTAATTACAGATAGTCTTGTGAAGATAAGGGAGGTAATGAGATTGTTGGCAGAAAGGATCCAAATTCTAGTATCACCAAAGGAGAATTGCCGCACTTTAGAACCATGGTCCAGTATTTCAAAAAATTCTAAATCCATTTTCTTACTTGAAGGTGAGTCTACAACACCTAACCCTCCTCCCAATCCTATGGAATAATGGTCAAGAGAGATAGTAACCATCAAATTGACCTACAAAAATCAAGATGAAGGTTTCAGGAATGTTGTTTGATTCAATGACTATCTCATAGATGTAGAACACATCATGACCATAAAAGGTCATAGACCACATAAAAACTCAGAAATGGTAAAAAAATTGAAATTTTGTCCTATGAGATTAGGTAAGTTGATTTTTTTTCCTTAGCTTTGTCCTTACACATTTATTTTATGATTTGTATGCATTTATAGGTTAATTTAGGGCCTTGGAAGAAAAGTTCACAAAGCGTCCTTTTTTTTCATAAAGTGTCCCTTTTTTCTACAAAGTGTATCCTTTTGTTGCCAAGTGTCTCTTTTTGTCGCAATGTGTCCCTTTTTCTCACAAAGTGTCCCGTTTCTTCATGAAGTGTCCCACAAGGGGTCTAAAGTGTCTAGGACCCTTAAAATAGTACACTAGAACAAATTTAGTACACTTCTTTTATTGTTGATGTATAGACTTAGGATTGTAGAATGCTTATAGGACATATTTTTTCTTTTTGTGTTGGATTTCTCCTCTTTCACGGTAGTGTCTAGGTGGTAGACAAATCAATCACCTCTGAGATCTAGCTCCCACACTCTCAATAGAGGACACAGATTTATTACAAACTATAGGGCTATACTGGGCGTACCTCATGACCCCCATGAGGTACCACGATGCTATGTTGATGGCACTGGTAGAGTGGTGGTGGTGGAACTCCAAATTTTTAGGGTTCCACTGATGCTATGTTTGAGCCTATGTGTTGTCATTTTTCAACATCATTGGGGTTTAGGGTTTTACCACCCATTTCACTCATATCATTTCCCTAAGCTTTCCATTAGCTTATGTTTGCATGTTGACTAGCCACATCAAGTCACCATTTGAGCTAAGTGATTTTTGTGCCCCTCACCATAATTCTTTATCGGCCCCCTTTCTTAAGCCTCTACCTACGCCTAGGATGAGATCTTCCCTATGAATGACTTATGTGCACATGTGTTTATGCTTTATGAAGGTTTGTTCATAGCCTATCACTCATTGCGGGCTTTGTTTCGGGATAATACATTCAAATAGAAATGAGTGACGCTTCTCTGATGGCACCATCAAGACAAATAATTATGATTTCATTGCCCGTTATAGGTTGTCCTTCATCCACTATAAAGAAACTGGCAATGAGCGATATATTACTCACTTCCCAAGCTAGGTTCATTGCCCATTGCATGATGTGTTGCTGCTATGGGAAAGGTAACTGGTGGTGAGTGATGTTTCATCTTCATGACCATAGGCTGTCATCACCTATCATGGGTTGTACCTTCAAGGTTGGAAGGTAACACGCAATGAGTGATGCGGTTACCCCAAGTAATCCATCACTGGCATCTACACTATTGCTAGTGGTATTTTTATTTCTAGGGAGGAACCAAAGATTGCTGATGGGTTGAGTTTTCCCCATCACGTGGTCATGGCTTATCGTCGGTTAAGGAAGCCCATTAGGAGGAGAACCCGTGATGAACAATGATGAACCGAGATTATTTTTTATAACATCTTTTGGGGGTAAAATCAACAGTGACCAGCTCATCGCTGGCTTCTGGGCCATCACGTGATGATGTTTTGTGATGAGTTTTAAACTGGTGATGGGTGATGCTCTACAAATATGGTTGGGATTTCTCCACGATTCAAACAATCGATGATGGATAGAACAAGGATGATTGGGTAAAGATGTGAACGGACACATGGTTGTTTTAAAGAACCTCTTCGATGTTTCCTGGTACAGTCCATAAAGCAAGTGGTGATTCTTAATCTATCTCATCAATTGAGTTTTAAATCTGCAACGATCAACGGTAGAGATTTTACATGCAATAATGGAATTCTTGTTCATGCGAGCAAGCTGAGATGAACATTAATTGTAGAAATCCTTAAAATCTCTTATTTAATGTGGATTTATTGTAGATAATTTTCTCATTTGTAGAGTTATAGCCAGAGTTTGGAATTAATTGCTATAACTATGCACAACAGAGAATTGTAGGTGGTTGTGAGTATAAGTGTTGCTAGGGTGGTGGTACACTGTAGCTTGGGTCATGAAGAGTTTTGCTACGTATGCGTGGGGATTGTCTGGAGTTGTGGTCTTTCTCTTATTTCATCACATGCGCTAGTCATTGTGCTACTTAGAGAAGATGAGTGAACCCAACACTCTTGTTGCACTAGTATGAAGGTCCTGGAGGATAAGTATGTAGGAGCCAATTGCATACACACTAGAGGATAAACTTCCCCTTGACTAAGGCACATGTGGTCCCAAAGAAGAGGAGAAGTATACGCAGAAAAAAAAAGAAGGTGGATGTCAGAAGCACATACATTCTGAGTAGCTAAATTGTTTCATAGAAACCAACTATTGGAAGGGAGAAGGGACCTCTATTTGTGAAATAATTTACGAGGTTTGGTACGGGTCTTGGGGTTGTTTGGAGAAACCCATTACTCCTATTCTAATATTTGATGGCTCGTCGAGTGATGAGGGAGGAGTTCACCTTGGCCCTAGCCAGTGCCTTGCTTCCCTGGTGCCTTATAGCCACTCTAAGGACAAGATTGTGATTGCAATTCCACTCTCTGTGGTACAACCTAGTGAAGGTGGTTAATTTGTGGTTGACAAGTCCAAATAACACCCATGTCTTATGCTAATGATATGGGGTTTTGGGTGATGTGATGATGCGGCTTCTAGATGATGGGCTTTGTAGTTCCTTTTTGATGGTGACTGGTTCATGGACATGTGCAGATAATCGCAATGGTGATCAGACCGAGTATTGGTGAACATGCCAATTTTTTTGATACCTTTCAGAAGGCTTGCATGGCATCTCTAACAAATGGGTTAGCACTTATTTTTCCCTTTTTCCTTTTCCAAGCCTATGTAATAATTAATTTGACGGTTTGGGAATTAACCTCATGGAAATGAACTTTGAAATGAATGTCAAATGTAATTACATTTAGAGCCAAATCCTTTGTTGCTCCCTTGTACTATAAAAGGGATTTCATGGCTCAATGTAAGGGGTTTTGATCTAAGATTTTGAGTCAAGTTGGTCTTAGGTATAAGCAAGTCATAGTAATAAAGGATAATGATAAATGCTCAATGAATTCACTGGCAAGTTGTCTTGGGTGCAGGTCATATGGGATATGATCTTAATAAGTTTTGTATTGATTACTAGTATTAGTGCATAATGCAAAATTCCAAATCGCATGTTCTCCTTTGTACATTCTTCTAGACTATAAATGTAAGTATCAAAGATATTTTTTATCTATCATCAATTGTTCAATTGAATGCATGGGTTAATTTATTTGCTTTAACTCAAAGGGTTAAATAAATTGCTTAGGAATAGTCATGAGTGTGTGAGAATTTACAATAATTTGGTAAGAAATGGTGTTTGGATAACATAAGTCTTTTCAATGTAAAGCATTACAAAGATGAATTATATATATCAGAGTTAGATAATTGGTGTATTTCTGATTGTTTCCTATTTGACTCCATTTACCTAATTTGATGAGGCACTGGTGATTTATTGATTGTTTGATAGTAGAATGAATAAATCCCATATTAAGTTGTGGACTCATAATTAGAACAATTCCTATAAAATCATGCTAAAATATTTGATGTATGTCCACATTCTCGGCAAGATAAACATTAATTCATTAAAATTCTACCAATTCTTTTGATGAGTTAATGTTATTGCATCAAAGGGAATGAATTTGTATTAAAGTGTTCTTAAACCTTGATAAACTAGATGAACATGCTTAGGAATACCCTTCTTGGTCCTACAGAGCCTAAAGTGTAGGAATAGAGACCTTAGAAACCTATATTCATCATGTTGGCCACTAGTCCTTGGCAATTTTCAAAGATAAAGGTTGGCATCCTTTTATAAAATCTTAGGGTTAGCTAGAAAAATCACCAACTAGTGGAATGCAGACACATGCATGTTTCATCTTCCTACCGGCGAGATGAGTTTCATCACGCTAGAGCATGTACTTCGCATACTTTGAGTTCTAATTTGAGGAGAGATGGTACATTTCCTAGTAGAGCGATCATTTTAGGAGATGAAATATGATATGTAGTATTGCGACGGATGTCTAGTTCATAATGGTATGGTGAGGCCTTGGATTGATCTAGTTATGCTATTATATTCATGGTCCCCACTAGTTGTGTGGATTACGATGTTCACTATAGCACTAGTTCTAATCCCTAACAATCGAGGAGAACACTTAGAGGGAGACATAGTACACATAATTTGGGAGATGACAAAGCATAGGACCGGTATGCCTGGGGGCACAACATCCTAGCGCATATATATTATGATCTTGGATGATTTTCATTTTGTGAGATCGATATTATGATACACTATATGCTATTGCAAGTGTGGTTCCTAGAGCATATCATGTGCACCAAACTGATAGGATTTCCATGCACATCAGTCCTAGGGTATCCTTGATCATTCAGCTGTCCATTGTGGTGACTATGGCAGTATGGTGACTTACATTTTTGGAGAGTCCAATTTGACTGATTGGATGAGGAGGAGATCATATCAAGACCTTCCTAACTTATTCCACAGTGGTCGAATGAGACTCATTAGATGAATAAATTGTAGATGGATAGATTCTTGATAGCCAGACATGATTACATAGTACTACCTTTCTACTATGATTGCATCATGTGATAGTTTGGTTAGGTCCAAATAGCACCCAAGCCATGACCCTTTTTGAGGAGATTAGTACAGAATGCTTAGAGGCCTAGTGATACTCGACGGTTTACTATTGAGGATTTTGTTTACAGTGACTCTGAGTACTCAGATCATGATATGCCTCTGGTCTTTGACATTGATGATGTTGGTACCACATATGCCTATAAGGAGTGGTGGGCAATATCATGTTTGGCTCACATATTATGTATGTACGAGACGATAGGTGATGTAGGGCCACTCCCAGATCAAGGAGAGAAGGAGGAAGATAGGGTTGAGGAGACATGCTTTAGGGTTGTAGACATATTCACAGATGTGATAGATGGGGAGTATGATGAGGTTGTATATCCTAACTATGATGGCTAGGAGGAAGAGGGGGATGAGGAGGAGGATGAGGAGGAAGATGAGGAAGAGGAGAAATTGATGAGTGAGGGTGGTAAGGCAGTAGATGAGGATCCAGTGGGCCATGAGTGGGGAAAGCCATCTTCCATTCATGTTACTAGATCATGATTAGCAGCTGCAGCAGACACTAGGACCTATAGTCATGGGGAGGCTAACACATCCTCCATGCCTCCAAACAATGAGGTTGTCTTTACACAGTCATCTAGAGAGCTAGGTGACGATATTGTATTTATTGTCATGCTTTATGCTTATGCTTATGTTTTATGATTTAATTTTATGTTTATATATATCATGATGTGTATTGATTAGATTTATGATTTCTATCTTACAGGTGTTGTGAGAGAACTTCACAATCTCTATCATTATGTGGCTACTCAGATGGTGCCTCCATTAGTCTATGAGGAGGGTGTAGATACAAACTATGTGCCCCAATCCATCGTGGATCAAGATCCAAAGTTGTTTAATCCATAAGTCAAATTGTGAATAGTGTATGAGAATATTAGGAGGCACATCTACCAAGCTAAGGTTGCCTAGGATGCACAGTCATCTTGAACCATAGTAGAGTTTGAGAGACTACATTCAAAGGTAGTTACACTATAGAAAAAGAGAGATTAGATAGCAGGGGAGCATCGGGAGGCCCTTGGATAGGTACATGGTTTACAATTTTCTCTTAATGCATTTAATAGCTAGCGATCATGATCACTTACCACTATCTCCCAAAAAACTACCTCTAGATAGATCTGAGCATCGGATCCCAAGGGATCTAGCAATCGTAGACCTCATTATCATTGTATATATTGATGACATGTAAACAAAACTTTGATATATATATATATATGATAATTTGATGTTTTATTACTTTTTTTTATGTGTTTAATGTTAAATAGAAATGTGATTGATTAAATAATCTTTGTAAGACTATTTAATGAATTTCTCCGTGATTTAACATGTTTTATGTGATCTAATTAAAACTTATTCTAGTTTCTCTTAGATGTAACATTGATATTAAGTATGTTATGTTAAATTAAATGCACCTATGATATAATTAAAGAACATTAAATGCATATAAGGATCTAATCTAACACAACATATAAGATGAAATTGAATAGCAAAAAACCTAAAGTAATCATTTCAAATGAGTAAACACTTTAGAATTCAAGACACAAAAATAATTGTTTATCAAGAACAAAGCAATACGAGAGCACATAGAATATTATCCACTAACTCTAATACCACTTCTTTATAATTCACACTATTCAAGAAGATTAGACATAGTACCGGTGCAAATATGTGGCATTAATAGGTTCTTTGAGAGGTGTGCCATCCATTTTTGTTAATGTGTATGCACCAGACCCATAACTTTCACCAATTATATAAGGTCCTAACTAGTTAGGAATGAGTTTTCCTTTCTCAGTCGGGTCAGCATTAACATTATGTTCATTTTCAAATAACACCAAATCACCTTTGTTGAATGCATAAGGGATGACATGATCGCTATGACTACATTGCAATTTTCTAGCATAAGCTTGGAGACAGTCAAGAGCATTAATGTGTTGTTCATTAAGCATCTCAAGCTGATGCAATCATAGTTCTTTATAAGTGATGTCATCAATAATTCCATGAAGAGAAATCCTTAACGTGGGGATTTCTAACTCAAAGCCCACAATATGTCAATTGTGTGTGCCAATCCTTGTGTTTGTTTACTATATTCCTTAGAGTTTGTTCTGGGATCTTATTAGTTGATTTAGCTTGACCATTAGATTGTGGGTAGTAAGGTGTTGAAAAGTGATGTTGGATGCTAAATGATTCTAGGAACTTCTTCATGTCATTATTCTTAAATGTTGTACCATTATTGGAAATTAATGTGGAAGGAAGTCCAAATCAAGCAATAATTTGTTCCAATATGAAATGACATATCACATCAGCAGTTGTTGATTGAAGAGGAATATGCTCTACCCATTTTTTGAAATAATCTATCACAATAATTATAAAATCATGTCTGGCGGAGGAAGGTGGTGATATTTTTCTAATTTGATCCAGTCCCCACACTAAGAATGACCAAATAGGAATTTGGGCCTGAAGCTCAGAAGTAGGAGCATGAATCAAATTGATATGTTCCTTACATTTGTGACATCTCTCAACATACTCAAAGAAATATTTTTCCATGTGTCTCCAGTAGTATCCCATGTGAACGAGTTTTTGAACTAATGATCTTCCTCCAAAATGACCTCCACAGGCAGCATGAGCTTCTTCAAGTGCTATGGGGATTTCAGATTCTTTAAGATATCTAAGTAAAAGGTCATTAAAGGATCTTATATATAATACATCGACAAGAATTATATACTTAGTTGCGAGTTTGTGAAGATGATATCAAGTATTTTTAGTTGTCAACTCAGGAAAGGTACCTTCTTTGAAATAATTAAATATCAGTGTATACTATTCACTAGATCCTTCCATAGTTGTTAATACTTCTTCGGCTTTAAATTTGATTGATGGTTTCATGATTGGATTGACAATAAATGTGAAATCATTTGAAGGATCTTGAGGTGATATAAGAGAAGTTGCACTTGCAATTGCATCCGCATATCAATTATGCTTCCGTAGGATGTTTTCAATTAATCCAGAAGGATCTAGAAGAACCTAAAATTTCTAGTCTCAAAATCTCTCAGAACCGGCATCATTATATAGAGCCCACCGACACAAACCTAATGCAACTCGAACGAGCTCAAAAGGAGTGTGTATGCAAAAGTTGCTAGTAGTCAAAGGTCTGGTCAACCAGCAAATTAGAGGGCTCAAAAATTGGCAAAAAATTGAAGTCATCAAAGGTGGTCAAATGGGGTGTCATCGCGAACAGCTTGTTGAGAGATTTATGGCACAACTCATTTTATCAAAAATAGAGTTCATTTGCATAAGATACAAGCGGTCAAAGTTGGCAACATATGTTGACCAGTCAATGCCTTGTCATCAGTCCAATTAGCACAATGGGCAATCAGCCCTTGACACCCAACATCATCTCACCTCTCCACATGGCAAACCATTATTGGAAAAAGGTGGCATAAATATGGATTAAACCATATTGTTAAAAAAAACACGTATGGTTTAAAAATTAAAATATTTTTTATGATTTCAAGGAGGATTTGGTGGGATTTTATCCCTTAAAATCCTCTTGCCTTACCCATAAAACAAGCAGAAAAAAAACCTGTAAACTTACATTTCAACAAATTAACCCCTTTAACCACCTTTCTAATATTTCAATGAATTATGATATTTTAAGGAGCTTAAAATAATTGGTTACATATTTTTATGATTTAAAAGGGGCGTTTAGAATATTTCAAGGATTATCTTGTACGGCTCAAATTATAAGAGCTGTTATTTTTAAAAAGGGGTTAGGATTACTTGAACGGATTTTGAAATATTTTGAAGATTTTTATGTAATTAGGGGAAATTGTTTGGAATTTTTATTTGTAAACGGGAGATATACAATATTTGCAAAATAATATGGTTAAAGCCATATTAGCAGATAAATTTGTATGAAAAGGGGTCTTATTTCCTTGTAAGAGGAAGAATTCTCTTGGAGAGAAAAATAGAGATTAGAAATTATTGTAAAAGGTGGAGAGTTAGAGTTTTTTTTTTTGAGAAAATTACAAGGTGTTTGCATACACCAAAAATTGTAAAAGAGTGAGAGATTGTGGAGAGATTATTGGAGATTCTTGGAGCTTGGGTATTGTAACAAAGCATAATTTTGCTTGTCTTTATCAATAAAGTGGTCCTAGCATTGAGAAGCAGACCCAGAGACGTAGTCCACATTGGACGAACTCCATTATCAATATGCACATTATGATTCTTCTATTTCTCTGTCTCATTTTTCTCTCTTTTGTCTCAATTTCTCTCTAGTTCAATTCAATTTATTTTTCAATAATTGATTTTAAAGTGCACTTTATTGTAATTTCAATGGTTAAAAAGCATAATCACACAATTTTGTATTAGATCAGGAAATTACTACAATTAGATTTAATTTGCAAGTTATTTTGCAAACCTCTAATTACAAATCAAATTGGTATTAGAGCCATTTAACAGGAAAAATTCCAAGTGGTGAATGTTAACCAGGTTGAAATTGAAGCAAGGAGAAGGTGCACTTGAAGAATTTAATCCTGAGATTGGAAAATGAAGTACTTTTCCATGATCAAAGATGGTAGTTGAACAAAGTCCTACAAAGCTTGATGAGAAAGCTTTCTAGAAAGCATTTCTCAAAATGAAGGCTATGGTGGAAGTTCTTTTCCAAAAGAGGCAATAGTGACAGAGGAAAAAGGAACTCAAGAAAAGAAAGAAGGAGGAAGCTAAATCCTCATAGAAATAAGAAAAAGGTAAAGGAGTAGGAGGTGGTGGTGACCCTCCTAAACCTCCATCCTCTTCCTCTTCATCTTCTTCATCCTCTTCTTCTTCGTCCAATGCTTCTAAAAATAAATGGCATGTGCAAGCTAATACACCTTTGTTAAAACTAGATGTTAAATTTGATTTTCCAATCTATAATGGAGAACTAGATGTAGATAAACTTGATAATTAGGTTAAGCAAATTGAAGTCTATTGTAGAGTTCAAAAATTTACCGAGGATTCTCAAAAAATCCAATTAGCTACTCTTCGCCTTGGAGGCACAACCTTAATCTGGTGGGAGAGTAGAGCACAAGAAGATCTTAGTCGTTATGGAAAAACTATTTCTTCTTGGTTTGAGTTTATAGCTACACTTAAGAAATAGTTTTATCCATTAGGGCATATACAAAAAGCAGTAATGAACTACCAATCATTAAGACAAGAGAAAGGACAAAGTGTGCAAGAATATACATAGGATTTTAGGAAGAGATCTTTAATTTTGGGCATTCCATTGTACACACAAGAAACTTTGTTAAAATACATAGAGGGATTACGTGAGAATTTGAGATATACAATAATTATGTTTAATCCAACTAACATTGATGAAGTTAGTTTGCAAGCTATCCATTTGGAAACAAGCTCAAGGAATAGCCATGATAATTTGTTGACAGAATCTAGTAAGTAGAAAGGAAGCAAGAAAGGAAAAGAGAAATCATAGTGAACCACTACTATAAAGGAGGACAAGATGCCTTATTGATCACACTACAAGAAGCAAGGGCATGAAGATGCGAAGTGTTGGAAATTGCATCTTGATCAAAAGCCTAAGTGGTTCAAGGAACGAAAGGGTAAGCAGAAGTCCATAGCTATCGTGCAAGACCTTGGTATGGAATCTGGTGATGAATCAAAGATTTCAATTGTGGGTTTGAAAGGTAAATCTTTTATTGGTAATGGTTCTTCCATTGATGTTTCATGTGCTTCTACTTCTAAAAGTCATGTTGTTCCTCAAGATAGCAAAACATGTGAATTGTTTCATTTAAGGGTGATTTCTAAGAACATTAAGATTGATACACTGATAGATAGTGGGTCCCAGATTAATCTAATTTCAGAAGAAGTTGTTAAGTAGTTGGGATTAAAAAAAAAGCCACATAAGAAACCTTATCCATTAGGTTGGGTGTGCAATGATAACAAACTGTGAGTAACTAAGCAATGCAATTTATGATTTGCAATAACATCTAAGTTTATACATGAGGTTCAATTTGATGTGGTTCCACTTGATATTTGTGGAATTGTGTTGGGTATCCCATACTTATAAGATAGAAAAGCAATATTCTATAGGGAACATAATCAGTATCACTTGTTTAAGGAAGGAATTGAATACATTGTGCATTCTCATCCAATTAAGACGGATAAGTCTTTTGTGACAACGAGACATTTGAAAAGGGCAATTAATGCAAGCAATAACTTGTCACTTATGTCTATACCACAAGAAGTGTCATTGCATAAAAGCATATCTGATTCTAAGGTTGTTCCAGTTATGAAAGACAAGTTTGTCATTGGTATATTCTTTTTCTCATCTGCAAATTTAATTTTGTTATTCAACCTTCTACTTTTCAGCAGTGTATGGTTGGCAGCAGCAACATTGAATGTGGATGTGTATATGGCTAATGTACTTAACAATATTAGTGTAGTTTTGATTGTTGTTATGATGAGTCAGATGAACAAGTTCTAGAAAGGAAGGACAAATGATACTAGGCAAGTGGGGAAACATTTCCCTAGCTCAATTTATACATAAATAGACCTTTTAGAGGTCCAAAAGCTTTTCAATGGGGAGGAATGATCCAGGAGGATCTAGAAGAACCTAAAATTTTCAGTCTCAAAATCTCTCAGAATTGGCGTCATTATGTAGAGCCCACCGACACAAACTTGACGCAACTCGAACTAGCTCAAAAGGAGTTTGTATGCAAAAGTTGTGAGCAATCAAAGTTCTAGTCAACTAGCAAATCAGAGGGCTCATAAATGGGAAAAAAATTGAAGTTTTCAAAGGTGTTCAAATGGGGTGTCATCGCGAACAGCTTGCCGAGAGCTTCTGATGCAACTTGTTTCGTTGAAAATAGAGTCCATTTGCACAAGATACAAGCGGTCAAAGTTGTTAAAATATGTTGACCAGTCAACACCTCGTCCTCAGTCCAATCAGCACAACAGCCAATCGGCCCTTGACACTCAACATCATCTCACCTCTCCACGTGGAAAACCATTATTGGAAAAAGGTAGCATAAATATAGATTAAACCATATTGTTTACAAAAACACGTATGGTTTAAAAATTAAAATATTTTTATGATTTCAAGCAGGATTTTAAGGGATTTTATCCCTTAAAATCCTCTTGCCTTACCCATAAAACAAGGAGAAAAATAAAACCCGTAAACTTATATTTCAATAAATTAACCCCTTTAATCACCTTTCTCATATTTCAACGAATTATGATATTTTAAGGAGCTTAAAATAATTGGTTACATATTTTTATGATTTAAAAGGGGTGTTTAGAATATTTCAAGGATTATCTTGTAAGGCTCAAATTAGAAGAGCTGTTATTTTTAAAAAGGGGTCAGGATTACTAGAATGTATTTTGAAATATTTTGGAGATTTTTATGTAATTAGGGGGAATTGGTTGGAATTTTTATTTGTAAACGGGAGATGTGCAATATTTCCAAAATAATATGGTTAAATCCATATTAGCAAATAAATTTGTATAAAAAGGGGTATTATTTCCTTGTAAGAGGAAGAATTCTCTTGGAGAGAAAAATAGAGATTAGAAATTATTGGAAAAGGTGGAGAGTTAGAGTTTTTTTTTTGAGTGAAAATTATAAGGTATTTGCATACACCAAAAATTGTAAAAGAGTGAGAGATTGTGGAGAGATTATTACAGGTTTTTGGAGCTTGGGTATTGTAACAAAGCAAAAATTTTCTTGGCATTATCAATAAAGTAGTCCTAGCATTGAGAAGCAAACACGAAGACATAGTGCACATTGGACGAACTCCATTATCAATCTGCGTATTGTGATCCTTCTATTTCTCTGTCTCATTTTTCTCTCCTGTATCAATTTCTCTCTAGTACAATTCATTTTTTTTTCAATAATTGATTTTAAAGTGTACCTTATTGTAATTTCAATGGTTAAAAAGCATAATCACACAATTATGTATTAGATCGGGAAATTACTGTAATTATATTCAATTTGCAAGTTATTTTACAAACCTCTAATTGTAGATCATCAATGGTAAATAATTCAAACTTCTCTAAAAAATTCATTGTGAGATCCTTGTACTTCGATAATTTGTCATTGTTTTCTTGATATGTCCCATTTATTTGCTTAATGACTAATTGTGAATCACCGAATATCTTAATATTTCAAACTCCTAAAGCTAAAATAGCATGCAAACCAACAATTAATGCTTCATACTCTACTGTGTTGTTGGTGCATAGGAATTGTAAGCGATATGATAAGGGAATAGGATTTCCTATGAGTAGGACTATTATAACCTTGGTTTCAAAGCATGTTCTACACTTAGATCCATCAAAGTATAATTCCCAACTTGCATCATCTTTTTGAATAGTCTACACATTCTCATCAAGGAACATTTCTACATTAGGTACTGCCAGGGGTGAGGGAGCATTTGTTAAGTGGTTAGCTAAGGCTTTTCCTTTAATCACTTTTTATGAAACAAACTTAAGGTCAAACTTTGTTAACAACCTAACCCATTTAGCCAAGCATCCTAATAAATCTATTTTATTGAAAATATGTTTTAGAGGATCAAATTTCATCATCACATGTATTGCCGCATTCAATAAGTAATATCTCAGTTTACTTGTAACAAATATAAGAGCCAAACATTTTTTTTCTATTATTGTGTATTGTTTCTCATAATCAATCAAAGTTCCAATAATCTAATAAACAAGATGCTCTTTACCATTTTCATCTTGTTGAGCTAACAATGTTGTCAAAGCATGGGCTAATAGTGTTGTGTAAAGGATGAATGGTTTTTTTGCATAGCAGGTTGTAAAATGGGTGGAGTTGCAAGCTAATCCTTCAAACTCTCAAAAGCTTATTTACAATCCTCATTCCAATAAAAGTGCACATCCTTCTTAAGGAGATGTGTAAACGGTAACGTTCGATTAGCTAAAGATGCTACAAAATGATGGATAACTTGAATTCTTCCTTGTAATGTGCACAATTGAGAGATTTTCTAGGAGTGGCATGTTAACAATAGCATCAATTTTCTTCATGTCCACCTTGATTCCTCTGTGAGATAATATAAAACCTAGAAGTTTTCCACTATTTATACCAAAGACACACTTTTTTGGATTCAATATCATGTATTTTTGTACTCAAATATTTTTTGAAGGACATTCGCATTGTCTTGTCTTGTTAAATATTTGGCTAGAATATCATCAACATAGTCTTCCAAAATCTTATGTATGTAATTGTGAAATATCAATGTCACCGTTCGTTGATATGTTGCACCTGCATTCTTCAATCCAAAAGGCATCATTACCCAACAAAATATTCCCCAAGGTGTTGTAAATGTTGTTTTATATTGGTCTTGAGGATTGATAAAAATTTGATTGTGGGGTATATCTAGGATCATCATGAAAAAAACAAGCCCTTAAGTGGCAAAAAAATCAGAAAAATTAGAGTTAGGCAACTTGATGTAAAAATTTAAATAAGTTATCTATATTATTTCAAAAATATGTAAGAATAGAATTTGTAGCAAATTGAATGTAGTTTCTAAACTGCCATATATTTTTATTTTTTTTAAATCTATTTGGTGAAAATTTGAAATTTCAATGAAGTAGTACTTAAATTTCAGGGAAAAAACAAGAACTAGGTGTCTATCTAACCACCCTAACCACAATAAAATGATAATATTTTAGATATAAGTAGAGGACTCATGTCCCAATGTGATGCATATTTTTTTGTAATTTTTTCCAAGAAAATAATTATTTATGTTTTTTTTATTAAAACTTTTAAAAATTATAAAAAGTTTTATGTCTGACCAACTTAACTTGGTCAAAACTTCATGATATTCATTTTTTTTTAATCCTATGGAATGTGAAGTATATAATGTGATGCATGTTTCGGATTCAAAAAAAGTGATACCATTTAAAAGCTATAGATGTTTTTCAATCAGCCGATCAATTAGGATTTTAGTCATAATTCAAATAGAAAATGAATAATAATTATTTATTAAATTCAAAGTAAAGAATAATTTATATTGGTGGAAAGCTGAGAATGTTCTTTAAAAACCCTTTTCATTTCATCAATTTTGGGTAAAAATAAAGTCGTAAGCCACATACCCTACACATACCCATCTTATCGCCACTTTTTGGCCCCTCATGATCCAGCACATACCTTGAACCTAGAAAATCCATCCATGAAAATAACAACAAAGCATGTCCCATAGTGGAATCTACTACCATGTTGATATTAGGAAGGCGAAAGTCATCTTTCAAAGATATTTTATATAAATCACAAAAAATTGTATGCATCCTAATACAATTGTCAAGTTTTGTGACTGCAATAATGTTTGAGAAATAAAACCAACCTCAAGAAGTTTTTCAATCTCAGTTTTTACTAAGAAGGCTATCTTAGGATTCATTTTTTGAATCTTTTGTCTAATAGGCTTAGAATTTTTAGTGCGGACTATATTATATGTCACAATCTTAGGGTTGATTCCCAACATATCTAAATATGTCCAAGTGAAAAGTTCAGGAAAGTCATGAAGTAAAGTTGCATGTTCTTATTTTTCATCACCATCAAGGAATTTCCTATCTTAATCACTTTGTCTTCGTTATTAATATCCATTGGTATATCCATAGTAGCTCTTGAAGGAAGGCTTTTTGTTTCAGAAATTTAGGGTTGTATTCTTCTTTTTTCATGTCAAATTTTCTATATTCTTCTTCTCCATTTTTGTGCTTGGTACTAATCATAGCACATGTCAACTAACTCTTTTTAGGAGTAAGTGGTTTGTCCTAAACTCCTAGCATTTATTTCAAGGATTCATTCTCTTCGGAAAACTCCAATGGTTCTTCACAAGTTGTATCAATCAATTCAGGATGCTTAAAGGTGAGATTTGTTTTAGGGTTACACATAATGGTGTTTATGTTTAGTGAGGGTCTCTTTGTTTCTTGCATAATATTAGAAGGGTAATATCCCAAACCAATTTTATTTTCTTGCGTATTAGGTTCTATAGGAACATGAATACCTTGTTCTTTCTTGCCACATCCTTTTCCACTATAATCGAGTTATTTCATGAACTCATAGCATTTCCCATAAAGTCTTTCCATTTCTTTCAAGTTTGGTGGTTGTTGATAATCTATTTCATCAGAGTTTGTTGTATAGCTTGTGTCTTCTTCAAGAGAGGATGAGGTAGATACTTGTGAATTTTCTTCTGAATTTTGTGTTGACATCACCATTGGTTTTTTTTGGTTTTCATCTTCTTTACATGTGATTGTGTACTCTCCCATGAATGAAGGTGTGAATTCCAAGGAACCCCAGTCATCATCTAATAATTTTTACATTGTTTCAATCACTTATTTTTCCTTTTTCATAGCTTTTATGTCTGATGATGGAATCAATGTCTTTATAGGACTTGTCATTCCTTTCTCAACTTGTAGACAATGTTTAGGTTCGGGGTCTATTTCAATTTGATATACCTTATTGTTTTAGGAATACTTCATTATATGATGAAGGGTTGAAGGTACTACATGCATTTCATGAATCTAAGGTTTCCCTAAAAGGAGATATTATGAAAGATTATCTGGCTTTACATGAATAGGGTTCTACAAGGTTGCTCTTCCTAATTTGTAGATGGCTATTATCATGAAGGCATCATTTTTATTTCTCAATTCAAAAGGAGGAAACTCATGTTGATGGAAGGTAATGTCTACATTAACTGTATTCATTCCTTGTATTAGAGTTGTCACATCATTTGCATTTTTACTAGGGAGAACCACTTCTTGTGGTTAAGTTGTTTGAAGCATGGTGTGATAATTAGGTGAATTTTGAATTAGGTCCCATAAGTATATCGTTGTAGGTGTACTTTTAAGTTATTCAACAAGATCATACTCCTTCCCACTATGTGAAGTTAAACAAGGAGCACTAGGAAAAATGGGATTAGGAAAATGTAAGGTTGATAGAGTTGGTTGTTTTGGTTGCAGATATTTTTGAGTGTTGTATGTATGAGCAATGGTATTATGACATGATTGGTGCAAAACATTATTCTTAGGTGGGTAAAGGGTAAATTCAGGTTTGTTTTTAGGTTGAGGTTTGTGTGAAGGTGGGTGAAGAATAAGTTTAGGTTGAATCACATTAACTTCTCTTGGTTTTGGTTTATCATGACAAGGATTAGTGGATGAACCTTGTGAGATGAATTCCTCAAGTGCTTCATCTAACATGTCAAATTCATCACTACTAAAAGGCTTGAGGGTTAGGTTAACTTGGAGAAAGAGATTTGACATGGTCAAATAACTATAGTTTCTCCAAGTGGCTCATAAGTTTATAGGTTCTATGTTGCTTTTGTTTTCTAATGAATGCCAAATGTACTTCTAATCTAATTGAATTGTGAACTAATGTTGAAATTGAAAAGTGCAAGAAGCTAAGTCTATCCACAATTTCAATGAATGTAAACTATGCTAATCCTAATGGCTTAAATGTAATAGAAGCTATACAAATTGAAATGGAAATATTTTAACAGCAAACAAAATCCTAAAAAAAGGTTCTAAATTTTGGAAAATACAATACAAAGTCTACATTGGAACTAATTCACCAAGGTGGTGAATGAATCCCAATGGGGATTTTTTCAAACTTTTCATCAATTTTCATTTGATTTTTATGCTTTATATGTTTTATGATCTATATCTTAAGTGCAAATGAAAATTTTGTTTGATTTTCAGTGAAATGAGATGAAAAAATGCAAGCCATATGAACTTTCATAATACAAAATTAGAAACCCTAGAATGCCAACTAACTACTACACACCCTAATGCAATGTTAATGCAAGCAAGTTTAGGATGATAATGCACTCCAAATCTAGGTGAATCAACCCCAGATCTAGCTTTTTGCACAAGAATAGGTTTCAGGAAAAATGGTATTAGAATCTGCATAAAATCCTAAAAAAATCATGTATAGTGGGACTCATTTTCCATTTCTAGAGAATTAGTTGCATTCCACTTTTTCAAGAATTCAAAATCCAGGGCTGCACTTCAACACCTACTCTTTTCTCCCAAATTGATTTTTGGATCTAAATCTGCAAAAAGAATTCCAAAACAAAATATAGACTTGATTTGTTTGTAGGGGGTTTTCCTCAGTCCAACCCCTAGTTTGGTAATTAAACCTTGATGGAAACAATTAAATGTGAATGCAAACCCTAGCCTTAAGTGTGTCTAAGACTGGGAAATATGAAACATAATCCAACCTTATTCTAATGTGTAAGAATGAGGTGCATAAATGAAATATTACAATGAATGACTCACTTTGAGAGATCTCTAATCACCCAAATGAGCCTCAATAATGTTTTTACCTTCCTTAGGCTGAGTGTAGAGTAGTAATGGAGGGTGGAATCACTTAAGAAACAAGTCATTAGGCTTGGCTTTATGGCTAGTTGCATCTCCCCAACCTAGAATCCATCATGATTCACCATAGACAACCATGATCACCCCTATCAAATGCTAGATCTTGAATGAAAGTGAGCTTGAAGACCTACCAAAACACTTTAATGTTGCTCCAAGACTTCAACTTTTCTTTCTTTTGAAACTTGAATGCTCTTGTGAATGAATGCTTGAAGATTATTGATGCTTGTCTCTTGAAATTGCTCTTGAAAATGCTTGCTTAGATGAGAAAAATTACTGAGCAACTTTCTTATATAGGCATTAACACCTAATTTGTCGTTATTTAGATCTCTAAGGCTGAAAACAACCAAAAATTTGAATTAAAAAGGTGATTTTCCCACTCAAATTTGAAAAAAAAACCCTAAATGGGACTCATTCGCCCAACGTAGTGAATAGGTCCCACCTTGGGGGACTCATTTTCCCAAAGTGGTGAATGAGTGCCACCCTATATTTTTATGTCGGTTTTTGGGATTTTTGATGTTTTAGATGATTTTGTCAAGTTTTTAGCTGAAATAAGCCTCGAGATCTGAAATAATGGGTCTTAGGATCCTATTAATGGTGATTTTAAAGGGTTTTTAATGCAAGGGTGCCAAAATAGGTCCAAATTAAGTATCAAATTGCATCACTTTGAAGAGCATACAATTTTCCACACTACAAAATCAAAGGGGTGGATGAAGTTAATTTAGCCTTTTGTGTATATTGATTTACAAAAATATCCATGTTAGGGGTTTTTGGATGATCCTGGAGTTGTCATGCTTGTGTTGTTGTGGCATAACTTCATAGATTTATCTTTTGATTCATTTCTATTAGTCTTAGGATAAAATAATTCATGGATATGTTAAGTAGATTGGATTGATTGGTTTGATTGGATTTATTTGATGGCTTAGGATATATATATTCTTGAAAGCTAATTTTTTACTTTTTTGTATATTATATATATGTATTTTAACTAAATTATATCATGGATAAATTTTATATTGAGGATATTCCCAATCCCCCATCACCACCCATTCACCTCAATACCCTCCACCTCCACCCCCTCCACCTCAAAACCACCACTCACCACCATTAGGATCCAATGGGGATCACTTGTGACTGTGGATCTTTGGCAACATTAGATCAATAGAAGAAAAAATTAATGCAATTCAAAATGAAGCATTCATTCTACCCCACCTGATGCATTTTGCAACTTTGATGCAAAACATTATAGATGAAGTTAGGTCCATTGATGTGGACTTAGACAGTCATTCAGTATGAAGCGAGGAGAGGTGATGGTATTATTTTGATGGTAACTCCTATAAGTGGATCCATGACCTCAAAATCACAAGATCCCATTTAGCTCCTTATTTTATCAACCTTGTCAATAATCAAATGATTCTCTTAAATGAAAAAAGAATATCTATATGGTGGTGTGGACATCCACAAATGGGGGATAATTTTTTTGATCAGTGATGGATGGTATTGGATCATCCATCACATGCAAATTGTGAGGTTCCACTTTATTTTTTAAGAAAATTATAGGCAAAGTTTGTGTTGGGTAGGAAACCCAATTATTTTGATTTCAAAGCATTTCAAGGTTTTGATGGCGGCATACCACAATAGAGGTTTGGGACATGGGTTTATCCCCAATGACCCATGCTTGATCAACCTCTTATCAACCCTCCTTCCACTACCATTCTTGTACCCATCCAACACCATGCAGTGGTATCCGCACTAGGAGCATTGAGTGTGCTTTTTACAAAATTCAATGAGCATACTTTTGAGATGGAAATTGGCGTTAGTGGGTGAGAACATGGAGGATTTTATGATGGAGTCAATCCTAGTACCATGTCATGTCCCCTTTCTAAAAGAGCCCTTCCTAATTTCTCAGAGTTGAAAATTGAGTTTGGAAAATTAAATAGGGAAGTAAATATTTGAATTTAGGGTAAATTGAGATGTTTTGGGAAGTAAATAAATAAAATAATAAAATTCAAATTGTGTGGTCTAACTTTGGAGTAGCTTGTGGTGGGTGCATGTTTTGGGCAAGAGTGTGCTATAGAGATTTTAGTTTGTTGCTTTATTTCATTTTCACAAGAGTTTATAATGTAGTTGGTGTGAATGTATTTCTATATTTTTTTGTCATATTGTAAATAGAGAATCCCATGTTTTGAGGCATATTCTGATGTACTCATGCTACTCTTTGTTATTGAGTTTGTAAAATAATTTTGTGTAATGTTTAGCATCGATTTGGTGCTATTTTAACAATGCAATATTAGAGTTGTCATGAGTAATTTGTTGTTGTTCCTTTCTATTATCAGTAGATTTTGATAGTCTTATATGAAGTTTTTTTACATGTTTAAACCTAAGAAACAACATCTGATACATTTTCTCTCTTTTTAAAGTTATTTTTCATGAATTAGAGGAATATATTTCAAATCTAATTTTATTGTTTTCCTAAAATTTATAATATTTCAGTGGGAGAATATTATTTCATAAATTATATAATATATATTTTCATCAAGGGACATTAGAGTGGTATCAGAGCTAAGATCTTACTAGCTTCAGGGTTTAAACAATTTTTTATGCAGCCAAGTGATAGAGAAAAAAATACTAGGAGTAGGAAAAGAATAAAGTGTCTACCTCAAACCCCCATCCAGAAAAGGGTATAGATGACATCATTAAGAGTAAGAAGATGGATGATGAAGAAGAAATGAATAAAAAACTCTTTTATTATCTTCATAGGAATCAAAGACTAACTGCAAATAGTCTTGTGAAGATGCAGGAGGTAATGAGATTGTTGGCAGAAAAGCTCCAAATTCTGGTATCACCAAAGGAGAAAGGTAGCACTTTAGAACCATAGTCCAGTATTTCAAAAACTTCTAAATCTATTTTCTTAACTGAAGGTGATTCTACAACACCTAACCCTCCCAATCCTATGGAATAATGGACAAGAGAGATAGTAACCATCAGAGTGACCTACAAAAATCAAGATGAAGGTTTCAGGAATGTTGTTTGATTCAATGACTATGTCTCATAGATGTAGAACACATGATGACCATAAAAGGTCATATACCTCATGAAAAATATAGTAGAAGAGATATCAGAAGAAAAATTGATAAGCTTTCAACCCCAATAATTTTGATGGAATGGAAAAAATATTTGCTAGAGCTTGGCTTTAGAAGTTGTATACCTATTTCACTCTTAGTTCCATGAAGGAGAAAGATGCCATAAAATTTGCTACTCTACATCTTAAAGGTGTTGCATATAGTTGGTGGTATCATGGTACAACTACTCAATGTCATATTTGGGTAAATACTTTTCATCATTTTAGTCAAAGATTAATATATAGATTTGAGCTCAAGGATGAAGAAGAATATTTTACAAAGTTGTCTAGTTTAAGGTAAACACATTCCATTGATGATTATGTAGAGAAAATTCAAAAGTTAGCAGTTATGGTTCCTGAAATATCTAAAAATAGGATCATATACCTCTTCCTTGAGGGTCTTGAATAACCTATTAGGGGTTTAGTTAAGACATTCTCACCTACATATTTGTAGGAAGCAATCAAGAGGAGCTTACAACTAGAGATCTATATTCCCAATAAAATTGTATCTCACCATTCCAAACCACCACTTCCTTGGTAGTCGAAGGGAAAATTCTAGAAAAATGTTTCTCCAACTACTCCACCAAAGAATGTGTCATTCATAGCTACTAAGAAGATGGATGAGATAACAAAATTTGAACATAGAAGGAAGAAACTTTGTTTTACTTGTAGAGAACCATGGGTTTTAGGGTGTAGATGTTTAGGAAGGAGCAAGTGTATTTTATTGAAGTTGTTTCAAATTTTATGATAATGAAGATTTCTAGGACACCAAACAAGAAGAAAATTCAAAGGATGAAAGTGAAACTAGTAAATGAGCTACCATTGCAAATCTATCTAAAGCACCTATATATGTTGTGTTTATATATTTGAATGACTTTCTTTATAATTTTGATTCAATGTTTTGTTAATGGTAGATTGGAATTTTTTTATATGTATTTATTTTTATTTGTTTAATACCACCCTTTCAGAGTTCAAGGAGTTATTTTGGGTCAAAGGAAAATAGTTCTCATTGATAGTGGTATAAACTAAAACTTTATTGATGAGGGATATCTATCCAAGAGAGTACTAAAGGTATAGAACTTTGAGGGTTTCAATGTCATAGTTGTTGACGGTTTCACAATATCTTGCACTTGGGTAGTTTGGTAGCTCAAAATAACTTTGGGAGACTACAAGGTATGTGATGATTTCTGTGGTTGGAATAAGACAGACCAATGTTGTCCTGGGTTTTCAATGGTTGCATTGTATTGGAGGATACTACACAAATCACCAAACCATCAAGTTCAAGTTCTAGGAAAATAGGAAAGAGATATTATTGAAGGGCCTGTCCAATGGAGCTCCTAGAGTGGTTTCAGCCAAGAGGATGGAGAGGACCTTCCAAAAGGACAAGTAGAAACAATATTGATCCATACTACAAGGTCTTCTAAGGAGTAAGGTAAAATCCATTTTGAAATTTAGTCAATTCTTGATAAGCATAGTTTGATTTTTAATGATTTATCTCCTAGATTACCACTCAATAGGGGATTTGAGCATGTCATTGAGATAGAATAGGGTTCCCAACCTATTATCACCACTCCCTACCATCATCCAAGGGTTTCCTAAGGCCTAGCTCTAGTCTATTTGTATCTTTTCTAATCTTGGTTTAAAAGAAGGATGGCACTATGAGAACATGCAAATATTACATAGCCCTAAAAAAGAAGACTATCAAGAATAGATACCCCATCCCAAGGATAGATGAACTTATTAATGAGTTACATGGAGTAGTTTACTTTCCAAAGATAGATCTCAGGTCAAGTTACCACCAAATTTACATGATTTTTAAAGGAGGTAATGAGTTCATGCCTAGTACTTGCAATTCCTAATTTTTCACTTCCATTTGTTGTTGAGTGTGATGCATCTAGGGAAGGGATTGGGGTTTCTCTAACTCAAAATGGAAATCCAATAGCCTTTTAGAGTAGGAAACTTGACCAATTGGAAAGGGGCTACTCTATCTATGATAAAGAAATATTGGCAATCATGCATGCATTAGATAAATAGCCTATAGTACTTTTTAAATCAAAAGGATGTGAATGACTTACAATATGAGTGGATGAGTAAACTACAATCTTGTGATTTAGAGATATAATATGTTAAAGGGAAGAAAAATGTTGCTGTCGATGCTCTCTCTAGCATACCATATTTATGTTCTATCTCTTCTATTACTACTAATTGTAAGTTTCCATAATCTTAGAGCATGATAAATATTATTTTGAATCTAATATATTGTATGTGAAAGTGGTCAATGAAAAGTACTCCATTGTTGATGGGCTGATCTACTATAAGAATAGGGTATATTTGGTCTTAGGATCCAAAATCAATGAGAAGGTACTCAGAGCTTTCCATGACACTCCCATGGTTGGGAATAAGGGTACTATAATACTTACAAAAAAAATTGGGAGAGGTTTGCATGGAAGGGTATAAAGGAGGATATTATCAAGAACACCAGAGAATGCATAATTTTCCAACAAAATAAAGGTAAGCAAACACTTCTAGTAGGACTTCTTCAGCCACTCCTAATTCTTGAACACAAGTGGGAGAGCATATCTATGGAATTCATTACTAGTTTTCCCAAGGCTCAAGGTAAATATTGCATATTTTTATGGTTGATAGATTGAAAAAATATGCACATTCCTTTCCTATCACATTTGATATTAAATAATTACAAGCAGTAAAGCTATTTTCAAAAAGATTTTTAGATTGCATGGCTAGCCAAGGAACATTGTAAGTGATAGGGATAATAGATTTCTTAGCTTTTTTGAAAGGAATTGTTTCATTTGATAGGGTTAGAGCTCACCCCTAGCATGAGCTACCATCCCCAAATAGATGGATAAACAATAATCTTCAACAAATGGGTAGAGGGATACTTGAGTAACTACATCTCTGACCAACAAGGAGCTTGGGTCAAATGGTTTCATCTATGGGAGTATTGTTACAACACATCTTATCACATGTCCATATGAATGTCACCTTTTCAGCCTCCATATGGCTATGATGCTCTTTCTTTTTCTGATTTTTTGTTTTCATATAGTAGAGTACCTATAGTAGGTGACTTTGTACAACAAAGTCAAGAGATTTTGAGATCACTTAAGAATAATTTGCAAAATGCTCAAAATCAGGAAAAGACGTATGCAGATCAAAAGAGGATAGAGAGAGTTTTGAGGTTGGTGACTTATTTTTTATAAGGTTCCAACCATATAAGCAAAAAATTATAATTTAGGTCATCTTATGTGTGACGTACATGAGGATTTTTCAAAACAAAAATTATGGCAAATAAAAAATTAACAAAAAATAATATTAAAAAAAACTACAAAAAAATATCATGCACATTCTTCAGTATGTTGTAGATATTTTTCCTAAAGGAATCTGAAAAATACAATTATTTAGGTGAAAATATGGATGGCGTACACATGCATGGTATGGTAAAAAAAGTGACTTGAAAATAGTGGTTTTTAGACATGCCTATCGAAAAATCAACTTGTATGATTTGGGTATTAAAAGAAATTACATATTTAAAAACTAGTCTCCAAGTAGTACTTTTCATATTACTAATTATTTTTAAGATTCAACCTTTAAGTGCTTCAAATTTTTAGGTCAAATTACACAAATTATGAAAATCGAGGAAAACACCACTTTTTGACCAAAAAGTGGACTCAACTTCTTGCACACACCCTTTTATCTCTTTTCCATTCTTTCTTCAATCTTAAAGATGATATTGAGTAGAGAATGGGATCTATATTCTATGTCCTCCTTAAACAAGAAGACATTTTTTCTAGCTTTTATTCAAACTGAGAGATCAAGATGTTGAGCAATAAGTGCAATAAGAATAAGACTCCTCAAAGTGGTGAAGGGACTGAGAGTCCATCAAAGCATCCAAATATAAAGTTACCATAAATTCTTTGATAATATTATTGATCCATCAGATCAAGATGGAGCTACATCGTCAACTCTTGCACCAAATATTAATTAAGAATGCATTGGTAATACCTCACTAGAAGATGGGATTGAGTTAATTGAGTTAGATGAGGATGAAAAAGTTGTAGAATATGTTCCAAGGGATACCCTGGTTAGCCAGTGTGAGCTAATTGAATTGGATGAAAATGTTGGCACCATAGATGATGTTTCTACAAGGAAGAGAAGAAAATACAAATAAAAATGGGGTGTGAGTGTGATATGACAAGGAATTTTTAGATTGATTGGGTGTCAAAGTAACGATTCATTGCACCAAAGGAGAATGCAAACAAAGATGAACCTCAAAAAAAATGCAAGTGTAAGATTTGTAGTTGGAAATATAAAAGAGAAAAGAAGTTGTAGCTAAAGCTTAACACTATAGAAAATCATATCGGTAAAGTTTATGAAAAAAATCATAGACGAAAAGAAAAAATCATTAGTAATATGGAAATTGAAGGAAGAATGTCTTCATGTTAAGTATGCCCTAGAATATGATGAGCATATGTAAAGAATGGCGAAGCGTTCTACATGTGGAGGTTCAATTCAAGCTCAATTTGGAAATATAATGGCATGAGCACAACTAGCAAAAACTGTTAAGATGAATGTTGCTTTTCATATTTTGTCCAAAGGGCATCCTATGATAGACTAACAAGAATATATTAATTTATTAACTTTTTTGGGTGTCCCTAACTTTCCTAGCACATATTGGTCAATAAACGTTGGATGGGAATGGGTAAGTTTTCTTGCTAAGGTGCAAAAATAAGATTTATAGGAGAAAATTAAAGATTCATTGTTCATTACATTATCTGCGATAGATAATATTTCTTAGGTATGTATGCATGTGTATACTATACACCAACATGTCCACCAACCTCATTTAATTTTTTCTCATAAAATGAAGGATAGTACGACATCATAAAATCTATTTGAAATAGTTAAGAAATCTTTGAATTAAATTAGAGATATAGATGAATTCACAATTGTGAAAAGGTTGGTGTGTGTAAGAACTAATGGAGCATCAGTAATGCAAGGTCACAAGAGCGGTCTTTGCATAAAGTTACAAAATATTTTTTCACCATACAATATTTCCATTCACTACATGGCCCAAAGAATGAATTTAGCATTTAAAATTATAATCAAGTTTCCTACAATATCAAAATTTGAAAATATAGTCCATGAGCTCTACACATACTTTTACCAAAGTCCCAAACGTTTTCTGGAATTTCAAAATTTTGTTGAGGGAATAATAGGAGGAAACAAGCTTCTTAAGGATGTTGATACTAGATGGATCTCCTCGCATGGACTAGTCCAATGATTTTCTTCATAATATCAATCCTTGATTAGAGTAATGTATGAACATCACCACATAGTAGACAAAGCTCCTAACCTCTTACATAGGTTAAGTGATATAACAATGATGCATGAGTATCCATGGTTGACTAGCAATCTCACATCAAACAAAAAGATAGTATTTTACTTTAATTTACTAAGGTTTTGTATTTTATATTGTAGGATAAATAAATTGTAATATCAGGCCTAAATAATATTAAATAATTGGCCTTATTAAATTATTGCAAAATCCTGATGTGGGGGATAGTTTAGGAGGAAAATCTTGATTTGTTGAATTCAAAAAGGTACAAAAGGCAATCTAGGAATGGGTATGTGAGAATTTACAAGTTGATCCAACTTGTTAAATCTACTCAATTGTAGCATGGAAAAATCTAGGCACCCATGTTGTGTTGACCAGCTTTTCCAAGATTAGGCCTATTTGCTAGGAGTGGAATTCAATTTGTTACCTATTCTTGGGAGTGGTTTTGATTTTTGATTTTTGGTTGAGAATTTAATATTTTTGAACTTATTTTATTTCTTTATTCCTAGGGTGGGTGTCAAATATGGTAGTTACACCAAATGGAGGTGGTGGTTGTTATGCTGAAGGTTGAGACTTGACAATTTTGAAATTGTTATTTTCCAAAATTTGAAGGAGAGGTTTTGGTTGTAGCTCTTGGAGGAGCGGACATAAACTCTATGATTCTGTAGGTTTGTAGATGTATGTGTAGCAGAAAGTTGATTTGTGAATCAAATGTTTATAGAAGCAGATTTTTCCTTTGACAGTTGTAGGTTGTTCTAGCTAGAATCTTGTGAAAGAAGATTGATCAATTTAAGGAGACCATTTTTGTAATTGATTTTTGTTATGATTCAGTTTTATATCAATTTTGAAATGGAAGAAACCAACCCACATAGCTAATAAAAATTTGTAATTTCATATTTTTTTAAAAGAATTATGTAATTTTTGGAGAGTTTGAATGAGAGACTAAGACACTTCTTGCAAATTTTTGTCTTTTCAAGCATTTTATTATTTGCATGTATGTTGTTGAGGGTTTGTGAGTGAGGATTTATTTTTCCCTCCATCAATACAGTCTTAACTTGAGTCAGTCTTTTCCCCATGCTAGATGAAATGAAGAACCTTGTGAAGAAATCCCAAGAAAGAACTATGTATATCTACATGAATGTACTAAACTATGTAGAATGGTATGCATGACCCTCAATAATCAATATGTAACAAATTATCCATTTCAAAGTTCAAAATTTCTAAGTTAGAAGAAAATTAAAAATTTGAATAATCCAAAAAATTATATATAGTTTAATGTAAATAGGTAGTTATGTTCCTTTATATGTGGATTTGAGATACCAATACACTATTGTAAAACAATCAAGTGCTCTACTAGAGAAGTAACTATTACAAAGAAAGATTTTAATGACATTGTTAAATCTATAAGTCGTACTTTAAAATCTATTGCAAAATATCTTTCCATAAAGATTTATGAATGATTCCATCGAGATGAATTACTTGAAGCCATATCTATTGTGTATCCTAGACAACCATCATAGCCTAGAATTTTTTCATAAAAAAAGCAACTACCTTGGTTGAACACTTTTTGAAAAGTTCAAAATACAATGGATAGAAAATAGGAGGAATTATAAATGAAATTAAGCTTAGAGAACAAGCTCACCATTTTGGAACAAGTATGATTGGTTTTTTTGACTCTAAGGAGAATCTCATGGAAGCAGGATCAATAAAAAAGGTATTGGAAACCTTTGGTTAGAGTGAAATATTGTGTGATTCTAGTGGAATTTGACCAAATTGTTATTTTTCTTGTCATTGATATGGTTATTGGAAACAAAAGCATGATCATATATAGTGTTTTCATTGATGTCAACATTGTGGTTTGATGTCAACATTGAAGTCTGCAATGAGGCACAGTTTATTGGTGAAGCATGAGTTTGTATGGTGATGGTAATCCATTATATTGGTGAAAGAGTTTTGATCTAGTGTAGAACAAATGTGTTGAATATTTAAAGTCCCTAAGTTCAGTTGTTAGTATACAGTGTATTAGTTTTTAGGTCTACATTGCTCTGCCTTGAAGAATTTTGGTCTAGACTTCTAAGGTAATTTTGGTGTATTTCAAAGGAATATAAATCAAAGTTTTCATGTCTTTATATCCCTTGGTATCAAAGATAATGATGACCTTGTATTGGTTCTTCCAGTGACAATGTTACCAATACAAAGTACATGTTTGGAATGGTATGTATTCCACCATGGAAGAATATTTGGTTATATGGTTTTAAGGGAGTACTTAAAGTTTTGTGAATGAACAGATGGTTCATATCACCAATCTTTACTATCTGGTGTTGACCTAAAGAGTTTATGGTTGTATGAAGTTAAAATATGAATTGAGTGAACTTAAGGGAGTGATTACAGGTCCCTTCCAACCTATTTTGATGTGTTATGAATTTTTCAAAGCGTGTGTGTTTCAATATTGAGCCAACAAGTTGATGTATTACATGTTTCATCCAATTAGGTTGACCTAATTGATGATGTAGGTGTCTTTGAATGTAATGCATGTAAATGTAAGATCATTTTTGGTGTTGATGTGAGTGTGTATGTAATGTAATGTGAAGTGTATGAATATAGTGCAAATGTGATGTAAATATAAGAACAACAGAGTGTGGAAGTGGTGTAGTATGAAGTGTGTTGATTCAGTATTTTGAGCTCCAATGGAATTGTATCTCCTGCATATTGTAGATGCATTATTAGTAGTTCACATCTTGGCAATGAGACACCTCTCTTTTCTATTTCTCTTCTTCTTCGGATACTGAGTCCTCCAGATAGTGAGTCCAAGTGGAAATGAGCCATTTTGTAATATGTAATGACTAGTTATAATATATTGTGAGCTAATCCTCATTGTGGTTTTTCCCTTTTTGGGTTTTCCATGTAAAAATATGGTGTTCATGTGTTATGTGCTTTGATAACTACTTTAATGGTTTCTTTCCTTACTGCAAATTGAATATGATGTTTCAAATAGATGTTGAAGTATTTAAGTGGTTTTAGAGAATATTGATTCAACCCCCCACTCTCAATATTCTAGGTGTTCAAAAATTGGAATTAGAGCTTGGTTCCTTGGAAGAATCTTAACCGCTTGAGGAATATCTTTGAGGTTGAACACATGGATACTACAATATATCCTACTCCTCTAGGAGAAATTCCTATGGTAGGATTCACTGAAGAAGATTGCATGGTTGATATGAATGGAGAAAATAGACTAGCCCTTGAAGATCTAGAAAGAACTGAAAGCAAGAACATAGATTTGAAAGAAAATGTCAAGGAAGTAGATGAATGCATCATAAAGTTGAGGGAGAAAATCAAGAAGTTAAAAGAAAGACATAAGGAGGTTAATGAGTAGTTGAAGCAATCAAATGAGATAATTAGTAGTTTGAAAGTGCAATTTGAAGAAGGAAAAAGAGTTTAAGAATCCTTGAATGACAAATCGAAAATAAAATATACAAAACGTTCAAAACTTGTAGAAGAGGTTGTGACTTTGAGATCATATCTGGAGAAAGCCAAGAATCAAGAAGAAAAATTTAAGAAAATATCTACAATACTTGATAAAATGATTTCAAATCAAAAGAATTCTAAAGATTAAGGAGGATTAGGGTTTTAAAAATGAGAAAGTTCAAAGGTAGATCAAACACCAAGTACTAAAAGGAAGAACAATGAACAAAAGAAGATTGAAGATAATAAGAACAATGGAAAGAAGGTTTGTAATAAAAGGAAAGACTTCAAAATACCACAAATTAGATAATCAAAATCACAAAGGTATTCATCTTTTAATTGTTACTTTTATTCCTATAATAAGTTTGGACATAAGGCTATAGACTATAGAAGTTGAATGAATCAAAATGTTCAATCATTTCCTAGTCAGTTCTTTACATGCAAAAGATTTATTCATAAGGCTATTAAATTGAAAAATTAGATGATAAAAGGTTACAATAATGGCATGAGGTTTAAATATTTCAAAATATTGTCATATGTCACAAATGCAATAAACCTAGACATGTAGCAAAATTTTGCAAAAGAAATAATGTGAAGGTTGATCCAGTAAAGAAGAATGATCTAGTGAAGAAGGTTTATCTTGTATAGATGAAGAAAGATATAAACGAGATCTAGAAAAAGAAAGAGGAGAATGAGGTTAAGATTGAGTTTGTACAAAATTTTGGTGCAAATTTTTTCTCCAAAAACTAAATGAAGAGCTTTGGCTCAGGGGGGTTTCAAAAAACAATCATTAATCCCCTACCAAAGTTATGTGTTCATATGTATATTAGTCACACATAAGAAAAATAAAATTCACAAATAACTTTACCTCTCTTGAAAGAAAATCAAATTCTAAGATATAATTTAATAATCCCAAGGTTCCTTTAGTCAGGTCTTGACTATGCAAGTTTTACTCAAGACTCATTGTGATGTTATTTTTACAAAGGGACTTACGCATTGGATCTGTAAGAATGGTTAGACTATGAAGATAATTGTTAATTTCAAAAAATCAACATTTAATCAATATTTAAAGATCTTTAATCTGATTATATTTATTTATTTTAGAACAGTTCATCTTCAAGTTTATTATTTATGATGCTTCAAATTTCATGAATACAAATTATTTACAAGAATATTTCATAAATTCAAACATTTTTAGAAAATTTTATAGAAATATAAATCTAATCTAAAACAAAGCATAAAAATTTACTAAAATGTAAATATTTCTCTCAGGTATTATCCATGTATGCCTCAAGAAATAAACTAAATCAAAGCAAACCACTCTATATTTCACCAATTTTCCTCACAACTAGGCATAGAATGATGCAAGAGTTTAAATAAATGTGGATTATTTGTCACCGAAAAGTGTCATTATGGACCCAAATCTAGCACAACACACAGTCTTTTTCGATAGGAACAAACAATTAGCTACGTACGATTTCATATTAGGAAATAGATTTCAATTTTCCTTGATATTAGTTAATCTCAAATGAAACATACAAGTTTTAAATTTGGAATAGAAGCGAAAACAAGAAAAAGAATAAAACTTGAAAAAAAATAGTTCTTCAGAATCCACAAATTTTGAACTTAAAAATGAAAATAAAGCAACCACTAGCCTTTTATAAGAACAACGCCCCAAAGAGTTCAAATGGAAAATATGGAAGAGAATCAAAGGAAAAAAAATCAAATAGTAGCACATGGTAGATGATAGTTTGCATGGGAACATTCCATACTAAGTCAAAGATACTTTGACTTTTCTTCAACAGCAAGCTCCCAAACTCTAAGCTCTGGGTTGCATACATTTTAGTATAAAATGAAAAATTGTTAGCACTTTCTTCAAAATCAGTAGGATTAATTGTCTTTGTTATGCCTAGGAATAACCATACAGAATTCACTTCCACACTCTACCCATGCATAAAACTCTAGATTTTCCACTACCCGACTGTATGCTCTTTTTCACTAGACTCCAAGTCTGAAGACTCATCTTCACCCTTCTTCTATTGATATTCTCATAAAGCAATAAAAAATTGATGTATATGTTCTTTTGGAACACTATGAATTACCTTCCAATTGTACTCATGCCTTGAACACTCTTCTATTATCTTAGTAATGGTTTCATTCATCTGCATTACTTCCATCCCATATTTGCTCATGGAATTCCTGCATCTTATGATTTCATCAATGACCTCTTAACTTAATGACTGAACAAGGTCCTTATTTACCTTTTCAATCTATCCCTTGAAATATTTCACTACATTTCATCTTTTCCTAGATTCCAAGGATCAGATTATTGTTGAGCTAACATTTCAATGAAGCTCTCATCTTTATCCACTAGCTTCTCACATACTTAATGACCTTTTCTAATCCATTTATGCATTGTAATAAAGTGTCACTCTTCCAACTTAACTATTCTCTCCATTTCTTGAGCACTAGAACTTCTTGTTCTACAATCACCTTTTCTATTATCAATTCTTGAACATCCATCTAAAGAAATATCTTTAACCTCCACCCTTCTATGCCATTCTACTTAATGGGGTTATTATATCCTGAATTTCTTGAATAAACAATGACCTCAAGATTTGTTTTGGCATATTTTTCATCTTCTCCCATACCCATTTTGATAACATGAACCTCATATTTTTCATTTCTAAGCTCATATATGTTGTGGAAACATCCTTCATATGAAATGTATTCATCTACTTGAACTAGGGGAGCCCAAATGCATGCACAATATCATCTGTCAAGGGGTCTACATAGGCTCTCCCTTATTTAACAATGACCCTCCTATTTGGATCATCCATTTCATACATTCTAGTACTAGCTCAAGGGCATGCATCACCAGCGGGAACCCTCCTTCCAAATTCATTCCACTAGTGACCATATTCTTGGTGCATTGAGTGGCATTTTCTTGTTAAAGCCTTCTCGAGAATTCATACTCATTGAAGCCTCCCAGATGAGTGTTTATAATCATTCCATAGGCTGGTACAACTTGTAAGAAAATAACTTCAAATTCATCATAATTCTTCTTCTTTCTTGAAGTTCTCATATCTTCTTTAATTTACTACATTATTAGTAGATATATGCTCTACGTACGAGTTAGGGCTAATTCTAATTATGCATTTTCAATAATTCATGAAAATTCCTTACCCATGATCGTTAAATTAAATTATTTAAGAATAATTAGAAATTTCTTCATGCCTTAGCCAAAAGTAATCATGTTTAACCAAAGCCATGCATGCATAAAAATTAATAGAATTTAGTTACAAGAAAAGTACCTAGTTTCATTAATAGTGTGATTGGATAAACACTTGTTCAAACCCTGATAGACGTGTTCTTTAGCATTCTGAAAATCACTTTTATTTGCACACCACAACCGTTGTTTTAATTCATTAATTTCCTTGCAAATGGATGGCCTTGCATGAGTTAGTGTATTATGGAAGCAACTACATGCTTGAGGTGGTGTCAAGTATGTGTGTTGTTCACCATCCTTATTAATTTATTTTATCGTGCATTAATTAACTTGAACAAAGGTGCAATCATGGTAGATTAGGGTTCATATTACGAAATCCTTGATTCTTGTGTCAGGGCCCACCTTTGAAAGGAAAGTGTCATAGGTGGCAAACGTGGCACACTTGCAAGTCACATTAGTCTTTGTGAGATAACGGAATCAAAGGAAGTTTCCAGCTTGGATGTTGAATAGTTAATTATCAATAAGATTTGAAATAGTCGACATCTGACCTCAAAGAGTTACCAGTGGGTCGGGCCTTTTGCTTACTGTTTGTATGAGAACTAGGTGAAAAGGATACCTAGGTGTGGGAAAAAGTAAGACCAATTTCATTCAAAAAAAAAAATTCCCAAAACTTCTAGATTTTGATTCCAAAGAAAAGAAAGGATAGTTTTTGAGGCTTAACCAAAGAAAAATTCAACACACGAACACTCGAGACAACTTCTCCCAGCTGAAAACTCATCGAGTGTAATGACTAGTCAAGCACAATGCAAATTTCATCGAAAATGCATTATACTTAGAGCAAGAACACCCAACACCTGAAAAATCAGGAATCCAAATAATCAATAAGGCCAAGGAAAAATATTTTCAAACTCTCAAAGCCTATGAAGACATCAACTTGAGCAAGAGCCAGACACTTTGTAGCACGACTTTCATTTTACCACTCCAAAGAAACACACCAGCACAAGTAGAAAGAAAAGAAAGGGGAAAGCAAAAGAAAAGATGAGTCGACATTTTTCCAAAGGGAAAATGAGGTGTTTTGTGAGACCACACAACAACTAGCAACTAACAAAACCAATAAAACAACATAAAATAAATTCTAGAAATAATAACCATACTTCAGCTTTCTATAGTTTTTTGAATTATAAATAGTCAAACCCTTGCTCTTACATTCCTTCCACTTTAATCAGCATAAAAAAATTAAATTTCATTGAGTTCACATGTGTGCTAGTGATTCATTTTGTGACAATAAGTTCAAAGAATAATAGATGTTTGCATTGACCTACATAATTTAGTGATTCCCTTTTAAGCCAACCTTGGATAGATCCTTGCTACCAATCAAGCATCCATAGTCCCAACAAGGCTATCTCTATAATTCCCTAAAACATAGCTCTACTACCAGCCAAGCATCTATAGCCCTAGTAGAGATATTTGGATAGCCTAAAGAGTTGAACTTTCTCTTTTGATATTTCTTTGATATACATTTTTTTTTATATTTCATTGTAAGCTCTTTTGCTTCAACTTGTAGGAAATGAAGCCCAATATTAGGTTGGGAATTACAATAGTGGAAAATGTTACCTTTTGATATTTCACTCAATGCAAACAACAATAATCCCAAATCTAGTATAATTCTTTAAGTGTGGGCATTTACAACTCAATATCAACTAAATAATCTATGCAAACTAAAGTAAATGAATCCAAAACAATTCTCTGACTATCTATAATTAGAGAACTAATTCTGGTTAAAGAATGAATCATATTGTCAGATTTGATATTCTATAATTTTGACTACCTTTGGCGATTGCTAACTATTTAGTACATCTTAACAGCACAAAACCCTAAAAAGAAAACAAAACAACACAAAAACCAAAAAAAAATTATTTGCATTTTTATAGCAATGACTAGTGACCAACACTAAGCTTGAAAATAATGCTTCAGGAATTGTCCATTGGCGGGCAATGAAACATCTTCTCCAATAAGATTTTTAAGCCTATAAGTGTTGTCATCTCAGATTTCAGATACCTAGTAAGGACTAGTCCACAATGTGTCAAACTTATTGTGTTCACCCTTACATTCATGGGATTTCTCCCAAGATAGGACTAAGTTAGATAGTCTAAAAGATTTCAATTTATCACTTTTGTCAAACCAAAGCTTTACCACTTATTTATACCTAACAAAGTGATCTATTTTCCTAGTACATTTTTTATCTAAATGCATTAGTTGTAACAATCGAGCCTTAGTCTAGTCATCTAATCCAACATACTCTTGAGAAAACTACCAAGTAGGGATCTTCAAATTTATTGTCAATATAAGATCAACCCCATAGAGCAAATGGTAAGGGGAATTCCCCAATGAAAATTTCATTCTAGTGTGATCAACCCAAAGGGAAAATTTTAGCAGGGAACTCCATTCCCTAAGATTCTTCTCAATCAACTTTCTAATTATGTCCAACAGCTTCTTATTTGATGATTCTACTAATTTTTTTCCTTGTGGGTAGTAATTAGATGAAAATTTCAATGTTAAACCATATTCATATTCCCAATTGGAAATTTTCAATGAAGAAAAAGGAGGGTTATTATCACATACCACAACATATGATACTCCAAACCTAGTAATGACATTTTCCTCTAAAAATTTGATTACCACTTCCATGGTACATTATTTTCTATGGCATGCTTTAGTCCATCTAGTACAATAATCAGTAGCAGCTAGCACACACTTGTGGCCTATGAACAATGGTGGATTAATGGTTCCTATGAAATCTAATCACCATTGTACAAAGGGATACATTTCCATTATGGTCTAAAATGGCTTTGCATTGATTCTTACTTTGTCTAAAGTAGTTTGGCATGTATAACAGTGCTTGACATGCTCATATGTACGTTTAAAAAATAGTCGACCAATAATAGTCGGCTCTCAAAATGAGATGTGTAGTGTCTAAGGGTGCTTTTTGAGTTGTGCCAAACCTATCATGTAATTCCTACGACACTTCATCTAATTCTCTCTTTTTTAGGTATCTCAAATAGATTCCTTCATGGTTCCTCTTGAAGAGAACACCTCCTTTAATCATGTAACTTAGGGATTTAATCTTCAAGGCTCTTCTTTAATACCTCTACATGTTGTTTGGATAGTTGTTACTGACTAGATAATACCAAATATCCAAGTACCAGTCCTCTTGGTTCTCTACATCCAAAGTATACTGATGGCTAGAAATATGAGGATCAATATCAACAATAGATTTAACCAATGCCTATTCATGAACTAAATTCATGGGTATAATTTCCAATTCAAACTCCTATAAAATAGTGACCCACTTAGCTCTTTTCTCTCCAAGTTCATTTTGTGTAAGTAGTGTCTTTATTGTTTCATCAAGCACAATCACCTTCACTATACTCCTAAGAATGTAGTGTTTGAACTTCCTTAATGCCTTGGCCAATGCAAAGGCTTGCTTCTCAATATCCATATATCTTAGCTCAACCTCTTTAAGTGAGTTCTCATGAGAGTAATTAGTTTCAATTCTTTATTTTCAACTCTTTGTGTTAGTGCAATTGCACATGTATGACCTGAAGAAAAAGAATAAATGTAAAAATTTTTAACATAATTTGGATGTACCAGCACCGATGCTTCTGAAATTACATAATTTTTGTTCTTGAAAGTGAAATTAGTCTCATTATTCCACTAAATTTTGGTGTCCCTCTTCAACATGTAATTAAGAGGTTTTACTATCTCAACAAATCTAGCAATGAAATTTCTAATGAAATTAATCTTAACAAAATGGGACTTTAATTCCTTCTTGCTTCTTGGGGGTTTCATTTTTAGTAGGGCACTCACTTGATCTAGATATATTGAAATACCTCTTTCCAAGAAAATTTTTCCAAGCAATTTACCCTCAGTTACCCCAAAAAGGTATTTCTTCGGGTTTAGTGACACTCTATATGTCTTACATTTATGTAATATGGCTCTAAGATCATGAACTTGATCTCCTCTATTTTTTGGAAAACACTATGAGATCATCCATATATATTATAATACACTTTCCAACCAAGTATCGAAAGCTTTAATACATTTCTCTCTAAGATAAGGCTCGAACATTTATTATCCCAAATGTCATCCTTCTATAATCAAAAGTTCCCCACTTTGTGGTGAAGGTTGTTTTCATCCTATCCTCCTTAGCAACCATTACTTGGTTATTCCCAGAGAATCCATCCAAGAAGGACATCATCTACAAATGACCAACAACCTGCAATACTTCATCTAATGAGGGTAGGGGATAATTATCTTTTTCAGATGTCTTTTGAAGATTCTAAAAGTCCACAAATAGCTGAATGTCTCCATTCTTCTTTTTGACAGGCACTAAATTAGCCACCCAAGTAGAATATCTAATGGGAAAAATGGTCTTGGCTAAGAGGAGCTTCTATACTTCTCTTTGAATTACAGGTTCTAAAAGTGCATTCACATGATGTCATTTCTATCGGAAAAGCTTTGCATCAAGTTTTAGTGGGATTGTATGAGTTATGATGGAGGTGTATATGTCTTTAAGTCTTCATACATCCATGTTATAACTTTCCATTAATCTTTGAGTTCCTGAGCAATGTTTCTTCACTCTTCCTTAGTGCATACTTTTCCTATGAACACATTCTTATGGTCTTCCTTGATGTTTAAATTATACAACTTAGATTGTCCCTCATCAGTTCTAGGCAAGTCTTTCTGCTGAATTATCTAATCCATATCGAACAATATTTCCAACTCAATAATTCATTTTGAAATATTATTATCTTTTGATTGAGCTAACTCATCATCCTGAAGTTCATTGTTCAGACGAACTACTTCTTCAATTATCTAGGCTTCAAAGATGCCTAAATTAGTGATGAAATCCAAAATGTGTTGACCATCTTCAAATACTTGCAAATTGGTGACATTATTCAGAACTGAAGGCACCTATACCAACTCAACAATAACCTTTTCAAGTCTAAAGCATCTAGTGGTTCTAAAGTACTTTTGGAAGTAGCTAAGGCATCTGCTCTTTGATTAAATATTAGTGGGATGTGAGTAATATTAAAATCATCAAAGTCTTCAATTAGGTCCAACACTTGATGCCAATAGCTAGACAAGTGTTTATAATGAAAAATATACTACTTCTGAACTTTCTTGATATACTACTTCTAAACTTTCTTGATCACCAATTCCAAATCACCAAATACGTTAAGAATATTGACCTTCTTCTTGATCACAAGCATCAAACCATGGATGAGAGCTTCATATTTTGCTACAGTGTTAGTACATTGAAATTGCAATCTATAAGCAGCAAGAAATGACTTACCTTGGGCATTGATCAACTCAACCCTTACTCTGATTCCTTGTTTATATTTTGATCCATCAAACCTAAGGATCCAAGTTTGATAATTAGTGGCTTTGAGCTTAGCATTTTTTAAAACTGATAAGTTAATATTGTTCAATTTCTATTGCATGCGTTCTATCATTAAGTGTTTCAGGCTCAAACCTATTAGGACTTGTATCTTCTAGAAAACACTAATTTCTAATTCTGAAAATAATCTCCAAAGACATCATAGAACTATCTTCTGCAAAATTATGCAACCTATACCAACCTTGTAATAGAAAAAATTTCAATAAATCTATAGTCTTCTGGCCCTTACGGGCTTTCTAGCAATAGTCTTCCAAATAAATTCCAAGAAACTATATTCTACTTCGAAGGAATCATAGTTGGACTCTAATAGCACATTCATCCTCAAAGTTACATGATCATCATTTTTTGCATTATACATGAAAACCTCTTCTATCATAACTCTAGAGCTTTTAATTCCATATACATCGGGTTCCACATCAATATATAGCACTTCATTCCTTTGGTTGTATCTAGTAGTCATGTGTTTTATATGTGGTTCTCTCTATTCTGATATGATTATGGAATCCTTTTCAAGGTAACCACATATGTGAGAAATCAGTGGCCATGTATCCATTCAAAGTTTTTGACCAATCTCAACATCCCATAAGTATATGATATCTTGACCACTTGGTTATCAATATAGTATTGAGTCCTAAGATCTGATGCTAACTACATATGGATGTTGGTTAGCTCTCCAACTACATTCACCACAATTTTATCCAATTGAGTAACTTTCTTCAAGGAACTAGCCATGGTTAAAACTAGAATCTAACATATGAAAAAATGCATCACATTAGTGGATGATCCTAAATCTACCAAGAAATTATGGAGATTTTTACCAAAAATTCTTTGTGTGAACAAAAATAATGATGACTCTATCTTTCCTTTATAAAAAGATACATGTGCATCTGCCATAGGAACCATACTTTTTCCCTTCATTTTAATGGAGTTGTCTTCCACCTACATCTCTTTACTAACTATAGTTTCTTTGGGAAATTATTCTAATGTATTTAAGAAAGATTTCTTAATTACAAGTGTTTTAAGTAGTTCTAATAAATACAAATCGATCTTTATCTTTTTATTTCTTCCACAAAATAGTTCATCAAATTATTTTGATCAATGAATTCTATTTTACTACTTCGTGGAGTATTCTGAGAATTTTTATATTGCAAGGTTACCTTTGGTAGCCCTAGATTTGTTATTAGATTTTTCATCTAGTGGAGTGTTAAAGCTATTAGGTGAGATTGACATATTCAAGGGTCCTTTAAACCCACTCTCACCATTGGTGTTGCTCCTCAGGTTGTAACTATGTCCCTTTTGATACTATTGATAACCATGAATTTCATCAACTTCATCCTAAAGTTCATTTTCATCTTGATAAAGAAATGTGTAAGTTTCCAAGGTCATGGAAAAACTATCTTCACCCTCACAGGTATTAATCATGGCAAAAAAGGATGACTCAGAGCACACATAACTATCTAATACTAGTGTTGAATCATATCCTACTAGAACTAGTTCATTCCCTTGGGGCGAGTAAGAATCACACTGATCATTATGATACATTGTAACAAGGAAAATATCTGATGAAATTTTGAACTACAAAAAATCAACTTTTGTATAAGTATTGGTATTGTCAATCCTACACCAATTACTCATGGATAGTTCAACTAAATTCACTTTAGACATGGACCTAACTTCAGAGGAGTTAGTGTTATCTAAAGGTGTAGACACCCCTCCATTGTTAGGCCATGTATTCCAAGGTCTAGGTGGTCTAGGAGCATTATGTGTTAGACTTTATGAATTCCAGTTGTTATTTTGAGAATATTATTTTAATTTCTCAGCTACATAACCTCAGTGATTAATCTCTTAGGTTGGGTTGTTATAACCTTAATCTCTTCTTTATCCTCTTGAGTCTTTACTTTCTGACTCTCTTGAGTTTGCGTAAACAAAGAATTTCTATTAGCATGTATTTTAGTGATAGCCAGGCCAAGGTGTGGGACTAATGCTTGACTACTTCTAGGATGAAAGAAACTATTTGGTGAGATTGTCCCATTCTTGACCATTAAAGGGAAAGAGCTAGGAGCCATTGCATTATTGGGACTCAACTCATACCTAGGATTGGATAGTTATTCAAACTATTCTTGTCATTCACAGAAAATCCACTTCCAATGTGTTTCATTTCTAGATTCACACTTATGGCTTTCACATACACTTTAGTTAGGGTAGTAGGAGGATTTTACTTATGTTTTACAAACATCATTTTCAATGGATTGACTATACTGTAATAAACAACAGTAAACAAATTATCCACAGCGTAAGGTTCCTATAACCTAGAATAAGCCTTTTGGAATCTATCATTAAAAGTAGTTATAGGTTCACCGTCAAACTTTTTGGTTTGAGAAAATTGATGATATAGAAAGGAAGGATCTATTGGCATTGTGAACCTAGCCAAGAACTAATTTTCCATGCCTTTCCATGTCCTAATAGAATTATGAGACAGGTTGATATACCATTGATAAACTTCATCACTCAACATGTAGGGAAACAAGCTACAGACAACATCTTCATGTTGTATTCTTGCTCTAAAGCATGTATCTTTGAAGATACTTCTATGTTCTTCCACATCTGTATGAAGATAGTAATTCAAAAAAAATTTATTTGGATTCTTTTGAATATCATTATATTCAGCGAATTGAATAAGAGACTCTACGTTGATGAAAGTTATCACTACGAGTGGAGGAGATATCACAGTGGTCGAATTTCAAAAGACTACACTTACAGACCTTGACCCTTGGGTCCTAGTTAACATCTGGCTACTAAGTTCTACTAGTGTCACATGAGGATCACTAAACTAAGACCTACTGATTCTACAAAACTCCAACTTCCTTTGTTTTGAATAAAGAAGGCCCTCCTTCCAGTGCCAAATTTGTTAATGTGGATGTTAGTCACACATAACATAGATAAAATTCACAAAGGAATTTTCCTCTCTTGAAAGAAAATTAAATTTTGAAATAGAATTTAATAATCCCAAGGCTTCTTTAGTCAATTCTTGACTGTGCAAGTTTTACTCAAGGTACATTGTGAAGTTGTTTTTACAAAGGGACTTACACACTGGATCTGTAAAATGGTTGGCTTCTGAAGATAGTTGTTAATTTCATAAAATCAACCTTTAATTAGTGTTCAAAGATTATTAATTTGATTATATTTATTTATTTCAGAACACTTTCATCATCAGATTTAATATTTATGATGCTTTATGTAAGCACATAATCTGCAACATAGTTTAAACCTCAACACACATTCTTATGGGTTAGTCTAAACCAAGCAAACTAAATACTCCTATGAAATATCGAATCATGCTAAACAATGCCAACAAAGTAATAACATACCAAAGAGATTAAATGAAATCATGTGAATCATATTCAAACCTATTCCATAGTGTATTGTTGCTACTTTAATGTGGAAAGTAGCCCTTTCCCAACCCTTGATAAGTTAGATGATGAGAATGTCTTGAAAATACTATGAAATCAAATGACAATAATGAACTTGTCCATAAGATTCTGGATCCAAAATCCAAATGAGAGCCTCTTATTTATAGAAGAGAATAATGGACGATGAAGAAAAATGGATGAATGTGGAACAAAAGACCAACCAATAGCCTAAAGCCACTTGTCAACATGTGAGTGGACAAAGGTGGAGCACATTTTGGTCCTTGTGCAATTAAATACAATTAGGTGGAATTTCAAAATTGGAGAAGTGACATGTTGGAGGGAGAAGAAAATGAAGTTAATGCCACTTGGCTCAAGGCAAAGGACATGTAAGAAAATTAAATTCCTTGTTGGATGTACAAACCCTTTTGGAGGGATTTTTCAAACTTGGAGAATATTCCCTTTTTTATGCCTTTTTGAAAGTAAATAAAGATTTAATAAATCAATTAAAATGTTTTTCATGAGCAAGTTGCAAAAGCTAGAGAATTTGATGGATTAAGATTAGCATTAATCAAGATTTGATTAATTAAGATGAAGATTAGCTGATTTTGACTTTTGACTTAGATTTTAGGATTTAAATAAATCAAAATCAGGGGAATAATGAATATTAGTGATTTAATTAAATAAATTTGATCTATTCAATGAAATGGATAAATTTAGAAGATTAATTAAATAAAATTGATTTATTTAATTAAAGAGAAGAGTATGATGATTTAATTAAATAAAAATTGATTTATTCAATTAAATACTGAAACATTGACCCCTCAAGAGATCGAGCAAAAATTTTGATTTCAAGGTCGATCTCACGACAAAGAGGTTCAAGATGCACATATGGATGGTTATGATGATGATGCAAATGAGATGATTTTAAGATGCTTAGAATAACCAATCTATATTATCCTAAACAACTTAAATGATAATGCAATGCATGTGAGATGGATGAGATGGATGATGCCTATATGGTTTATGAGATGCTTAGACTAACAGATCTATATTATGATGGAAATGAAATGTATGTGAAATGATCATTGCTTCCCATTATATATGATATGAATCATATGTCGCATGCTAATGGTTTGTGGATGCAAGATGGATGCATTGGTGATAATGATTAACTGTCATGGTACGATGTTAGTGCAAGAAGAAGGAAGAAGAAAATAAGAGAATCCAACAAGTCAACTTTATTAGAGATGATGATGATGATGATGATTTTCTTATTAGGAATTGGGATTTTAAAAGCTCTACTTACCTTATGTTTGATAACACACATAGGTACAATGCATCAAGGTATAAAGGACCAGGATTGCATTGCACCTAGTGTGATGGACTTTGAATTGACAATCAGATAGGAGTACTCGTGTTCACACCTAACATACAGAACCCTATTTAGAATGTAGTTCAGATATTTCAAACATCTCATACTAGAACATAGAAAGGCAATCCTTCCTATGTGGTCAACAAGACACCTAAAACACCCTCCCTATACCTAAACAAAGCGTGCATGACCATGGTTATATTACAAGAATATCCAACAAGCATAGCAGATAAAAAAGATAATGATTGTTGCCCCATTCCTTTCTCCCTAAATCCTTTTTTGGACATCATCAAGAGGTCATCAGAATGAGCACAATAAGATAAGAAAAAAGACAAAAAAAAAAGTGAACAAACAAGCTAATATTCTTCATACCGCTAGCCAAGAGTAAACTATGGTGATGCCTGATGTTGATGTCCATTGTAGGAAGGATGCATCTTAGAAAATGTTGTTATCAAATGATTTTGGGATTGATTGGATGATAGGCTATTAGTACCAAGAGTTGACCAACTTGTTTACCTACTAACCTAGACTTGAGACCCTAACATTTTAGTTTTCACTTTTAACCTGCTAGACTTGTTTATGACTATTTCACCAAAGGTTGAGGATGCCAATGATTTATTATGAGTGATGTCTATTTCGGGTGAAAGCAAAATGAGATGGATGGGTTTTTTGAAATATTTGGATGTTTTTTTTATGTTTTTGAAATGTTTTGAGGTTGTTTTTGGTATTTTCAAGATTTTACAAATGTTTTGATTTTCAAATTTTCCAATGTTTTTGTGTTTTCCGAATTTTGATCAAGAGACTAACCTAAAGACCTATCCTAGGGGCCTCAAGGGATAATCAATAGATTAGCCTTGCCTACATTATACATGCAAAGACCACATAGTTTGACTAACACAAACTCAATTATTGATGAGATATTAACAAATGGATTGTTTGTTTATTATGGAATCCTAAAGGGCTGACCTAAGTATCTCAATGGATGATCAAAGATCAACCTTACCTATGTTCAAAGCTCAGAGACCTATAGTTCAAAAAGACGACTCTATTTTTGACCCTTTTGACTTTTTGACCTATTTTTTGGATTTTGATATGTTTGGAATGTTTTTGGTTTTTTTGATTTTATGATTTTTTTGGATATTTTTGATTTTATGATGTATTTTAAAAGCTCTACTTACCTAATGTTTGATAACACACGTAGGTACAATGCATCAAGGTATAAAGGACCAGGATGGCATTGCACCTAGTGTGATGGACTTTGAATTGACAATCAGATAGGAGTACTCGTGTTCACACCTGACATACAGAACCCTATTTAGAATGTAGTTCAGATATTTCAAACATCTCATACTAGAACATAGAAAGGAAAGCCTTCCTATGTGGTCAACAAGACACCTAAAACACCCTCCCTATACCCAAACAAAGCGTGCATGACCATGGTTATATTACAAGAATATCCAACAAGCATAGCAGATAAAAAGATAATGATCGTTGCCCTATTCCTTTCTCCCTAAATCCTTTCTTTTGGACATCATCAAGAGGTCATTGGAATGAGCGCAATAAGATAAGAAAAAAGACAAAAAAAGTGAACAAATAAGCTAATATTCTTCATACCGCTAGCCAAGAGTAAACTATGGTGATGCCTGATGTTGATGTCCATTGTAGGAAGGATGCATCTTAGGACATGTTATCAAATGATTTTGGGATTGATTGGATGATAGGCTATTAATACCAAGAGTTGACCAACTTGTTTACCTACTAACCTAGACTTGAGACCCTAACGTTTTAGTTTTCACTTTTAACCTACTAGACTCGTTTATGACTATTTCACCAAAGGTTGAGGATGCCAATGATTTATTATGAGTGATGTCTATTTCGAGTGAAAGCAAGATGAGATGGATGGGTTTTTTGAAATATTTAGATGTTCTTTTGATGTTTTTGAAATGTTTTGAGGTTGTTTTTGGTATTTTCAAGATTTTACAAATGTTTTGATTTTCAAATTTTACAATGTTTTTTGTGTTTTTCAAATTTTAATCAAGAGACTAACCTAAAAACCTATCCTAGGGGCCTCAAGGGATAAACAATAGATTAGCCTTGCCTACATTATACATGCAAAGACCACATAGTTTGACTAACACAAACTCAATTATTGATAAGATATTAACAAATGGATTGTTTGTTTATTATGGAATCCTAAAGGGCTGACCTAAGTATCTCAGCAAATGATCAAAGATCAACCTTACCTATGTTCAAAGCTCAGAGACCTGTAGTTCAACAAGATGACTCTATTTTTTACCTTTTTGACTTTTTGACCTATTTTTTGGATTTTGATATGTTTGGAATGTTTTTGGATTTTTTGATTTAGGGAAGACTTCAAGAATATACATGAATTTGATCCGATGAGAACATGCCCCCAGCGTGATGCAATAGACTACTCCAATACAGGTAGGACAAAATAACCTTGAGAATGGGCTGAGTAGTACTAGGAGGGATCATGACATGAACACAAGATCAAACTATGATGCAGACACAGATGGGTGATGGTTGGAGATTTGGAATGCAATGGATGATGGAAGTGTAATGGATGGATGATGCCAAAAAATTCATGGAGATCTTGGTGGATGGAGAGTGCTTATTTACACAAGATGTTTGTTTACTAGGTTTTCACCAAGGTACTTTCCCAAAGCGCTACCGAAGTGGTTTTCACTAGAGGACATTTTTTCTCTTTACTATTTTTAATTCCTTTTTTCAACTTTTTTGTATTTTTATGTTTTTTTTTTTTTTGTCACCAAGATGCTTGTTTGCCAGGTTTTCATTATTTTGACCATTATTTCAAGACATTTTCTCATTTTTTTGTATTTTTTGGTTTTATACCCCAAAAGATTAGGCATAAATCTTTTTGAGATGGGAGTTATTCATGGTCTCCTGCAAAGGTTCCCCTTCAAGGGTTGACAACTAAAATTCCCCTAACTTATAGCTCGCTATGATGATGAAGGGTCCCAATCAATTGGGTTCAAACTTTCCCTTGCAAGTTGGGTTTGGAACATTCTTCTGATTCTCTTTGAGCACAAGTTCTCCAACTTGGAAGTTTTGACTCCTGATCTTCTTGTTGTAGCTCCATTTGAGTCAGTTTTGATACACCTACAAATGGTTTAAGGCATCCATATGTTGCTCATCCACTAGTTCCAGCTCGTTTAACCTTCATACTCGATATTCTTCATTTGTGATGAGATTCTGTAATGATCTTCTTAGGGATAGGAGCTTGATCTCGATAGGGAGTATGGCTTCTAATCCATAGACTAGGGAGAATGGTGTGGCACCTGTTGGTGTGCAGATACTTGTTCCATGGGCCCATAGGGTGGGATTCAGTAGCAAATGCTAGTCACGACCAGAATCATTGATCATATTTTTGAGGATTTTCAAGATGGTCTTATTTGTAACCTCATCTTGGTCATTTCCTTGGGGGTAGTATGGGGTGGAAAAGTGATGTCAGATATTAAAATTTTGGGATAGGTCATGAACATCCTAATTCTTGAAAGGTGTCTCATTATATGAGATAATGGCTTGAGGGACACCATAACGAATAATTAAGTAGTTCAGGATGAACTTTGATATCTACTTTCTTATGATATATGTCATGGGAATGGCTTCGACCCACTTTGTAAAGTACTCAGTGGTAGTGATGATGAATTTATGTCCACTGGATGACATGGGGGTGATTTTTCCAACAAGATCAAGCAGCCACTTTGAAAAGGGCCAAGGTGTGACAATCAGGTGGAGCTCTTGAGCTGGTGCATGGATGAGGTCCCAATGCTACTGACATTGTAGACACCTTCAGATGTATTCATGTGCTTCACTTTCCCTTCTAGTCCAATAGTACCCTATCCTCAACAATTTCTTGGCCAAGGTAATACTGCTCAAATGTGTACCACAAATGTTGTTATGTACCTCAGTTAAGTTGGTCAATGCATCCTCAGTGCTTAAGCAACGTAACAAGGTTCCTTAAATGCTTCTACGGTATAGGGTATCTCCTAGGATGACAAAACAGGATGATTTTTTGACAAAGGCTCTTTTGAGGTTTGGGGTTATGTCAACAGGGAGGACTCCTATTCTCAGGTAAGTATATATATCATGGTACCAGGGATCACTGAGACCAATGATTTCACAAACAAATTTAAACTTTGGTACCTCAAATGTGGGCACGAGAAGCTACTCTATGAGGAGTTCTTGCTTTGGGATGTTGCGCATGATCTCTAGGAGTGATCCAATTGTATCCATTGCATCTGCCACTTTATTATTTTCTCTTGGTAGCTACTCAAATGAGATATCAATGAAGAACTCCTTAAGGATTTCCACCAGTTTCTTATAGGGAGTCAACTTGTCATCCTTTGTTTAATACTCATCATTTACCTAGTTGATTACGAGTTGTAAGTCTCTATAGACCTTGAGTGCCATGATCTACCATTGCACTACTATTCTCAGCCCTATGACGAGAACCTCATATTCTATGATGTTATTTATGCAAGAGAATTATAACTTGTATGATTTTGGTATGCAATCCCCTTGTGGAGTGATGAAGAAGATCCCTGCTCCCAACCCATGTTGCATGTAGGATCCATCAAAGTACATTTTCTAGTGATCCACTACAGTTAGGTTGAAGATTGATTCATCGGGGGACTCTGATATAAGTGGGTTCTATGAATATATTAGGGCCTCTGCCAATTGGTCTGCAATTGCTTGTCCTTTGATATCCTTTTGTTCTACATACTGAATGTCATGCTCTGTCAGGATCATAACCCAATTAGTTGTCCTCATTGTGAGAGTTGCTTTAGAAAGCAGGTACTTAAGGGGATCTATCTTTGTGATGAGCTTTATCTAATGGGATAGCATGTAATGTCTAAATTTTTGTGCTACAAATATGACTACTAGACAAGATTTTTCAATGGATGTATAGTTCAGTTCATGTCCCACCATAGTCCTATTGATATAATAAATAGCTCTCCCTTTTCCATTTTCATCATGCTATGCTAAGAGAGTGTCGAGAGCTGTCGTTGTTACCGATATGTATAAGATCAAAGGTTTTCCTAGAATTGGTGGCATGAGGACTAGAAGTGTGAGTAAGTACTCCTTGATATTGTTGAAGGCCTGGTCACATTTCCCATCCCACTTGTACGCTACCCCCTTCTGGAGTAGGTGAGAATAGGGGACAACCTTTTTTGCTAGTTGTGTTATGAATCAACAGATGGACTGGAGTCCTCCTTGTAAACCCCTTAGTTGTTTTAATGTTTTCGATGCCTCCATTTCAAGGATTTCCTTAACCTTCAAAGGATCTATTTCAATTCCCCTCATTGACATGATATACCCAAAGAGATTTCTTGAATGTACCTCACAGACACACTTCTTTAGATTGAGTTTAAAATTGTATTCCTCTAACCTATTAAAGATGGAGCCCAATGCAGCTATGTGATCTCATCTTTTCTTAGATTTAACCAACATATCATCCACATAATCTTCCATAGTTTTGTGGATCATGTCATGAAATATTAGTGTCATGGCCCTCTAATAGGTTTCTCCTACATTTGTCAACCCGAATGGCATCATATTCCAGCAATGTGTCCCTCGTGGGCAAGTGAAGGCCATTTTATGTTGGTCATCTTTTTCTATCATGATCTAGTTGTAGCCTAAGAATTTTTCCATCAATGATAACATCTCATGTCTCACCATCATATCCACAATCATGCTGATGTTTGGGAGTGGAAAGTCATCCTTGGGACATGCTTTGTTGAGGTCTCTAAAATCTGTGTAGATGTGGATTCCCCCAGTGGGTTTTGAAATAGGTACAAGGTTTGAGACCCACTTTGGATCATTGATCATTCATATGAACCCTTCATCTAGGAGCTTTTGTGACTCCATTTTGACCAATAATGCTATCTAGGGATGCATTTTTCTTAGCTTTTGTCTCACTAGCTTTGCTTTGAGATATATAGCTAGATGATGAACCACAACTTCCAGATCAAGCCTAGGCATGTCGACATAGGTCCATGAAAAGTTTACTTTCCTTTCCCTTAGGAAAGTAGCCAAGATTTCTTGTTCTTCTTGTTCTTTTATTCCCAAGTTGATCGGATTGCATGTTTCTACTAAGACTGTTGAATTCTCTTTATGAATATCATTGAGAGGAAGATTGAATCCTTCATCCTTTGATGCCTCAAAGAGGTTTTCACCATCGGATACATCCTTTATTTTTACTATTTTTGAGTCATATAGTGCCATAGTGTGGTTTTCACTCAAAGGCATAGAGATTATTCTCAAATTTTTGCTTTTGTGATTGAAGGATTCAATTGTTTCCCTCTAATAAGCATGTGTGTCTAGTATGATGTCAAACCCAGCCTTGTGATCTCCATATGGAATAATATCCCACAATCCCATGAATTCTGAGAGTGCCTCATCATTTTTGAATGTGTCTAGAACTAGTGGTCCACATTGGTTGTAATCAATGAGTTGGGGATAGACTAGGTTTATTTCATGGTTTGATGGTTTGACTCAAAAGATAGGGTGCTAATCATGAGCAGGGAGGAATCTTCAAAAAGCATAGGAAAGTTAGTTATAGGATCCTCATCACTACTACACACATTAGTTATGCCAAAGGTAAAGTTATCTAGGACTCAACCTATGGATATTGGTAATTGAAGGGCAGCTGTTGATAGTTGAGGGGGAGTTTTGACCTTTCTAACTGACGTACCTTTTCCAAGTATGGTCACCTTCAAAGAGGTACATTTGAGGCCAAGATTTCTCATAAGCTTCTCTAAAATGAGAGGTACTAGAATCCCATTTTCATTCTATCCAAGCTTCTTGTTTCTATTATAGCCCATATCGAGCATCATTTGTAGTCCTTTGATACTCTCATCCATGGGAATGTCAGGTGCGCTCCTTTCATCTTGGTACAAGAGACTAGATATGTCTTTTTCATCTACTATTTCCTGACTTAGATCCCCCCAACATCTGAATATATAAGGGTTTGCTTTGAAATTTTGGGATGATGTTTTAGCTGGTTGGGGTTGCCAGTGAGTCCTAGGAGATTGAGGTAACTCCCCTATGACAAAAGCACTTTTCTTCATTCTGTAATCTCCACACCCAATGTCTTGGATAATGACCTTGATTTTAGATATACCAGGAATGGCAAGTGTCTTTGTCTCAAAAGTGGAGGCTAATGTAGTCGGGTCTACATATGAAGTTGTAGGGCCTTCATCGTTCTTTAGGACTTAGGGGATTTTATAGTATTTTACTTCCAGTATTTTGCAGTAGGAAAAGGGTTTGGGATCACCATGGACTATGACCTCTTCATTTTGATATGGGAACTTAATGCACTAATGGAAGGTGGAAGTGACTACTTGCATCCCATGGATCCATGGATGCCCCAGAAGGATATTATAAGGTAAATCAAGGTCAAGGACCTGGCATGTGGTTTCCATAATGGTTGGCCCTACTTGAATAGGGAGTTGAATACTGCCTTGAGACACTCTTTCCTAATCATCATAAGCTCTAATTGTGATGCACTTACCCTTTTCAATGGCATCCTATGAGAATCCCAAATTCTTTATTAGTTTGAGGGAACAGATGTTTAGACCTACACCCCCATCCACCAAGATCCTTTTGACTTAGTTTTTATGAACCAAGACCTCAAGCTGGAGTGCATGATTGTGAGATGGTTGGGTGGGGAAGTCCTAATCATAGAATTTTAGGAGACTCGAGGTGGTGATATGGTCGACCATAGCTTGTAACTGGTCAACATCAAGATCCACAAAGACGATGGATGAATCCAATGCTTCCTCTAGGATTTTTCTATGTGCGAGTGATATCTTCAATAGCTCCATGACAGAGATCTGAGTGGGGGTTCTTTTCTACTGTTCTAGGAAATTGTAGCCATTAGGAATGGATTTTGGATTTGATATGGATACTCTAGGTGGTTGTGATGACCCAACAATGGTGATTTTTCCACTATGTGTGGTGACTCCACAATCAGCTTTGGCTCCCTTGATGTTAACGATAGTGACCCATTCATCTAGGGATGCAACAACATGATTGTACACATGGTTCACATTGGCATACTTGGTCTTTCCATGGTTGTTCCCTTTGTTATGATCTGACATCAGATTTGTGCATATTTTTAGGTCCTAATTTCTAGTTGGTTGTTCAACGTTTATGACCTTGTCATCGATGAGGTCTTGGATTAGATTTTTCAACCTCATGTAGCTGGCTGTTGTGTGCCCCTTGATTTTGTGAAAATCATAAAGGTGGTTTTCATTTTACCATGGTGGTTTCACTTGGGGTTCCTGATAGTACTAATAAGTGGGAATTTTGATGAGATTTTTTGTTTATCAGTTTCTTCATGACCGATTCAATTGGTTCCCCAAGGGTAGTGTAATTTTTCTTGGGGGTATTTGTTTCACAGGGGTGGTCCCCCTTGACTATTCAGGTTGTTGACTTGATTATTGGGTGGTTGTTGTGATACCACGTTGGCTTGCTATTGTTTTGATTATTTCCTTATGTTTATTGCTTTGGAGCATTGATGATGACCTTCACATCCACCACACCATCATTAGTGATGTTTCTATTTTTTTCCCATGAGCAAGGTTTTTCATTATAGCTAGTGGATGGGTGATTTTATGGATGTTCTAGATATGTGGGTGTCCCCCCTTATGCAATAAGGGCCCATTAAATGTTGAGTGCATTGGGGATCAAATGGTCACATGTGGTGATACATTGCATCTTAAGATGGAACGCCAAGGTTTTCTTAATATTAGAAATGATGGTGCAAACTTGTTCTTCTGGCATGGCCCATTTGCTCTTGTTGGCCTTGGATCGCCATCATTGCAAGAAGGAAGCGAATGATTCCCCCTTAGCTTTTTTAAGAGTCGATAGTTCCTCTAGACTAACATCCATACCTATATTCAATGTGTAGTTTTTTATGAATGTGTCTATAATCTCTTAGAACTTTTTGATGCCAAGAGGAAGGAGAGAGAACCACTCCATGGAAGGACCAACCAAACATCGAGGTAATAGCGACATCAGATATGTATCATCATAAGCGACCTCCATGCAATGTACTTGGAACTCCCTGATATGATCTTCAAGGTTTCCCATCCAATGATATTTATCAAATTTAGGGATTTCAAACCCCTTTGGGAACAATACCATTGCAAGGCTCCTATCAAAAGGATAGGGACACAAGTAGCTTCGTTTCTTTGTTGTTTTCCCTGATTAGAGATCAAGCACTTGCTATGAAAGCAATTTGATTTGTGTTGTCACATTGTCTTGGGGATCGGGAGGTGGATTGAATGTTTTTTGAAGTGGTCAAGGTGTTTGATTGATGGGTGGAATATTGGGTATGTTGGTGGGAGTTTCTTGCAAGCTCTATTGTTGAATCAAGGCTTGTTGATATGCCTGCATTTTTTGTTGCAACAACAACACTTGTTGTTGGTCTTATTGTTGTTGTGCCAACAATGCTTGTTGTTGGTCTTATTTTTGTTGGGCCAACAATGTGTGTTGTTGGTCTTGTTGGTGTTGTTCCAACAATGCTTGTTGTTGGCCTAGTAATTGGACAACTTCTTGTTATGCTTAATACTATTTCAGGGCTTGTTGATATCTTTGTTGTTGGGTTGCTTACAGTTGTTCCTAGTATTGAGCTTGTGCTTGTGCTTGTTGAGCTTGGTATTACACCTATTGGGTAGCTTGTGAGGCCTAAGCGGCTTGTGCAGCTTGTACGGCTTGTGCAACTTGTGCAACCTTAGTTGCTTGTGCAACTTGTTGTCATTGCAATAAAGCTTGACCTTGTGCTTGTTGAGCTTGGTATTACACCTATTGGGTAGCTTGTGAGGCCTAAGCAGCTTGTGCAGCTTGTACGACTTGTGCAGCTTGTTGTCATTGCAACAATGCTTGTTGTGCTTGTTGTGTTTGTTGTGCGGCTTGTGCCTATTGAGTAGCTTGCATTTTTTGTGCTTGTTGAGCTTGGAACTATTAAAGTTCCTTTTTATAGGCTTGTTGAGCTGCTTGCAATGTGATGCTATATATTGTTGGCCACATTTGGTGTTGGTGGTGGCGGATTTGAAATGGTGTTCATTTTTGTGATGAGAGGTTTCATTATATTTATGATGGGGATTTTTGTGGTAGATGGTACAATTGATATGCTTGGTCCTTGATCGACCACATTTATGGATGGTGTAGTGATTGCTTGGGTTGTTTGGATGGTTACCACCTGTTGTAGCAATATCATTGGCAAGATCAAAGGATTTGGTATGATGTTTTGATTGATGATGGGGTTTTTTTTTTACTTTGTTGATTGAGTGGTGGTAAAGGAGGTATCCCTAAACTGAGGGGTGGTGTGGATGTTAATGGAAACGATGGAAGTGGTGGAAAAATGGGCGGTGTGTTCCCTTGAGGAAATGATGATGATGAGGGCTCAAAGATGCCCTCTAGTCCAAATATCCCACCTTATCCTTGCGAAGTCATAGGGAGAAAGGTTTGTGTGCTGAAAGGATATTCCAATGTTGCATGAAAAGATAATGATGGGTTATTGGGGTCTTGAAAGGTAAGCAGAACATATGGGTGTAGTGGATTTAATGAGATAGATTGACCCAAGATAGTGTTCACATCCAAATCTTCGTTGTTCACAAGGGGGTGTGTTTTTAGAGCATGTAATAATGAGCACCACTCGTTAACAATTGGTTGAGTTGGAGCAGTGGACAATGTGATTTGCAGGATGGTTGGAGTGATGCTTTGGAAGGGTGGTGTGGATGATATCAGGGGCATAATCCCAAGAGGTTTCTCCACAAGAGTGCTCACATCATAGTTGGAAGGGAGTTTAGCTCCTTCTTTAGCCAATTCAAGCATGTATTTGGAGGTATTGAGTCTCATCATGGTATTGACAATTATGTGAGTTTTGGGATTTTGAACCATTTCAATGATTTCATCTTGTGTCACCCCTAAGACACTTGACCTTCCTCTAGAGAATTTTGTGGTAATAAAGGAATATTTGGTAGGGGATTTCTAGATCCAATTAGATTGATTTCGGGAGGGTTTGACTCAAGTCACTCGAATTTGATGTTTATTTGTCTATTTCCATGGTCTTCTTGTGTTGAGATGTAGTTTGAACCATAAAATAGGGATCAATTTTCAAGAATGTAAGAGATGAACCTCTAACTCTTTGGATTGATATAAACTTTAGGCCCAAAAAAAAAAATCTAGGATGATTTAGGATCAAAGGGTGATGATGAAATATGTGAAAGATGGATGATTGGTGAGTGATTGGAAATCTCTAGAAATATTGAAGGACACACTAGACTTATTGGGACTTTTGAATTTTGATTTGATTTGACATGGTTTGATTTGGTTTGGATAGTGAACTCATAAACTCTACGAGGTTTAATTTTTTCCTAAAGTAAACTTTCCCACAAGATAATAATTTAACTAAGTGTGTAAAGAAGGATTCATCTACACACACCTAGTCAAACAAGGTGATTTGGATTTTGATTTCAAAGGATTTTCCCAAAGTTTAGCATAAAGGAATTTTTCAACATTTTCAAGAGTTTTTTCTGAGGTGATTTTGATTTTCATGTTCAAAGATGGGTGAAGGTATTTTTATTTTGATCCTATAGACTTAGAGAGACTTTGTTTACTAGACCAAGGTGTTGAAGAACATGCTAATACTTCCTATCTGCGATACTCAAACCTTTGAAAGAGGCTTGGATTTTGACAATATTAAAATGAATACAAATTTGGATTGTTCCTTGATTCACATTTGTAAAAGTTGAAGGTCAATCTTTCTCTAAATTCGTAAAGGATAGACAAATGTTTCTTGTAAGATTTTTGACTAAGACCTTCAAAATTTGGTTTTTGAATTTTGATCTTTCAGGAAATCATTTCAAAGAGTACATGTGTGGGGTCCAATTGTTTCTTATCTTTTCTTAGTGATTTCTTTTTACCACAAACAATTCTTGATTAGGTTTTCAAACTAAATGTCCAATGTTCCAATTTCTTCTCATTCCACAAAGCCCATTATGTAGAAATCAAGTAAATTAAGGAAAAATTTCCCTATTGTTGACTTTAGTGAGAAAAAATAGAGATATAAATTCAAATGCTTAGAAGCCTCCAAGGATAGAACCCCTAAGGAAAGCAATAACACTTGAATTTTGTCAAAGGTATTTGCTTCCTAAAGGATTTGAAATTTGATGATCATATTTGAATGTTTGTTTTCCAATTTTTAAGATCCAAGCAAAGTGTTTTGATTCCAAGAACATGCACAACCCTATGGATAAAATGAGACAACATTTGTTGAGTTCCCACTTGGATAAATCTAGCTATGCCTACTCTTAATAGATGATTAGATACTTGACCAAACTGGATCCCCTCCACAAAACACACTTCTCAGGTCAACCAGGCATCAGTACCCATGAAAATACCATGGCATACTTCTCATCTCTACTAAGAGCTATAAAAATGTGGGATGGCTTCAGAATGACCATTCTTGCACCAAAAAATAGATAAGGATTTAGTCTTCTAAACAAAAGGTTCTAGTATAGGCATTATGTTAGTGGGGGATCATCCATATGACAAGAGACAATTGCCTCCCTTCTTGTTAGCAACTATATACCAGTTGGAAGTCGCTTGGCTTTAGCGTGTTCCTAGTTGGGTCGTTCCCTAGGGTGATTACTTTTTCCCACTAGGAAGGCCCTCTAAGGATAAACAAAAACAAGCAAGCACATCCATATTTCGATCAATCTTTGTTGAGAAACAAAGAGAGAACACATGCAATATATTCCACTCACACTCACAAGATTTTGTTTAATTTTAAGAATCCAAATTGAAGTGTGGAGGAAATCACTTATACAAATTAATATCACAAAAATATTTTTGATTCTCAAGATTGTCATGAGGCACAAGAGAAGCACATACATATTTTAGATGATATTACTTTGGATAAGAGATTACAAAACATAAAAGGAACATGTTCATTTTAATCCTTCAAATCAAGAATTGAATTCTTTCTAAGCACCAAAAGGAAATATGAGAGTTGCTTGTTCAATTGTTAAGTCCAAAACAAAATCTAATAAGTTTCTTAAGGTTGCTTTTAATCCCTTTGATTTTTTCTTTTTAAAACCCAAAAATAAGTGAGTTGGCCTAAAACAGAAAACGAAAGCAAAAAGTGGAAGCTCTAAGCATTTAAAAACACTTTGTCAACTTCAAGTTCAATGCTCAATTTTCTTCAACTCCAAAATTCTTCAAAGATCACTTCTTATGTTTCAATGTTGCAAGTCCTTTGAGCAAACAAAGTCCCTCTTCTTTCCTACAAACATCACAAACAAGAGTTATGCATGTATTTCAAAATGATAAAAATGTACACAAGACATGTCAACTATTTGAGAAAACCTTTGACAAGGAACATGAGTTCTTTATGAAGAAAATAACTCAATAATACAAGATCTTTGAAATTTAATTCAAAATAGACAAATAAAAACAATTGACCTAACAAATAATGAAATATTTTTTAAAGAAAAATCATAAAAAACCATCCTATCTAAGGAAAATACAAATCCATAATATCAAGACTACTCAAGTGATCAAATCATATGATGCTATCTAATGATCTGAAAATGATTTAAGACTTTGTCCTTTTATATAACACTTTGACATCAAAATTTAAATGTAAACATCCAAAGATAAATTGAAAGGACTTCAAATTTTTCCCATGCCCCTACATGATAGCTCCTTCCAAATATCTAACCATTATAAAGTTTTCGATCTCCCAAGCAAGATTTGGGCCCACCGAATTTGGATACAATTTGTATCTTCTTTGAAAGCTGCTCCTATGTACTTTGAATGACCACACATTATAAAAAATCAACTTCTTTAATTAAAATTGAGAACTCCACTATCTGGAAACTTATAAAAAAATTGAATCTACAAGTTAATGCAATTGGTAGGTGTGGTGTTAGAAACTTGCAAGCATTGATTTGTGGGTGTAAGTTCAAATTCAACAACCTTCACCACTTCAAGCGTTAAAGAGATTTCATTCATGAAATTCCTTGATTGCAAACATTGATTTTGTTGAAAAGGCATATGAAACTTTTAGTCAAATACTATTAGCTGGTGAAAATTTCACAACCTTTGACAGGCGTAAATTTTTGAAAAGAATTTAGAAACTTTCAAATTTTCAAGCTACTACAATTGGCAGGTGAAAAAAATCAAATTCGAAAAATCTTTAGAAACTTTTAGATTAACGCAGTTGATAGGACGCCATACAACCTTTGAAGAAATTTTCCAAATAATGCAATTGGCAGGCTTAAAGCTGCACCCGCAATGCCCTTCAAAAATATTTTAAAACTAAATGCAATTGGCATGTGTAAAGCTGTATTCCCCAGTCTTTCACAACCTTTAAGGCTTTTAAAGACTTTCTAGTTAATAATTGTGCAAGTGTAAAACAAAATTCCACAGTCTTTTCCCACAATTCCTATGCAAAAAAAAATGGAAGCAAAGAGAGATTACGCGAATTTTTTGACAAAATACCTCAGGCATGCCTTGAAAAAGATACTTAAAGATTTTACCAACAGATATAAGTTGTTTGAGGGTATAAAGTGCACTATTTGCCTAGTTAGGATTGTTTCGGCCTACCCATTGAGCTCAAAGTGTTGCAATCCATGGACCAAGAGGCAAGGAAAGAGCTTACACTATGGAAACTAAGAAAGAAAGCTGGCCAATTTTCCAAGAAAGACTATCGATGCTCAAAAGAAAACATTTAAGAGATATGAAATAATAGAGAGGATATGTGAATTAGCCAGTGTAACACTAAATTCTGCAACCCATCCCAGCATCGACTCTTCATGTTCCAAAAATGGGCACGTTGGAACAAGATATGGATGTCCAGTGAAGCATAAAAGATGTGGATGTATGAATAAAGCACACATCAAGGATTCTTACATTTAGTTGAGGAAAGCATAACTGCTTTGTTCACAACATCAAATAAAAGAAGCTACAAATTTAAATAGGCATTCTAAGGAACAATGACCAACTTTAAATAGTTCATAAGAGACAATGCAGTACATTAAAAATAAAACTATGCATGAATGAAGAAGCATTTTTTAGTAATTACCACAATGAAATAATTTATTTCTTACACCACTTAAAGCCCAAAATAAATTCTACACCAATACTTAAAATGGAAAAAGATGCAAACAGGAAATAGACATGAAGTTTCGAATGAATCACAAAATATAACTACAAGGTTAAGCAACATGAATAAGTAGATTGTTCATGAGACATGGATCTTTTGGATTGACATCTTCAAACATGGGACCAATGAAAGAAACAGTGCCATCCTTCTAGCACCAGATGTAAGCACATAATCTACAACATAGTCTAAACCTCAACACACATTGTTATGGGTTAGTTTAGACCAAGCAAACTAAATACTCCTAGAAATATTGAATCATGCTAAACAATGCCAACAAAGTAATAACATACCAAAGAGATTAATTGAAAGCATATGAAGTATATTCAAACCTATTCCATAGTGGATTTGTGCTACTTTGATGTGGAAAGTAGCCCTTTCCCAACCCTTGATAAGCTAGATGATGAGAATTCCTTGAAAATACTATGAAATCAAATGAAAATAATGAACTTGTGCATAAGATTTTGGATCCAAAATCCAAATGAGAGCCTCTTATTTATAGAAGAAAATGATGGAGGATGAGGAAAAATAGATGAATGTGGGACAAAAGACCAACCAATAGCCAAAAGCCACTTGTCAACATGTGAGTGGACAAAGGTGGAGAACATTTTGATCATTGTGCAATTAAATGCAATTAGGCGGAATTTCAAAAATTGGAGAAGTGACATATTGGAGGGAGAATAAAATGAAGTTAATGCCACTTGGCTCAAGGCAAAGGACATGTAAGAAAATTAAATGCCTTGTTGGATGTACAAACCCTTTTGGAGGAATTTTTCAAACTTGGAGAATATTCCCTTTTGTATTCTTTTTGAAAGTAAATAGCTATTTAATGAATCAATTAAAAAAAAATTCATGAGCAAGTTGCAAAAGCTAGAGAATTTGATGTATTAAGATTAACATTAATCAGGATTTGATTAATTAAGATGAAGATTAGTGATTTTGACTTTTGACTTAGATTTTAGGATTTAAATAAATCAAAATGAGGGGAATAATGAATATTAGTGATTTAATTAAATAAATTTGATCTATTAAATGAAATGGAAAACTTTAGAAGATTAATTAAATAAAATTGATTTATTTAATTAAAGAGAAGAGTATGATGATTTAATTAAATACAGATTGATTTATTCAAGTAAAAGGGGAAATATGATTTAATTAAATAAAGATTCATTTATTTAATCAAAAGAGGAAAATTGGGATTTAATTAAATAAAGATTGGTTTATTTAATTAAAAGAGGAATTCGATGAATTTAATCAAATAAGAATTATTTAATTATATAATTAGTAAAGAGTATGATAAAGAAGAACTGGTGTTAGGAAGTTAGAATTGAGTGCATGGTGTTGGTCAAGATATTTTGAGTGTCTACATTTTTCCCCTCTTTGAAGCAATGTACCTATTGCGTTGATTCAAAGAAAACCTCAAAAAAAAAATCATTTTTTAGATGCCCTAGCAGAAAGAAGTATATAGGTACACTTTAAATTTCATGAATACAAATGATTTACAAGAATCTATCATGAATTCAAACATTTTTAGAACATTTTCTAGAAATATAAAGAATCTAATATAAAACAAAGCATAAAAATACTAAAATGTAAAAAAAATTCCTAGGTATTATCCACGCATGCCTCAAGAAATAATTTAAATAAAAGAAAAACACTCTATACTTCACTAGATTGCTTCAAATCTAGGCATAGAATGATGCAAGAGTTTAATGAAATGTGGATTATTTGTCAATGGATAGTGTTTGTATGCACCCAAATCTAGCGTAGCATAGTCTTTTTTTATAGGAACAAATAATCGGCTACATATGATTTCATATTAGGAAATAGCTTTGAATTAGCCTTGATATTAGTTAATCTCAAATGAAACATAAAAAATTTTAAACTAGAATGGAACAGAAAACAAGAAAAAGAATAAAACTTGAAAAAGTTTTAGTTCTCCAAAATCCACAAATTTTGAACTTAAAAATGAAAATAAAGCAACCACTGGCCTTTTATAAGAACAAGGTCCTAAATAGTTCAAATAGAACATATTGAAGAGAATCATAGGAACAAATCAAATAGAAACACATGGTAGATGACAGTTGGCACAGGAAATTTCTAGACTAAGTCAAAGATACTTGGACTTTTCTTTAGTAGCAAGCTTCCAAACTTCAAGCTCTGGGTCATAGTTATTTTCGCACAAAATGTAAAATTGTTAGAACTTTTCATCAAAAGCACCAAGATTAATTGTCTTTGTCGGCCCCGAGAATAACCAAATAAAATTCACTTCAACACTCTACCCGTGCATAAAACTCTTGGTCTTCAAATACCCAACTGTATGCTCTTCTTCACTAGACTCTTAGTCTGAAGACTTATCTTCACCCTTCTTCTGTTGATATTCCTAGAAAACAATCAACACTTGATGTATACGTTCTTTTGGAACACTTTGAATGACCTTCCAACTATACTTATGCCCTGAATATTCTTTTGTTATCTTATTAATGGTTTCATTCCTCTACATTACTTCCATCCCCTATTTTCTCATGGTGTTCTTGTATCTTATGATTTCATCAATGACTGAATATGGTCTTTATTTACCTTTTCCATCCATCCCTTGAAAGATTTCACTTATGTGTCATCTTTTCCTAGAGTTTGAGGATTACAATTTTGTTAAGCTAACATTTAAATGAATCTCTCATCTTTATCCACTAGCTTCTCACATACTTCAATGACCTTTTCTAATCCATTTATGCATTATAATAAAGTGTCACTCTCCCAAATTAAGTATACTCTCCATTTCTAGAGCACCAAAACTTCAGTATTCATAATCACCTTTTCACTTATCAATTCTTAGACATCCATCTAAAGAGGTATCTTTAACCTTCGCCCTTCTATGCCATTCTACTCAATAGGGTTATCATATCCTAAATTTCCTAAATAAATGATGACCTCAAAATTTGTTTTGGCATCTTTTTCATCTTCTCCCAGGCCCATGTTGATAACATGAACCTCCTATTTTTCTCTTCCAAGCTCATATATGTTGTGGTAGCATCATTCATATCAAATGTATTCATCTACTCGAACCAGGGGATCCCAAATGTATGCATAATTTCATCATTCAAGAGGCCTATATAGACTCTCCCTTCTTTAACAACAACCCTCTTATCTGGGTAATACCATTTCACACATTCTAGTACTAGCTCAAGGGCATTCATCACTAGTGGGAACCCTCTTTCCAAATGCATTAAAATAGCGACCATATTCTTGGTGCACTGAGTGATTTCTTCTTGTTGAATACTATTGGAGAATTCATACTCATTTAAGTTTTTTGGATTAGTGTCTATAATCATTCCATAGGCTGGTACAACTTGCAAGATGAGAAATTCAAATTCCTCATTGGTCTTCTTCTTTATTGAAGTGCCCACATCTTCTTTAATTTCCTGCATTATTAGCAGATATGTGCTCTACGTACGAGTTACGACTAATTCTAATCATGCATTTTCAATAATTCATGAAAATTCCTTACCCATTATCATTAGGTTAAATTCTTTAAGAATAATCTGAACTTTTGATTTGATTTAGGATCAATGACAATTGCTTACAAAATGCTTAACTTTACAATGATTAACTCAAAGCTTAAACATACGAAATAATATAGCATAAATGCTTAAATGAACATAACATAAGAAAGATGATGAACTGAAAGAAAGAGAGAAAAGAGATAGAGGATAGAATGTAATTGATAACGAAATTCTTCAAATGGCTACGTCTTTGGGCCCCTCTCCAATAGAGTAACTAATCCTATTATGCTCCAAAAACTAGATTACAACTGCATTACATCCATTCCCTTCTAGCAGAGCAGCATAACACTCCTCCATTGTAAAGAAATGGCATCAAAGTCTCTTGAATGTGCTCTCCTTCTCATCACCTGGTTGAAATTTGAGAAATCCTATATCCCTCTTTTATACATAAATTTTCCCATATGGGGTTAAACCACCATAATTAATATATAACCCCTTTCCTTAACAAAATAAATTCATCCATAACTGCCTTGGTTGGCATCATTCATTTTTTGGGGGCTAGTTTTAACCATATAGGCTAATTTGTTAAGATTCAGGCATTACATACAGTTTATAATGAACACTACCCATATACACATACAAAGCACTCAACGGTACAATAGTGGATAAAGGTTTTGGCAGGTGGTGGGTCGGCAGTTCGACCCCCATTAGCCATGTTTTATAACCCAAATTGAAACTATTATGGAATAAAACAAACCAACACCCTACCATTGTAAACGTATATGTGTATGGTTGAAGCTAGTGTTTGTGGAGCAGAGGTTAGGGGGTCAAACCCCCTAACTAAATTTTTTTAAACGGTTTCCATAAGACCTATCAAGCACTGAGGTGCCATGTGGCACCACCTGATTGGGCCACATGGCATCTCCCCATTCTCTAACAAAGCCAACTAGATGCCAACTAGCCACCAATTGTGTCCTAACTGGACCACTAACTGGATGCCCATTGTACCTGCCCCATCAATTTATGAACTACCATGTCACCTTGCCACATCAACATGCTAACGTCATGCTAACGTCATCATCTATACAACCTAGTCAACCATATTAGTCACCAACTTTTACTTGCAATAACTTTGACATACGAACTTGGATTTTTATGAAACGAGTGGCACTGGGTTCATGTCAACAAGCTCTTCGTTTTGACACTGATTTTGACCAATTCTGAGTCAATTATTTTTTTCCTTTGTGATAGGCCTCAAGTGCCTATTTTACCAAACTTTGACTAGTTATAACTTGAGCATATGAGCTCATTTTGACCATGTTCAAGTTGCATTGCATTCAATTTTCTTAGCTCTTCATGATGATGATGAATTCTGGAGAATTTGAGACACTTCAATTTTTAGTGAAAAAGTATCCCCTAGATCAGTCCTCCCCACTAGAGTGTTTTTGGACCTCTGAAAGCTTGATTACTTAGAAAGTAGGTGAGGGTAAAGTTCCCTCACTTTACTAATCTCCATCCATTTTTCCTTGCTTGGATTATCCCCTTTAGTCCCACTCTGAGGTATTCAACTACTCCTCTTCATGAAGTCCTAACATTCCTATCTAGCATGACATCCTCTGGCAACTCTGACATGTATTCTGGTGAAAGATCATCAACTAATCAAACCTGAATGTTTGTGTCTTCATCCAATATTATTGGAGGCTCATACAACTTCAACTTATCAACATTGACAACTGAATATATATGCATGTATGGATGAAGATTAAGGTGAAAGGCATTGGTACCAATCTTTTCTAGAATCTCAAAAGCACCATACCTGGTCGGTGTGAGCTTCCTTACTTCATCTTGTATTCTTTCCTTGTTGATATGTAACCAAACTCTATCTCCAACCTAGAAATGGTGATTGTTGTGATGCTTATCATGGTGAGCCTTGTATTTTTCTTGGCTCTTGTACAACTATGCTTCCACTACCTGATGAATTGCTTGGACCTTTTGGATGAACTTCAAAGTGTTCTTTGTATCATGGTGTCCATCTTCAACATCATCTTTCCCAAAAGCAAAATCCATCAGTGTTTTTGGAAGATAATTGAAACAAGTCTCAAAAGGAGATATTTTTGTAGGAGAGTGTGCCACATGGTTGTAAGCATGTTGCACATAATGAAGACTCTCATCCCATAGCTTAGGATACTTACTATAGTAACCTCTAAGTAGATGCAAAATTTTCATATTTACTACCTTTGTTTGTCTATTGGTCTGCAGATGGAAGGCTATACTTTTCTTCAATCTAGTGTCCATGAGTCCCCACAAGGCTAACCAAAATTCCCCCAAGAATCAAGAATATTGATTTGATACAATAGAAGTAGGTAACCCAAAATGAACCCATACAAATTGAAATTACATCTGAGTTGTTAGTTCAACAATGACATGTTTCTTACAAATCATTAGAATACACATTTTTTTGAACCGATCAACTACTACATACAGATAATAATGTCCCTTCCTAGACATAGGTAGACCCTTGACAAAATCAATAGACACACTTTTCCATCGATGGGATGGTACAGGTAGAGGTGTGTACAACCCCAATTTTATGTTACTAGGTTTACTTGTTCCACACATTACACATCCTTTAATATATTTAGATATATTTTCTTGCATACGAGGCCAATAACAATATTTATGCAGTTGAGTTATTGTTTTGCTTACCCCAAAGTGTCCAGTAACCAATGAGGTGTGTGCTTCTCTGATTACCTGCACTTGTTCATCTTTTCAAATGCATAACTTTCCCAAGTGATAAAATAGTTTATCCTGCACATAGTAATCTTTCTCTTCTACATGTGTTTTCCTTGGATTAAAGTTGCATAGATATCCTTAAAGTTCTCATCATTAGCATTTTGTTCTTGAAAAATTTCATGAACCATAGAGCTATTCTGAATGATTATCAAAGCATTCATAACAGAAGGCCTAGAGAGCATGTCTACTACTTTGTTATAGGAACCTTTCTTATCCTTAATTACCAGGTGAAACTATTGCAAAAAACCCATTCACTGAAAGTTCCTACTTTTTTGTAGTTTAGATTGTGAATGCAAATACTAAAGTGGTTAGTGATCAGTGTGGATTACAGTTTCTTTCCCCATTATGTAATATTTCCATTTTTTAAAACTCTGAACTAATGGATAAAGTTCCTTATCATAAGTGGGATAGTTATTTCTCTTGAAAAGTTTTCAGAGTGGTAGTAGACTAGTTCAACTCCTTGCATTAGTACTGCTCTGCAAACCCACTTGCATCTGTCTCGATCTCAAACGGATGATGTAGATCTAGTAAATCCAAAATGGGTGTAGTGCTCAACTTTTCCTTCAAAGTGTTGGAATCCTTTTTTTGTCGACCTCTGCACTGAAAATTTTCCTTCGTAATAGTTAATGCGTGCAATGGAGATGCAATATAAGAGAAGTTTGTAGTGAACTTCCTCTAGTAGTGAATTGAACCTAAGAAACTTCTAACTTATGTGACTGTACTTGGCTTAGGCTAGTTTACAATAGCTTTGATCTTCATAGGGTCTGCTTCCAATTGACCACCCCCTACAACATAGCCTAGGTTCATGAAGTATGTCTTAGTGAATTCACATTTATACATCTTTATAGTTTTTCTTTTCTCAATACATCAAATACTTTCTTTACATGAATTACATGATCTTCCCAAGTTCAACTAAATATAAGAATATCATCTAGATAGACTATGACAAAATCATCAATGAAAGGATGAAAGACACCATTCATGACTCTCATAAAGGTAGATGGTGCATTAAAAATCCCAAAGGGCATGACCAACCACTCAAATAGTCCCTGTGTTGTCATAAATGCAATTTTCAAAATGTCATCTTCTGCAATTCTTATCTAATGATAACCACTTCACAAGTCTAACTTAGTGAAATAAATTGCATGTTTCAATTGATCAATTAAATTGTCTATTTGAGGAAGAGGATACATGTTCTTTGTTGTTATCTTGTTCAGGGCTCTATAGTCGATGCACATTCTCCAAGACTCATCCTTCTTTGGAACCAATGCAATTGGAGAACCACAACGAAATGTACTAGGACAGATGAATCCTTTCTCAACCAAATCTTGAACCTTATTTTTTATTTCCTCATTCTACATAACTAATAAATGGTACATGTCAATATTAGGAAGTGGTACATCCTACTATAATTTGATTTCATATTGTATCTCTCTCTTGGGTGGCAACCCCTTCGGTTCCTGAAACAAGTCATCATAAGTGGAAACAATTTTGACCATTTCAGCTTTATGTTTTGGATCAAACCCCTTGAACCACTCAGATTTATCATCTTCTTTGGCTTTTACAAGCATTAATACAAAATTCTTACTAGAATTGACCAATCTTTCCATTTGACCAACATTGACTAGTGCAAGATTAGTATTAACCTTATGTGCATGTACAATGTATTCTATCCCATCCTTAAAAAGATGATACTTATTCTCCCGCTATAAAAGATTGTTTTCTCTCATACAAATATGAACTCCCTAATAGAAGCCCACAAATATCCAAAGGAACTACATCTACCTCTACCTCATCAACAAAGTTTGTAGTGATAGCAAATCTCAATTTGCATTGTTTCGTTACCTACAGTTGAGCATCATTGCAAACCCATCCCAGTGGATATGGCTTTGGATGAGGCATTGTAAAGATTGAGTTTCTTTGTGACCTCTTCAAATATTAAGTTGACTTGAGAGCCCATATCAAACATTATATCAACCTTAGTATGCTTTGTTACAACCTAAATGTGAAACAATTCATTTCTTTGATTATCAACCTTAGGAGAAGATTCTTTACTTGTACTTGCACTTGCAATGAAAAAACTTGTATCAAAAGAAAGAGATGTACCTTTCCCTTTACCTTGGATCTTGGTAGCAGCAATATTTGTCTCATCCCCTGAGTCAGATCCAAGATCTTGTTGAATCACTACAACAATCTTTTTCTTGCCTTTATTTCCTCCATATCTTTTTGGCCTTAGTTTTGGATGCAACTTCCAACACTTGGAATCATCATTTCCATATCTTTGTGGGCTTATCACCCTCTTTCTTAACTGTAGTTGTCTTCTTCCCTTTTCCTTTGTTTTTGTCTTTGTCCTTACCCTTAGGATTACCCTTAGACGTAGATGGTTTCTTTGAGAAATTATCACTAAAAGTGTTCTCACCCCTTGACTATAAATGAGTGGCTTGGACAAATACTTCACCCAGATTATTACGACTCAACAATAGAATAGTATGTCTTAGGTAAGAATGCAACCCGCCTATTACTTAAGTAGTGTATTGTAATTATACAAGGGTAAATTTAAAGCAATAGCCCATTTTCTAAACTAATGGGTGTAATCTTGGACAGACTGCCCCTTACCATTCCTAAAGGTCTGCCAATTCATGGTTAATTGTTGCATGTAACCTGAAAGGTAAAACTACTTTCTAAGAGCAGCAACAAATTCCATCCAAGTCATACTGGCATTACCATGGTGAGAAATTTCTTCCTAATTCCTACTCTCCCACCAGGTGAGAGTCATACCTCCCAACTAGAGAGTGGCCAACTAGATCCTAGAAGCATCTTCTACTAGGCCTTAAATCCTACAGTACACTTCTACTTGTTGGACCCAATCATCAAAATTTTCAGCATTTAACTCCCTACAGTAGTTAAGTAGTTCAAATTTTACATCCAATTTGATAACAGGCATAGAATTTCTCTTAAAAGGACTAACAAGAGTAGAAGAAGAAGGAGAAGGGGAAGAAGAAGAAGGAGAAGATGGAGGGAATTTTGGAGGTTCTTCACCATCTCTAGATTGCTTCTTCTTATCTTTGTGATCTCTACAATCTTCCTACTTCAAAGAATCTCATTTTTTTCATGTCTTCTTGTCTGCATAAAGCTCTTCCACCATAGTCTTCAATTCAAGAAAAGGTTCGTTGAAAATCCTTTTCATCAAGCTCTAAACTCTGTCCACCTCCTATTTCTTCCATCTGTGATGGTGGATTAGCTCTTCATCTTTCGATCTCAAGATTATATTCTTCAAGTGTACCTTTGACTTGTTGAATCCTGGACCATGTTAACATTCACTTCTACAACACTAGTCACACAAAGCTCTGATACCAAATTTGATATGATTTAGGATGTATGACAATTGCTTATAGAATGCTTAACTTTACAATGATTAATTCAAAGCTTAAACATACAAAATAATATAACAACAATTCTTAAATGAACATAGCATAAGAAAGATGATGAACTAAAAGAAAGAGAGAATAGAGAGAATACATAACACAATTGATAACGGAGTTCACCAAATGGCTACGTCTTCAGGCCCCTCTCCAACAGAGTTACCGATCCTATTATGCTCTAAAAATAGGATTTCAACTGCATTACAACCATTCCCTTCTAGCACAGTAGCGTAATGCTCCTCTGTTGTACAGAAATGGAATCAAAGTATCCTAAACATTCTCTCATTCTCATCACCTGGTTGAAATTTCAAAAAGCCTATATCCCCCTTTTATAAATAAATTTTCCCATATGGGGTTAATCCACCATAATTTATAAAATAACCCTTTCCTTAACAAAATAAATTTGTCCATAACCCCCTTGGTTGGCATCATTCATTTGTTGGGGGTTAGTTTTAACCATATAGATTAATTTGTTAGGATTCAAGCTTTGCATACAGTTTATAATGAACACCATCCATTTACACATGCGAAGCACTCAATGGTGCAACGGTGGATAAAGGTTTTGGCAGGTGGTGGGTTGGCGGTTCGACCCCCATTGGTCATGTTTTATAAGGAAAATTCAAACTGTTAAGGAATAAAACAAACCAACACCATACCATTATAAAGGTATATACGTAGGCACAATAGTTGAAGTCAGTGTTTGTGGGAGAGAGGTTAGGGGGTCGAACCTCTTAACTAAATTTAGTTAAACAGTTTCCACCCAACCTGCCAAGTACCAAGGTGCCACATGGCGCTAATTGATTGGGTCATGTGGCATCTCCCCATCCATTGACAAAGCCAACCAAATGCCAACTAGCTACCAACTATGTTCTAATTGGACTGATGACTGGATTCCCATTGTACAGAGTGCCATGTCAACATGTTGATGTCGTGCTGACATCATCATCCATACAACCTGGTCAACCATATTAGCTGCCAACTTTGACTTGCGATAACTTCAATGTATGGACTAATATTTTAATGAAATGAGAAACATTGGGTTCATGTCGATGAACTCTTCGTTTTGATGCCAATTTTGCCTGATTATGAGTCGATCATTTTTTTGCTTTCTCATAGTGCTTAGGTGCCTATTTGACCAAACTTTGACTAGCTATAACTTGAGCATACGAGCTCCTTTTGACCCTGTTCAAGTTGCATTGGATTCAATTTTCTAAGATCTTCACGATGATACTGAATTTTGAAGCATTCGAGACACTTTAATTTTCAATGAAAAAGTATCCCCCGAATCAACAGAATTCATTACAAGAAAAGTACCTGGTTTTTTTGATAGTGTGATTCGATAAACATGGGTTCAAACCCTAATAGATGTGTTCTTCAGTGTCCTAAAACTTACTTTTCTCTATGTTCCACAACCATTTTTTAATTTATTAATGTCCTCGCAATTGGATAGTCTTACTCAAGGTAGATTTTTATGGAAGCAATTGCATGCTCTAGGTGGTGCCAAGTGTGTGTGTTGTTCACTACCTTTATTAATTTATTTTAATGTGCGTTAATTACCCTGAACAAAGGTGAAATCATGAAAGATTAGGGTTTATATTATGAAATCCTTGATTCCTATTGTTAGAAACCAAGATCATACATGCAAACCAAAAAACTTTCCATAGAAGAGAAAAGCAAATAAAAATAGAGCTTTGCATGAAGATGTGCAAATAATATTATTTAGGAATTCATTAATTACATGAGATTATTTGCTTTATAAAATCAAGCATGCACAACCCTAATCCTATCTTTAGCAACAAGATAGCTCAACAAGATAAGGATGACAACTATAACCTAGGAATTAAAACATTACCTAAGTAAACTTATGTAAGTATAATTAAATAATTAATTACACCAACACCCCCCATAAGTATAACTTAGGGAGACTAAAAAATCATGCACCTAAATGCTAAAAGGAGAGAATGCAAAACATGCATAAACAAGAGAGAAAAAGTAAACCTAGTGCAAGAAAACAAGAATGAGTGCATGCACAAACCAAAGTTCACATCTTTCTCCCTAATAAAAATGGACCTCATATCTATGTAGAGGACTAAACAATATTTCCAATGCCATGAGAATGGCAAAAAAAAGGATAACCAAGTCAAAAGATATGCCCTCTAAAGTGAAAAAAGCTTCATCTGAGTTCAAGGACCTTAAAAATAAAATTGGAGGAAAATATTGAAAAACCACCCTCACCACTAGATCACTAATGGAATCAACTTTCCAATGGTATCTCATTTGCAAAAAAATGATATCGTACGCATAAGTTACACCCAATTTAGTGAAAGTTGCTCCAGGCAAGCCAATATGGCCTGCAGTTAGCCCAGGGGGCTTAAAAAAAAAAAGCCCCTAGTCCTGTGCGAGACCAAGGGCTCCGCTGCAGCTTTAGTTTTGTCCCACTATGTTTTTTCCTCTTTCTCATTCATTGCATTTGTACATGGGTACTTGATCAAGCCTTGTTTTCGGGACCCATTTATGCTTTCTTACATTCATCCTAACATTTAGGTGCATGATTTTTTAGTCTCCCTAAGTTGCACTTATGGGGGGTGTTGGTGTAATTAATTATTTAATTATACTTGCATAAGTTTATTTAGGTATTGTTTTAATTCCTAGGTTATAGTTGTCATTCTTATCTTGTTGAGCTATCTTGTTGCTCAAGATAATATTAGGGTTGTGCATGCTTGTTTTTATAAAGCAAATCATTTCATGTAATTAATGAATTCCTAATTTTTTTTATTCTTTTTAAAAAAAAAAACACCTCGATTTGTGTTCCCTTGGGTTGTACAACCTTGGGGCAAATTTTTTTTGCCTCGGAGATCAACTATGACCAAATTGGACAAGTTTTATATGAAAATAGGGGTTTTTGGGCACTATAGACTCAATGGCGAGGTCTATTTTGTCCAAAAATGCCTAGAAAATTAGGTGACCCACAGATCCATAATAAATCAGCCTAGCTTGAAACACTTGCATAGAAAAAGATGTTGTGAGAGAATATCTCCAAATCATGAACAAGTAGCCACAAGTCTGGAGCTCTGATACCATGTTAGGAACCAAGATCAGACATGTAAACCAAAAAACCTTACACATAAGAGAAAATAAAATAAAAACAAAGCTTTGCATGAAGATGTGCAAATAATATTATTTAGGAATTCATTAATTACATGATATGATTTTCTTTATAAAAGAAAGAATGCACAACCCTAATCTTATCTTGAGCAATAAGATAGCTCAACAAGATAAAGATGACAACTATAACCTATAAATTAAACCATTACCTAAGTAAACTTATGCAAGTATAATTAAATAATTAATTACACCAACACCTATGTCGGGGCCCACCTTTCAAAGGAAAGTGATAAAGGTGGAAAATTTGGCACGCTTGGATGTCATGTTAGTCTTTGCAAGACAATGACATTAGAGGAAGTTTCTAGCTTGGATGTTGAATGGTTAACTATCAATAAGATTTAAAACACCTAACATCTAGTCTCAAAGTCAATGGTTGGTCCTTTTGGGTACTAGGTTTATGAAAACTGAGTGCAAAGGATACTTGGGTGTGGGTAAAAGTAAGGCTAGTTAGCTTCAAAATGAATTTAGTTCTAAAAATTTTTGGCTTTTGGTTTTGAAGGAAAGAAAAGCTATGATTGCGCTTAACCAAGGAAAAAGACAACACATAAACACTCAAGAAAATTTCTTTGTGGTGAAAACCCATCAAGTCCAATGACTAGCTAGGCACGATGCAAATTTTACAAAATATGCATTATAATTAAATCAACAACACCCAACACCTGAAAACTCAGGCATTTAGATAATCAATAAGGCTGGGGAAAAATATTTTCAAACACTCCAAGCCTAAGATGGCATCAATTTGAGCAGGAGCTGAGATTTTTCAAGGAAGAGTTTTACTTTACCATTTCCTATAAAGAAACACACCAACACAAGTAGAAAGCAAAGAAAGGGAAAAGCAGAAGAAAAGAGGTGTCCACAATTTTCCAAAGGGAAGAATGGGGCGTGTTTTGAAATGACACAATAGTATGTGTTGATGCCTTAAGAACATTGATATAAGGTGTAGGTTGGAATGCTTAACCCGTTGATGAAAAAACTAGTGGAAAATATTTTTCTATCAAGATTTGCAGAGAGTTTGAACGTGACTGTGCAATCATAGTTAGGGTTTATCTTTTTTGTCTAAATTCAAATCAATGCATTTAATGTGATTTAGGTTATTCAAAAAAGGTTTAAAAGTGATTTCGCATATATTTAAGTCATTTTCAATTGAGAAATCAAGGAGAGAAGAGTAGAGAAAGAGCAAAGTGAAGTAATTTAGAATTATGTGTGAAACCCTAACTAGCAGAGATTCAAAAGGTATTTATAGATTTCTACTTTTCCCTAAGTTTAGGAAGTGTTTTAAGAGTATTGAAAGATGTATACTCCATAAGATTTTAAGGATGTATATTGTCCTCAACCTAAATTTAAGAGGTGCCATGATAAGTCAGTGATGATGGATCTAGATGGTGCATTTTCAAGATTTTGTATGGTGTGTTACATACAGAAGATGTTAGGATTTACATTCATGCAAACTTAGAAGAGTATAACCACTCTAAGCTAAGAGATGTATGGTTTAATGAGCATACCAAAGATGAGTTTGAATTGAAACCTGACTTTGAGATATTGAAGGAGAAGAAGGTCGAAGTTTGGAATAATTTCCCCATATTTTTCTATGTTGACAAATAGATCAGATATACATTGAGTAAGATTCATTATAGGTTTATCTAGTTGTATATACCACATGTGATTAATAAGAAGGTGATTAAGGTTGTAATAGGGTTATGTTTTTAAGGATCGGTCTCCACATTCAATTCAGTGAAAAATGAAGTGATGAATTTAACTGGTGAAAAATATAACAAGAGAGCTTTGATAGTTAATTAAGTTAAATATCCGATAGTTAAGTATACATCAATGATGATTGGGTACAAGATATTCTTCACAAATAGATGGAACTCTATGTCAGTAATTGCACTCAATACGGAATGGATTATGATCTATGTAAATTACTAAGGCTATAGTTGTTAGAAAACCTACAAAATACCAAGGACTCTCAATACCCCTTCTAATTTGGGACTTTGATCATTTTTTTTCTATTTACTTTCTAAATGACATCCGTAGAACCAAGAATATTGTATGGTTGAAGGAAATACCAGTGGCTATTCAAATCAATGACCACCTGATAAGATTAGTTTATGGATACACTTAGAAGAAAGCATTATGAAGATTCTTCAAAACATTCCTGGAGAATATGCAAGCAACAAAAAGGATTCTAAAAAGTGTGGTGGAGAAATATAAGAAATATGTTATCTTCATGGTTAGTAAGGATTTTTGTATAATAGAGGCTATTGAGCCTAGAATAGTATGGATCCCAAAAATGGGATATGAGGTTACAAAAGAGGTAATTGTTGGTCTAGAAGATCACATGATTAGCATGACTAGAGACCCAAAGAAAGGAAGATATGGCACTTATGAAGAAAGTCGTATAAAGTACACATGGAGCAGAGAGAAAAAAGAAATGAAGAAGACTATAGAGAAGATGACAACATAGGTTGTGAAGGTGATGGGTATACCCAAGGAAGTTTTTGAGAAAAAAAATCACATCTAGTCCTGTGGGAGGTGACCCCAACACAAGAAGATTAGGAAGAACAATTACCCCCTCTCCAGTTGTTGCTAAGTATTATGTATTAATCAAATCATCAATCAATTGAAATAATTCACACAAATGATCAATCCTCTACATTATTTCCTCCCAAATCTTTTTTTTCATATGCCTCATTATTTCTCTACAAAATGTAGTTAACTTATTATGAAAAGAGTGTATTTTATTTTTCATTTTCCTAAGCTCTGCTGCTAATCTTTCACTATTTTTTCTCTCTTCCTCCAATTTTTGTTCCCCCTATTTTTCTTTCGTCACATTTTGTTTTAATTGTTCTAAAGTACATTTTTCATCATCATATCTCTTTTTTCTCTCATCTAACCTTTTCTTCACTTCATTCAACTCCACCTTTGTTTGTTTATTGCCTTTGCTTGTAGATGTAGAGGCAGATTCTTTTATTCTTTTATTCTAATTCATTGCTTTTGTTATTTGCTACTTTTCTCTTTGCTTTCTCATTTTCTAGGTCTTCCTATAACTTTTCTATTTGAATTTGCAACTCTTTTTTCTCTCTTTATTTAGCAATGATGTTTACACTAATTCATTGTTCCTCTTTGATACATTAATATTGTTATAATTTTTGTATCCAAAAAAATCCAAATGGAAACTACTCACCTGAAACTCGAAGTGATTCATCTAATTATCTAGTTTATTTTGAACTATGGGAATAAAAAACATGTACTTCATGATTTCTTTGTTTGGATCAAATATGGTCAATACTCTAGTTGTAGTAGGCTCTGAATTTATAGTAGATGTACTCTATATCAGTTACTTCCTTTCTTTTTTATACATTTCTAATTTATTTTTAAACTCGTCATTGTAATTGAAACTTGGAGCCGCAGACATAATAGAATGCTTGAATGGTGGAGTACTTGCAGTGATGGGAATATCTCCTATTATCTAAGACCAATCCCGAGGTTGAGGATTATCCATTTATGTTGTAGTCACACTAACTAAAGGAGTGCTTGGAAATAACTATTTTTGGGTGGAACTTAAGTTAGTGGTACTTGTACTGGTAGTTGGACTTGGACCTATCATAATCTTTTACTTCTTTGGAATGCCTTCATCATTGGGTGTTTATGTAGTATCTTGTATTATTGGCCTCTTGTGTGTAATTTTTTGTTGTATCACATGTTGACCACTACTAATACTACAACCCATACCATCACCACCAATGGCAGTGCCAATTGCACTAGATTCTCCACCATGGGAATGTCTTAGTTTTGATTGTATCTTACCATGAAGAATAGGATTTGAAGTTGTAACAAAATGATTTTTTTCAATTGTCTTTGTATGCTCTTGGGCTATTTTATCAACTCAAATTCCTTGTGAATTGCTAGGTATTCTATGGCCTTCATTTATTATAGTCCAAATTCCTTGTCTTTTAGACCCCAAACCACCACATTTATAAGCCATTTTTATGGCTATGGTTGTTCTTGAAGTATATGTTTTTTTTGTGGTCTCACTTAAGCCAAATTTTACTTTTCTTGCATATTATATACTTTTTCTTCCCTATCATCATCAGATTCATCATCAATTTATTCACGCTCATAGGGATGCTCTTTATTCCACAAGTCATTAAACTCATAATCTTTTTTGATCTCTTCAAGTGTTTCACTAGCTTTTGGTTCACCTAGATCCTTTTGCATAGACCAAAAGGTAGTAATTTTTTATTGTGACCAAATTTTTTTGTACACAAGAAACCGTGTTTCTCAAATTTTCAAGCAAGAGATTACTTTGATATTGAATTCTACTTGTAGCATTCTTATTGGCCACAATCTTTAATTTAATGGTGTCACATGGATCATACTACTAGTGAGAGAAAGCATCAAATTGAAAAAAATTCAAAAGATCATGTACAACACTAAATTCTTTTCTCTTGAATGTGAACCCTCTACATTAAAAGGGTAAAGAAGGAAATATGCTCTTATTTTGTTGACTAAAAAAGTATAGTTGATCAATACTCTCCATCTATCATACATATTCTAATAAAAAAACCTTTTCGATCACATGTATTATAATTTTGTATGGCTCTACGCCTAAATCAAAAATCTTAGCACAATATATTCTTCCATTAAGTACCAATCATCCAATTGTATTTATTTTCCTAGTTGAATGTAATTTCTACAAGAAATAGGAAATCTAGGCATTGGAGTATTTGTAATTGCTTGATACAATGGAGCAAAGAAGTATTCTACAAAATGATTGTAGTTCCTTCAAGAATCATGCATCCTTATCTTAGTATTCCAATCATATACTGAGCCGTTTTTCTCCTTAGCATTTGTATAGGGATGAATCAAAAGCTTGTTGGTCAAAAATATTCCACTAAATTTGAATAGAAAAAATAGCACAAGTAGGTTGAGAACCTAAATGTCTTAGTGGAACTTCCTTTAATCATTAAAAATTGTTTATGATTGATTCTAAAACTTTCTCAATAAAGTTATATTTGACAAGCCACTTGCCATAGTAGATATTAAATAACATTTCAAGGAGGCTTGCACCTACTTCTTGATTGTTATCAAATTTGAGGAAAAATGCTAGCATGGAAATAGTATCCTAAAACCATCATTTAAAATTCCCAAATCATAAGGAGGTTTATGATTATTTTTTAATAAGTTACTATTCTATCTTGAACTATTTTAATTAGAAAATTATTTTCCCCCCTTCATTGATTGCTTCATAATCACTAGCAATCTTTTTTAGGTCAATATGGACATTTAAAATTCTTTGATTGTAAACTCCAACACATTTCAAAATTCATATGTAGTAATGGATAAATTTTCTTCTTTTCTATCTTTATCAACAATTACTCTTTTTTTATCATCATAATTGTGAGCACAGACCATGATAAGTTAAGGGCAATGGAAAACCTCATGTAACATCATGTGCCCTAATCAAACTACCCACAGTGTAATGATACTATTAATTGGCATTGTTTGACTATTTTTAATTTCCGTTTGCTTTGCAACCTTATTCTCATATGAAAATCTAAGTGCTACGATAAGCCTGCAATAGATTTCAAGATCATAAATATCATGGTATTCATCTGTGAAACCTGGGGTTTTAAGAACTCAAGCATAATCTATTTTTCTATTTGATTTTTTTTTTCCTTTCCTAATAATTAATCTGGTAGTGGTGGTAGACATCATTTTATAGTGTGAAGTCCCTCTTAATTCCTTCTTAATTTTTCTTAAGTCTCTCAAGTTCTCAACCCTAAACACAAAGTTTCAAAAATTAAGAATTTAAGAAATGATAAATGTGGGATTTTTATCTTTCACTTACCTGGATTTTGATTCTTGAAAAGATTAATATAGAGACACTAATGAGTGTGGACTATTTGTATTGGAACCTAGAATCTCCCTGGTGCATTGCAATGAGCAATCTCCCTATGTGTTGACCCTCTTACTTAAAAATAAAATCACTTAGTAGTAGAAATTTCATTTAATTTTTTCATTTTCTTGAATATTAAAGTGAATGAAATGTGTTGCCTTAGGACTAGATAATTAGTACATTATAATTCTATACAAACACTTAGAAATAAATTCAAAATTTATCCTTTATTTCTTCACCTTCTATTAATTGATCACTTTTGGTGAGAGGAAACAAAATTCAAATATTTCATTTCAAATAAATTTTCAACTGTTGATTTTTGTAAATCCTAGCACTATGTGCATTTCATTCCAGAATTCAACTATAACCATCCATCAATTTTTCATTGAATGGTTGAGTAACTTATGATATAAGCATGTGTTTTAAAGTTGTTTTAAACTTTAAGTAAACTAGGATACATAATCCTCATGAGATTGTGCCATGTGTCATCATTTTATTGCTCACAATCTTATCCTTTGATAGAAAACCCATTGGATACATTGAGACAAGTCCACATGTCCTTATTTCATTGTTTTGCGAGTTACATATAGATCTTCTTGAATCATCTCACACACCCATGAAATCTGCCATGTGTCATCATTTTCTCACATTTCTATCCTTCAATGGAAAACCCATTGGAGACATTGAGATGAGTCCACATGTCATTATTTTATGGTTTTGTGAGTCACATATAGATCTTCTTGAATCATTATGTAGATTTGAAGAATCCCTTTAAAAAACATGACATCAACACATGTCCCCTTTCCATGGTTCCACGGAAATTAACTTAACCTTTATAAAACTATCTATAAACTCATAGAATCATGTTGAAAGGAAACCACTAAAAAAGAGTCAAGTGTCAACCTTTTCACAGTTTTGTGGGTGTTCCATTCCTTAATAAAATACTTCACGCAAATTGGTATAAAGGCATAATAAGTGATGGGAACCATACATTAAGTGTGGGTTCACTTAAGCATTTAATTAAGCACATCCAAAATATTCTTCTTAAGTGAGCACTAGGAGAGGGTCAAGGGGTCGATAAATTAACATTTCAAAGGAATTAATAAAATGAATAATGACACTGAGAATTTGGGGAGCAAGTCAATGAATTTTTTTTTTTAAGTGTAGAGTTTTTTAGGGATTTTGAACCTAAATTCATATATAAACTTAAAGCAAAATTTTAGCAAAGTGAAAACCCTAGCAAGAGTGACAACATTTTACCAAACCCTAGAAAAAAGTATTTTTTAATGGTAAACCTACTGTCATTTAATGGTAAAAGAATCCAAAATATCAAGTAAAAGGCTCTTTCTCACTATATCCTCCCACCCGAGACAAATAGGATGGTGGGTTTGGTGGGGGGAATGACGGTCATGCATTCATACACTCAAACTAACCCAAGTGTATAGTGAGTGTATTATGGACATAACATGAATTGATGCATCCATTCATGTTTCATATATAATACACACACTCATATACACTCAGGAAACAACAACAACAATAAACACTCGATCGTCATGGGGTAAGGTCTAGGTTCAATGCTTGTCCTTGGGAAACTATACTTCTCTTCAATTCGCAAAAGCCGCCCACTGCAGCAAAAAGACACTGAACACTTCTCACTCTCTAGCTGACCAAAAAGTCACAAAGCCTCCAAAATCTTATTTATCACATAAAAACTAGATAAATATTGTTTTGCTAACATTCTATTTCCATTTTTAGCATTTTAATCAATTTTATGGAAATTTTATTTTTTCATTTTTATTGATTTATGTTTTAAATATGTATATAAATATTTCATAAATATATAATACTTAATTTCTTGAAGGAAAAATCTAGATTTTTCTAAGTTTATTTCATTCCATTATTTAGCACGTATTATTAGTTGTTTAATCTAGACAAATGCAACTAGAACTTTCAACTTGCAACATATATATGCACAAACACACTCTATAACATATTAATGTACACATAGTTTTCTATCAGTGTAATCCTTGAACCTCCTTTAGGTGCAATTGATAGTAAAATTAATTATAATTACTTTTAATTTTAATAAACAATAAACAAACAAAATAATTATTTACTGTAAATGAATAACAAAGAATAACACAACCATTTATTTTATTGCAGTTGAATTACAATGTTATATAGCTTTTTAAATATGAGTAGAGCATGCAAGCTCTTGTATAGATGACACATGTCACTTTACATTAGACACAATTGATTCCAAGTTATTAGTGGTGTTATGGGATGCATATCATATTCTCAAGACACAAGACTTGTCAACCATATTTGGGATCTTGGGATTACACATGATAGCTCAAAGCCACCACTATGGTTCTACATTTATAGAAAATTTTGTACCCTGGTTCTGCATCCCACTATGGTGAAGAATGAGTTGATCTAGTTAAAATATTTAATAAAAAATATATTGTATAATATGATCAATCTAACCCACCAAAACAACCCAAAATGACTTTGAAAATACTGTTGGAAATTGAGAGGTTTTCATTAATGTCAATCGACAATGGAATTTGGATAGTTTCCACAATGGAATTTTGATGTTTGTCACTATTCAGCTACTCTTGTAATGAAATTCTGTTGATCCGATATTTTGATTTGGATAATATTATTTTGTAAGATTTAATTTGAAGATGATAAAATGCGCTATCTTGACATCAGTTGCATCCACTAACAAGATTTCAGTTGACAAGGTTGTATGGTTGGGAAGGTATAGTTACCAGTAACTTGGGCAATAGTGGCATGCTTATACACTGGCTCTATACATTAGTTTTTTGGTTTGGATTCTATCTCAGAAAAAGATATCACTACAGGACTTTGTACATAGATTTGAGGCTACAAGATGCATTCTACATTGAATTTTCATAAAAATATAAAAAGGAATTTGGAAGATATGAATAATAGTATTCTGATCTGAAGACTACAATGAGTTTCTATTCAATACACTAATCTGGGAGATTCCACATTTACTCATATTTGATTATCATACTATGCAGTGTTGAAGATAAGTAGTTTGATGTCATCTAAAGGAGAATTCAATGTGTTAACAAGTTTTTGTGTTACAAGTTTGATGGATTGCATAAATTCTTGTAGCTTTGGTCTAGCTCTGGCTGACCTAATTATGTATTAATATTGAGAAGCTTTATATGTGTTATTTATATACGAAGATGAATATGTTTTGAGGAGAATGTCAACAGAGTTAGTTTTTAATTTGAAATAAGGTTTCTCTAATTAGGTCAACCTAAATAGTGGAAATTGATATATATGTATATATATAAGACACTTTTGAAGGGTGAAAGGGTGAAGTAAGCGTGAGAGATACATGAAGACAGAGAAGAGACAATGTATATGTGAAATTGTATAAGATGAGCAAATACATTATATCTTTTTGAAAACCCCAAAATCACCATTCCTTGACTAGGGTACCCTCACCAATGCATCAAATTTGTATATCAAGTTCCTATATTTTTGCACTCTTCAATTATGCTTTCTATTTTTGTGCTTTTGTTCTACATTTTTCTAGATTCTATAATAGATTGTCACTTTAGTGTTAATCCAACCAGCTTCATACATCATCAAAACCAAAAGGGACCAAAACACTAAGTAGTTTTTTTAGCTCTTCTTTGACAACAACACCCAAATAGTCTCTTCTGGTTATGTTTGTGTCCCCCAATGCTTTTATGGTGTAATGAGTGATTCTGGTTAGCCATTAGCCTTAGATCCCATTTCACCATCTAACATTTTGGTGAAGCCAATGTCTCTTATATATCTATAATTTTTATATTTCCATAACTATTATTTTTTAATCTAATTGAGTATTATGTTATTTTAAAGTCTTGTTACTTGTATGCATTCATATTATGTTTAAAACTTGGAAAGGTAAAGAATTTCAAATCAATATTCTTTTTAGAAAGAATAAACTTAAAGCATTATCTTTTTAGAATTTAAAAAATAAGTGCATTCTTTTATCATATTTTTTCTTCTAGTAATATTCATTTTTCAAGTGCATTGAACATATTTTTCTCCTTTGAATGATTTAAAACACTAATTTCATGCATTATGTACTTCTCATAAAAAATTTAGGGCATCTTCTATTTTCAAAGTTTTTTCAGGTTTCATATTGATGCAGAGGCAAGGGTAGACACAAGGTTTTCAAAAACATAGGGTAATGAACTTAGTCTCCATGACCCACAAACTCAAACTCTTCCCAATTCACACAACTCCTTAAGGGTTACAAAGCACAAATAAGGAATCAATGCCTCAAACCTTTCACCTAAAACTTGGAACACTCTAAACATAGTCTAGGGACAACATGTTCAGACCAAAGATGGTTCACAAAAACTCAGATTCTTCATTCTACCTATCATCCCTTCAGAAACAAACCTAAATCCTTGTAGCACAACTTATAAAGAAGACTTGGTACCAAAAAGGTAAGAAGAGATTTAGATACCCATTTGGACCCTCTTCAACATATCAAGAAATTAGGTATGATTGTTTTGGAAGGAAAGGGCCATATTAATGTTGTCTTAGTCTGCAATAGGCCTAATTGTCACTTTTAGGCTTGTGAAACAACTAGGGAACAAAAAAATGGCTCCAAAAGACTAATCAAGTACTATCCTTGGTCTAGAAAGGTCCAAAAACATTTTTCAACTTCTCCCAACACTCAAATAGATCTTTTCCAACTCATTTACTGCAAAATCAAACTAGTCTTAGATCTCTAGGCCTAATACATAGAGATATTAGGCCCTTTATTGCATTTTTGCACATGCATCCATCCACCCCAGGTTCTACAAGTCTAAGAAATCAAATAACATGTTACAATCTATTCCACCAATTTTCAAAGAGTTTCACTAGTGGAATGGGGAGAAAGACATTTTTCTTATTTGCTACCAACCCTACCTAGGGTTTCAAACAGTTTTGAAAGAAATTCTTATAACTTTCTTATTCCTCAATGAAAATGAATGAAATAAAGTGTTTCACAAAGTAGATTCACCCAAGTTTCATTCCCAAGTGGTCTCATATCTTGATTCTTCCATACATGACCGTACCACACAAAGAAATAGAAAATGACACATTAGAAATGAAAAAAATATAGGGTTTTATTGGTTCAAAACTTCAAAACACCATCCAACCCTTCGAAATGATGGAATCAGACCTTTTAAACACTCCTTAGTTTGTTTCAATGGTTTTCCAACTACATTTTGAATTATGGACTAAGAAACCCTTGTTAAGTCCATTTTTACACTTTTTTTGCCTTGATAACTTTTACAATATGCAACAACTTTTGCGTTTTTATAATTTTGACAACTCCTAATCACCTAAGACCTAATATAGACCCTTACAAACATGAAATGGTCCATAAGGACCTTATTACATGAAAAATACACACAAAACCAAAACAACTCCTATTTTCCCCTTGAAGGCGTGGGTGCCCTTGCACCATATTCCTGGGGAAAACAAATCTCAAATTCCACTTGAGAACAAATTTGCAACTCTAGCACCATGCTTTATGATGTCCTCCATAGTCATCCAGGTGGCATCCTCCATAGTGAGGCCTTGCCACTTGACCAAGCACTAATAGTACACCTTGTTCCTTGTCTATTTGGCTTTTTGGTATCCAAAATGCATTCCAGCTTCAAAGGTTGACTTGGTGGAAAATCTATAATCCATTCTTCATATGAATGTACTAATGAACTTGCATTCTCACCTGTAATCACATCCCCTTTATAAGGGTAAAATCCAAAAACATTAAAAATAGAATAAATTGCAACATTTGGAGGAAGTTCAATTTCATAGGCATTGTCTCCAAACTTGTGCACCACTTTGCATGGCCTAATCTTCTTCATGTGGAGCTTTGAATACTATCCTCTAAGGAACATCTTCTTCCTTAAATGATCCAAGACTAGATATCCAACTTTGAAGTGAACTTCTCTTCTTTTCTTATCAGCATTATGCTTGTATTTTTCTACACTCTTTTGGAGATTGTCCTTGACCTACTATGTGATTGTCCTAAGATTGTATTTCTTGCATGGCTACTACAAAATCCTCACCCTTAGCACTCCTCCTTTCCATTCCACTCACATATCTTAGTTCAAACACCCCTCTAGATTGCAACCCATACATAATCTCAAAAGGGATTTTACCAGCACTTCCATTCATAGAATCATTGTATACAAACTCAGCTTGGGGTAGGACCAGATCCCATTGTGTTGAGTGTTCTTTTTTCAAGAATCTAAGGAGGTTTCCAAGGCTCCTATTTAATACTTCAATTTTCCCATCAATTTGGGGGTGATATGCAGAGCTAAAAGTTGGATTTGTGCCTAGCTTTTTCCATAGGGCTCTCTAAAAGTGACCTACAAATTTACTGTCCCTTTTTGAAATAATGGTCAAAGGTAATCCATGGATTATGACCACCTCCTTGAAGAACAACCATACAATGTTTACGACATCATTACTACTCTTACATGGTATAAAGTGTGCCATCTTACTAAACCTATCCACCACAACAAACACTAAATCAAATCCTTTTTGGGTTCTAGGAAACCCCATCATAAAATCCATACTTATGGACTCCCAAGGCCTATTTGGGATTGGAAGTGGTTGATATAGACCTGCATTAGTACTACAACCTTTGGCCTTTTGAAAAACTACACACTTTTCTACAAATTTTCTCACATCACTTTTCATCTTTGGCCAATAATAGTGTCTTCTTACTTGTTCCAAATTCTTGTTAACACCAAAGTGACCTACAAGGTTGCCACTATGCTTTTTCTTAATAAAATTATCTCTCATAGAGAATTTGGGAATACAAAGTTAGGCCCCCTTAAACAGTAAACCTTTTTGAATCACAAAATAAAAATTATCTTCTTGAAAATTTCCATTTAATTGACTACAAGAAGCATAAATCACTTTGAAATCATCATCCTCTACATACATCCCTTTTAGAGCATCAACCCCTACACTTTGTAACTAAATTTCTTGGACCAACAATCTCCTCCTACTCAATGCATCTTCCACCTTGTTTGACCACCCCTTCTTATTCTTGATGGTGAAGGTGAAACTTTGTAGGTACTCCACCCACTTCACATGTCTATGGATGAGGTTGTCCTGGATGTTTAGAAACTATAGATCATGATTGTCTGTAAAAATAATGAATTCTTTAGGAAGGAGATAGTGTATCAACTTATTTAGTGATTGCACCAAGGCATACATCTCCAAATCATAAGATGAATATTTTTTCTTTACCTCATTGATTTTTTCACTGAAGAAGGCAATAGGCCTGCCATCTTGGCTCAATACTGCCCCAATGGCATACCCACTAGTATCACATTCAATGGTGAAAACCTTGTTGAAATTAGGCAATGCTAAGATAGGTTGTTGTGCTACCCTTTGTTTTAGATATTGGAAACTTTTTTCTACCTCTTCATACCATAAAAACTTCTTTCTTTTGTCCCCTTTTATTGTGTCAATGATTGGAGCACATATGTGACTGAAATTCTTAACAAATTTTCTATAAAAATTGGCTAGGACATGGAAACTTCTTACCTCACTTACTAATGTTGGTGTAGGTTGGCTTAGGATACCTTCCACCTTACTAAGATCCATCTTCAAAGAGCCCTTTGAGATTACAAATCCAATATACACCAATTCATCCTTAATAAATTCACATTTCTTCAAGTTTATCATCAGATTTTCTTCATTCAATATTTTCAAAACCAAATCTAAATGTTGCAAATGTTCTTCTTTATTTTTTATAAAACAAGAATATCATCCAAATAGAAAACCACAAACTTACCAATGAAGGGTTCTAAGACTTCATTCATCAATATCATAAAGGTACTTGGTGCATTTGAGAGTCCAAAAGGCATGACAAGCCATTCATACAACCCCTCATTTGTCTTGAAGGCATTTTTCCATTCATCTCCCTCTATAATTTTGATTTGATGGTAGCCACTCTTGAGGTCTATATTAGAAAAATAGCATACCCCTCCTAGACAATCCATCAAGTCTTCTATTCTTTGTATGGGGAACCTATACCTTATGGTAATCTTGTTAATGTCCCTTGATTCGGTGCACATTTTCCAATCTCCTCTCTTCTTTCGTGCTAAAATAGTGGGGACAACACATGGTCTAAGACTCTCTCATATTAGGCCCTTGTCAAGCAACTCTTGGATTTGTTTCCTAATCTCTTCATTCCATTTTGGGGTCATTTGGTATGCTTTTTTGTTAGGTAGGTTTTCCCCTAGTGTGAAGTCTATATGGTGGCTCACATCTCTTATTCATGGTAAAGAGTTAGGGAGCTCATATACCACAATGCCCTTGTACTTGTTCAACAATGCTTGGACCTCTTTAGGAACATCATCAACCTTTGTTGCTATCATCATAGTTTTTGGTCTGATAACAATGGAAAAACCTTCTCCTCCTTCTTCCTTCATGGTCTTCAAAAACTCATTTTCTCCTACCAGCATTACACTAGACCCTAGTTATGTATCTAGACCTTCATCTTGCAATGGTGTGAGAGTGAATGAGATCCCGTCCTTTTCAATAAAATAATTGTTCTTTTTCCCATCATGTTTAGCCTTCCTATCATATTACCAGGGCCTCCCTAAAAGCAAATGACAAACATCCATTGTGATGATGTCACACAAAATCTTGTCCTTGAACCCTCCTATTTTAAATTCCACCCAAGTTTCTTCATTTACTAGGAGCTGGTGTCCCTTATTCAACTAGGAGACCTTGTAAGGAGTGGGATGTGCTATTCTTTTCATTTTCAACTTTTCTACAATCTTGAGAGAAACTAATTTATCTATGCTACTCGAATCAACAACAACTTTGCAAACCTTACCTTGAGACTTACATGTGGTTCTAAAGAGATATTTCCTTTGTGGATCTTCTTTCACCATAGCGACTTTAATCAATGTTCTACTCATCATAAGAGATTCACCAATTTTTGGAGCAGCATGCTATGATGGAGAGTTTCCACTCTCATTGTCCTCTTCTTGTACCAATTGATTTCTTCTTTCCCCTCCATGTGAGGTAGAGGGATTCTTTTTAGGACATTGCCATGCTTGATGGCCAAAATTATTGCACTGATAACACTCCCATATGAATGCATTTAATCCTCTTCCTTGACCTCCAAATCTTCCCCTATTATTGGGTCTCCTTCCCCTAAAACTGCCCCTTGTATCAGAGTTTTTTTCTTGAGGCTAACTTGTCTCTCCTTGTGGTGTTTGGGACTGCCCTCTTAATCCAAATGTTCCTCTACCTCTGAAACTTCTTCCTCTACCCTTTCCTTGCATCTATATCCTTTTCTTCAACTTTTCCTTGGCCTTGATGACCAATTGGTAACATTCTTCCATCATTCTTGGGGTGGTGAGGCTTAATTCATCTTGGAGTTTGTACCCCAACCCATTCATTTATCATGCTATTGTTTCTTCATCATCTTCTATATGACTTTCTCTTATACTCAATTTATATAATTCCTCTGTATAGGTTTGCACATCCATCTCCTTTTGTTTGAGATTTTGAAGCCTCTTAAACAATTGAATAGTGTAATCAATGGGTAGGAACTTACCTTTGAGTTTATCTGCCATCCAATCCCAAGAGATGATTTTAGACTTCCCTTTCTTTCTCCTTTCACTTTGTACATAATCCTACCAAAGCAAAGTGTGGCCCTTCAATTTTTTCTTGGCCAACTTCACCCTTTTATCCTCTGGCACATCTTCATAATCAAAATAGTTATCCATTGCTCCTATCCAGTCTAGGAGATCCTCACTATCCATCTTTCCTCCATCCATAGGAAATTCCATCTTGATCTTATGATCATCTCCCTTGACATCTTTTAGGAGCTTTTCCATCCTCAAGTCATTAGGATCCATCTCTTCCTCGAACCCTTGGGAACTTTCCTCTTCCCGTTCTTCTTCTTGGTCACTCAAGTCTCCTATGACCATACCTCTCTTTTGAATTGTTTCTAGGGTAGCAAGAGTCTCCTTCAACTCTCTCATCTCTCTCATCCATTTATATTTTTTTCCTTCAACTCACTCACTTCTCTAGCAATGGCATTCCCTTTTGGAGGCATTTTTTCCTCCTTTGAACTAAAATTTTCCTCTTTAGATCAGACCTATGCTCTGATACCAATTTGATGCAAAGGAAGGGGTAGACAAAAGGTTTTCAAAAACATAGGGCAATGAACTTAGTCTCCATGACCCACAAACTCAAACTCTTCCTAATTGACACATACTCCTTAGGGGTTACAAAGCACAAATAAGGCATCAATGCATTAGACCTTTCACCCAACACTTGGAACACTCTAGAAATAGTGGGGACAACATGTTCAAACAAAAGATGATTCACAAAAACTTAGATTCTTCATTCTACCTATCATCCCTTCACAAATAGACCTAAATCCTTGTAGTACTCACAAAAGACAAATTTGGCTACAACTTCCAAAGAAAACTTGGTACCAAAAAGGTAAGCACAAATAAGGAATCAATGCGTCAGACCTTTCACCCAACACTTGGAACACTCTAGAAATAGTGGGGACAACATGTTCAAACCAAAGATGATTCACAAAAACTCAGATTCTTCATTCTACCTATCATCCCTTCACAAACAGACCTAAATCCTTGTAGTACTCCCAAAAGACAAATTTGGCTACAACTTCCAAAGAAAACTTGGTACCAAAAAGGTAAGCACAAATCTAGATACCTATTTGGGCCCTCTTCAACATATCAAGAAATTAGGTATGGTTGTTTTGGAAGGAAAGGGTCAAATTATTGCTATCCCAGTCTGCAATAGGCCTAATTGTCACTTTTAGGCTTGTGAAACAACTAGGGAATCAACAAAAATGCCTCCAAAAGGTTGATCAAGTACTATCCTTGGTTTGAAAAGGTCCACACACATTTTTCAACTTCTCCCAACACTCAAATTGATCTTTTTCAACTCCTTTAGTGCCAAATCAAACTACTCTTAAATCTCTACACCTAATACATAGAGATATTAGAACCTTTATTGCATTTTTGCACATGCATCCATCCACCCCAGGTTTTGCAAGTCTAAGAAATCAAATAACAACATGTTATAATTGATTCCATCAATTTGTAGAGAGTTTCACCAGTGGGATGGGGAGAAAGGCATTTTTCTTATTCGCTACCAACCCTGCCTGGGGTTTCAAATAGTTTTGAAATAAATGCTTAGAACTTTCTTATTCCTCAATGAAAATGAATCAAAAAAAGTGTGCCAAAAATTAGATTAACCCAGGTTTCATTTCCAAGTGGTTTCACATCTTGATTCTTTCGTACAGGACTGTACCACACAAAGAAACATAAAATGACATGTTAGAAATGCAAAAAAAAAAGGGTTTTATTGCTTCAAAACTTTACAACACCTCATCCAACCCTTTGAAATGATGGAATCAGACCTTTTAAACACTCCTCAGACTATTCTAATGGTTTTCCAACTACATTTTGAATTATGGACTAACAACCATTTTTGCACTTTTTTTACCTTGACAACATTTACAATATGCAGAAACTTTTGTATTTTTACAATTTTGACAACTTCTAATCACCTAAGACCTCATATAGACCATTACAAATATGAAATGGTCCATAAGGACTGTATTACATGAAAAATACACACAAAACAAAAACAACTCCTATATTTCCCATGAAGCCATGGGTGCCCCTACACCACATATTTGAGCTTTTACAATATGAGATCTACCCATAATGCTTCATATATCTAGAATTTCAAAACCTTAAAATTTCACATTTATGGGCTAGGGTGTCCATGCTCTTTTCTTGCTATTTTTAGCTCAAATTTTAGTGAAAAAATCATCTTTGTAGTTTTTCTTTGGATCTGTCCTTTGTCTTTGATAATCTACTCTACTCCTCTCGTCATTGTCTCACCTTCTCTTATTCTTAGGAACACTTATGTGTCTTGGATCTTGTAGTTAATTTATGGATTTCACAACCTACTTTTTTATATCCAACACTCTTGTGAGATGAAGTTATCAATTGGATTTTTGTTCTTTAACTACCTATAGTTTTGAGCCTATGTATGTTAACTCTTTCAGTCTAGGAACTACAAAGACACAATTATTATTCAATCATAATCCTATTCTCACATTATCAATTTCATCTTCACCACAATCCATTCATGTGGACTTGGGGTTGGTAAACTCTATTGAACATGTTCCTAAAGAAAACCTCCAAAAGCTAGATAAAGACTTGGAAAGTCTCCAATTATAATTGAGTGTTAAATATTTGATTGGATAAACTTTCCCTCTTATGGTTAACCTTATAAAATTGTTCAATGATTCACAAGGAATGGAAGTTTTATGTAGCTTAGCTCATATAGTGGATTCATATATTTTGAAGCAAGCTAGTTGTTCTCAAATTCTTCATAATGCTCAAAATCAAATTTGAACACAAGTGTCTGCTCCCACGATCACATCTTTTATTCCCACATTCACTCCTCCAGTCATAAAATATACTACACAATATAGTCCTACACATTGTACAAACTCTCAAACTAATGTAACTTTGTTCCACCATCTACCACGATCCTATTTACTTCTCTAAATTTCATTTTTTTCTTCAATTTTAAAATAACAATCCACCCATCATTAATAAAATTCCTACAGATTGTATAGACTCTCAAAACACATCACCAACCGATCCCTTCATAATCCAAATCTTACAAAGCATGAATTCATTACAACATAAAAATTCTAGCATGAATCAAATTCAATCCCATTCCAATCCTCCAACATACCTTACATGTATTTCATTATTATTTTCAATTTTTAAAAAACCAATACCACAAAACATTGAAATAACATGATTTGATAAATATAGTGGAAAGGGAGATCCTAATTGTTGGAGAATTACAAGATCAAAAAGAGCATGAAACAACTTCCATAAGTGAATAAAATATGCACAATAGTATGACTATAAAATATGAGATGAAGAGTGTATGATAGAATGATCAAGCCTTGCTTATAAAGGCATGGATGAGGAGGTAGGAAGGAAGGGCTAAACTACTGACTACCCCTCTATAGGTGGGACAATTGTCATCTCACTTGACAAGTGGGTGAGCAAGTTTCAATAGGTGTATCAAGTCATGAGGACACATGTCTCAATGCTATGAAATGAGACAAAAGAAAAATAATCCTAAGTAAACTTAAGCTAGTTGTGAATAGATCAATCCTAGATATATGATTTAGCTAACTAGGTAGATAAACACACTATTTAGACTAACACCCCCATTAAGTACAACATAGGGAGTAATGTATTTGCTAATGATGATTCTTGACTACTAGGCCATGTTAGGTACTCATATAAATATGTCATAAAGTGGAGGAAGGATAAAAACCCAATGAGAAATAAAAACCCCTCTCCAAAAGAGAAGTGCAATGAAATGAATTATACAAGTGAAGAAGATAAGTGATATTGATGGTTGACTCATGATGACCCCCCAAGGACCACTTCTAGGACAAATTATTGTAGCATCGTAAATTGTCACCCTTGATAATTTCACACTAGGTTTTTCTCCCCCTATGTACTTAGACCTAATCATGCTCCTATTTTCCTAAATTATGCATTCCATGGCCCATTTTAAACATTTATTTAAAAACCCAATGTGAAAACCCAAATTAGACATTTAATATTTTTCCCTTGGCTTTGTAGATCTCGAAAAGTGGATCTAGACAAAGGGAACCCTTGCCCTCCTAATTTTACCCCAAATTTAAGTATGGCAGGGTTGGAAATTTATCATTTTAATTACAAATCCTAAATGTCGACTATCAAGATTAAATTTTTGGGAAATTAAATTAATTGCATATAAATATCTATTCACTTCATCATTTGAAAAATAATTAGAAATAACTAGCAAGAACAATTATTATACTTCAAGATAAATTCAAGAGAAGTCAAAGAAAAATTATTGCAACATTTCATCATCAAAGAATCATACCAAGTTTTATGTGAGTTTCTTCATTTTTTATGCATATGTTTTGTTTGTGAGGACTAACACTTGTGCGTCTTCAAGCCAAATTTAAATCAATCCTTGAGGAGATGTGCACGACTTCTATCCTTCAAGGAAATTATATTTGAGTGGTTAGTTATATTACATTGTTGATTCATTACTCCATTATCATTTAGCCTCTATCCCTCAAAATTATAATCTCACTTTCATCAATTTCACCATTTTGGAGGTAGAAATAACAATATGGGGTTTGACTAAGGTAAGCCCCTATATGCTGCAAACCTTCCTATCTCTTTGAATGTGCAAGCTATAGATTTGAAGAATATTGGAGGAAGATTGAATACTATTTATTCAATGATGCATTCAAACCCTACAACTTGATAATACATGGAAACCTAATTGTCTCGACAAAAAACAAAGATCTGACAACATGATCCAGAATGAAGAAGCCTTAGACTAGGTACCTAAGGACTATGAAAATAGATTTCAATTTTAGATCTCTAGACAAGGGCACCCTAGGTGCCCTTTTCCAAAAAAATCTATCTTAAATTTATAGGTTATGCACCTCTATGTCTGTCTTCTACTTTTTTGGAA
>VDFB02000008.1:154297833-154312111 GCA_007258455.2 Sequoia sempervirens
AAAATGAAAGGGGTTCAGAATGAATGGAATGGTTCGGTCTAATGTCTCATCAACTGAGGGGAGTCTTGTCGATAGCAATGAGCTTGCCAATGGAAAAGGATATCGGTATGACTCTTAGTGCCCGCTAGGACCTCTTGCCGGATGTGATTGTCTCGGCGACAATTTTGGGATATCGATATGACTCTTACCGCTCACCGTGATGTCTGGCCGATATGGCAATGTCTCACCGAATGAAGTTTCATTTACTGATAGAAGGCTCGGTCGGTGTAATGTTTCACCGACTGAAGAGATCTCGCCGAATATTTTTGAGTTTGATATGAGGTCTCACCGATGGATGTATGCTATGTTGATGCTGTTGTAGAGTATAATCACATCGGGGAGACACGGTAAGTGTCTCACCAATATGCAATTCAGTCTGAGCAACTTTTGATCGCCCGTGAGTCCTACGTGGAATGCATTCACCCAATTAGAGGGAGCTGAAGATGAACCATTGATAATTTGACTGTTGTGACTACCCCTATGAAGAAGATCAACGAAACATAAACAATATGGATCTGCTCTATGAATGAAGCAATTAATTAGTTCGATATCCAAGGGGTGGTGTTTGTAAAGATCTAGGAGGAGACCGAAGACTGTTTCCAGGAAAGGTCAACATGTAGAAGGATATGGAGCAAGAAGAAAGTTGACAGAAAGGAGAAAACCTCAAGTCACAATGACAATTGTGTTGTCTGCTAGCAAGAGTGGATCGACATTTATGGTAACACTCAGAAACATTCAAAGCAGCTCGGCAAGGAGGTTCGAAGGTGGACACGAAGACTAGAAGTTAATGTTGTGGTTGTAATAGATCTTAAGGCTTCCCCTGAGGGTGATCTGTCACCAACATGGACAGCGGGGATGCACATTTAATGCAGAAGTAGCTTGATTCAAAAAGATCTAAGGGAAAATCTTTCTAGAGGTTGAAATTTTTGTAAGCCCTAGGGCAGGGGCCGACACTTTTTGCATATATGGCATTTTTGCCTCTTTAATAGGGGGTTCTAGATGATGCAGCTTTGGATATAGTGACTTTTACAGTCCTTTGGCATATCTCTTGCATCTTTTTTGTAACTCATGGAGATATGGAATATAGTTCACCTTGAGTGTTCTCTGGTTTTGATTCCTTACCATCTTGTTCTATAGTTGGCATATGTTTTATGATTGATCAAACTATCTTGTAAGAGCTTTAGTTTCATTTTAGTTTTGTCTCATGCCTTATACCATTTTTTGTAATTAGCATGTTCATTCAGGTTGTTGATTGTGTCATTAAATATAATCACTTGCTCAGTGTGAAGTTTCCTTCCTTCTGCAAGTTAAAGTATTTGATCTTTCAGAGAAAATTGCATGAACATTATAGTAACAAGTTGTGTAAATTGAATTCTTGTTGGATTTCATTGTCTCCCTTTAAGTTTGGTGTATCACTTCTTTTCACTTTTACGGTATTCATTTTAGCACTCTTTCTCCCTTTTCCTTTTAAAAGAATCAGCAGAATAGTGACACCATAGGAAGTCGGCCTTCTCCGGAGGTTGACCTTGCTTACGAGTAACCCACAACTTGAAAGGTCTTCCCATGTTACACTGAGGTGTTGAACATTAGGTTCAACAGGTGCATCTAAGTGTTAACAAGTAGAACTCAGGAAGAAATTGCGCCATGTAATGCAAGTATGACTTGGATGGAATTTGTTGCTGCTCTTAAAAAGTAGTTTTACCTTTCAGGTTACATGCAACAATTAACCATGAATTGGCAGACCTTTAGGAATGGTAAGGGGCAGTCTGTCCAAGATTACACCCATTAGTTTAGAAAATGGGCTATTGCTTTAAATTTACCCTTGTATAATTACAATACACTACTTAAGTAATAGGCGGGTTGCATTCTTACCTAAGACATACTATTCTATTGTTGAGTCGTAATAATCTGGGTGAAGTATTTGTCCAAGCCACTCATTTATAGTCAAGGGGTGAGAACACTTTTAGTGATAATTTCTCAAAGAAACCATCTACGTCTAAGGGTAATCCTAAGGGTAAGGACAAAGACAAAAACAAAGGAAAAGGGAAGAAGACAACTACAGTTAAGAAAGAGGGTGATAAGCCCACATGCTCCCATTACAAGAAAGAGGGAAATGATGATTCCAAGTGTTGGAAGTTGCATCCAAAACTAAGGCCAAAAAGATATGGAGGAAATAAAGGCAAGAAAAAGATTGTTGTAGTGATTCAACAAGATCTTGGATCTGACTCAGGGGATGAGACAAATATTTCTGCTACCAAGATCCAAGGTAAAGGGAAAGGTACATCTCTTTCTTTTGATACAAGTTTTTTCATTGCAAGTGCAAGTACAAGTAAAGAATCTTCTCCTAAGGTTGATAATCAAAGAAATGAATTGTTTCACATTTAGGTTGTAACAAAGCATACTAAGGTTGATATAATGTTTGATATGGGCTCTCAAGTCAACTTAATATTTGAAGAGGTCACAAAGAAACTCAATCTTTACAATGCCTCATCCAAAGCCATATCCACTGGGATGGGTTTGCAATGATGCTCAACTGTAGGTAACGAAACAATGCAAATTGAGATTTGCTATCACTACAAACTTTGTTGATGAGGTAGAGGTAGATGTAGTTCCTTTGGATATTTGTGGGCTTCTATTAGGGAGTTCATATTTGTATGAGAGAAAACAATCTTTTATAGCGGGAGAATAAGTATCATCTTTTTAAGGATGGGATAGAATACATTGTACATGCACATAAGGTTAATACTAATCTTGCACTAGTCAATGTTGGTCAAATGGAAAGATTGGTCAATTCTAGTAAGAATTTTGTATTAATGCTTGTAAAAGCCAAAGAAGATGATAAATCTGAGTGGTTCAAGGGGTTTGATCCAAAACATAAAGCTGAAATGGTCAAAATTGTTTCCACTTATGATGACTTGTTTCAGGAACCGAAGGGGTTGCCACCCAAGAGAGAGATACAATATGAAATCAAATTATAGTAGGATGTACCACTTCCTAATATTGACATGTACCATTTATTAGTTATGTAGAATGAGGAAATAAAAAATAAGGTTCAAGATTTGGTTGAGAAAGGATTCATCTGTCCTAGTACATTTCGTTGTGGTTCTCCAATTGCATTGGTTCCAAAGAAGGATGAGTCTTGGAGAATGTGCATCGACTATAGAGCCCTGAACAAGATAACAACAAAGAACATGTATCCTCTTCCTCAAATAGACAATTTAATTGATCAATTGAAACATGCAATTTATTTCACTAAGTTAGACTTGTGAAGTGGTTATCATTAGATAAGAATTGCAGAAGATGACATTTTGAAAATTGCATTTATGACAACACAGGGACTATTTGAGTGGTTGGTCATGCCCTTTGGGATTTTTAATGCACCATCTACCTTTATGAGAGTCATGAATGGTGTCTTTCATCCTTTCATTGATGATTTTGTCATAGTCTATCTAGATGATATTCTTATATTTAGTTGAACTTGGGAAGATCATGTAATTCATGTAAAGAAAGTATTTGATGTATTGAGAAAAGAAAAACTATAAAGATGTATAAATGTGAATTCACTAAGACATACTTCATGAACCTAGGCTATGTTGTAGGGGGTGGTCAATTGGAAGCAGACCCTATGAAGATCAAAGCTATTGTAAACTAGCCTAAGCCAAGTACAGTCACATAAGTTAGAAGTTTCTTAGGTTCAATTCACTACTAGAGGAAGTTCACTACAAACTTCTCTTATATTGCATCTCCATTGCATGCATTAACTATTACGAAGGAAAAATTTTCAGTGCAGAGGTCGACAAAAAAAGGATTCCAACACTTTGAAGGAAAAGTTGAGCACTACACCCATTTTGGATTTACTAGATCTACATCATCCGTTTGAGATCGAGACAGATGCAAGTGGGTTTGCAGAGCAGTACTAATGCAAGGAGTTGAACTAGTCTACTACCACTCTGAAGCCTTTTCAAGAGCAATAACTATACCATTTATGATAAGGAACTTTATCCATTAGTTCAGAGTTTTAAAAAATGGAAATATTACATAATGGGGAAAGAAACTGTAATCCACACTGATCACTAACCACTTTAGTATTTGCATTCACAATCTAAACTACAAAAAAGTAGGAACTTTCAGTGAATGGGTTTTTTGCAATAGTTTCACCTGGTAATTAAGGATAAGAAAGGTTCCTATAACAAAGTAGTAGACATGCTCTCTAGGCCTTCTGTTATGAATGCTTTGATAATCCTTTAGAATAGCTCTATGGTTCATGAAATTTTTCAAGAACAAAATGCTAATGATGAGAACTTTAAGGATATCTATGCAACTTTAATCCAAGGAAAACACATGTAGAAGAGAAAGATTACTATGTGCAGGATAAACTATTTTATGACTTGGGGAAGTTATGCATTTGAAAAGATGAACAAGTGCAGGTAATCAGAGAAGCACACACCTCATTGGTTACTGGATACTTTGGGGTAAGCAAAACAATAACTCAACTGCATAAATATTGTTATTGGCCTCGTATGCAAGAAAATATATCTAAATATATTAAAGGATGTGTAATGTGTGCAACAAGTAAACCTAGTAACATGAAATTGGGGTTGTACACACCTCTACCTGTACCATCCCATCGATGGAAAAGTGTGTCTATTGATTTTGTCAAGGGTCTACCTATGTCTAGGAAGGGACATTATTATCTGTATGTAGTAGTTGATCGGTTCAAAAAAATGTGTATTCTAATGATTTGTAAGAAACATGTCATTGTTGAACTAACAACTCAGATGTAATTTCAATTTGTATGGGTTCATTTTGGGTTACCTACTTCTATTGTATCAAATCAATATTCTTGATTCTTGGGGGAATTTTGGTTAGCCTTGTGGGGACTCATGGACACTAGATTGAAGAAAAGTATAGCCTTCCATCTGCAGACCAATAGACAAACAAAGGTAGTAAATATGAAAATTTTGCATCTACTTAGAGGTTACTATAGTAAGTATCCTAAGCTATGGGATGAGAGTCTTCATTATGTGCAACATGCTTACAACCATGTGGCACACTCTCCTACAAAAATATCTCCTTTTGAGACTTGTTTCAATTATCTTCCAAAAACACTGATGGATTTTTCTTTTGGGAAAGATGATGTTGAAGATGGACACCATGATACAGAGAACACTTTGAAGTTCATCCAAAAGGTCCAAGCAATTCATCAGGTAGTGGAAGCATAGTTGTACAAGAGCCAAGAAAAATACAAGGCTCACCATGATAAGCATCACAACAATCACCATTTCTAGGTTGGAGATAGAGTTTGGTTACATATCAACAAGGAAAGAATACAAGATGAAGTAAGGAAGCTCACGCCGACCAGGTATGGTGCTTTTGAGATTCTAGAAAAGATTGGTACCAATGCCTTTCACCTTAATCTTCATCCATACATGCATATCTATTCAGTTGTCAATGTTGATAATTTGAAGTTGTATGAGCCTCCAATGATATTGGATGAAGACACAAACATTCAGGTTTGATTAGTTGATGATCTTTCACCAGAATACATGTCAGAGTTTCCAGAGGATGTCATGCTAGATAGGAATGTTAGGACTTCATGAAGAGGAGTAGTTGAATACCTCAGAGTGGGACTAAAGGGGATAATCCAAGCAAGGAAAAATGGATGGAGATTAGTAAAGTGAGGGAACTTTACCCTCACCTACTTTCTAAGTAATCAAGCTTTCAGAGGTCCAAAAACACTCTAGTGGGGAGGACTGATCTAGGGGATACTTTTTCACTAAAAATTGAAGTGTCTCAAATTCTCCAGAATTCATCATCATCATGAAGAGCTAAGAAAATTGAATGCAATGCAACTTGAACATGGTCAAAATGAGCTCATATGCTCAAGTTATAACTAGTCAAAGTTTGGTAAAATAGGCACTTGAGGCCTATCACAAAGGAAAAAAATAATTGACTCAGAATTGGTCAAAATCAGTGTCAAAACGAAGAGCTTGTTGACATGAACCCAGTGCCACTCGTTTCATAAAAATCCAAGTTCGTATGTCAAAGTTATTGCAAGTAAAAGTTGGTGACTAATATGGTTGACTAGGTTGTATAGATGATGACGTTAGCATGACGTTAGCATGTTGATGTGGCAAGGTGACATGGTAGTTCATAAATTGATGGGGCAGGTACAATGGGCATCCAGTTAGTGGTCCAGTTAGGACACAATTGGTGGCTAGTTGGCATCTAGTTGGCTTTGTTAGAGAATGGGGAGATGCCATGTGGCCCAATCAGGTGGTGCCACATGGCACCTCAGTGCTTGATAGGTCTTATGGAAACCGTTTAAAAAAATTTAGTTAGGGGGTTTGACCCCCTAACCTCTGCTCCACAAACACTAGCTTCAACCATACACATATACGTTTACAATGGTAGGGTGTTGGTTTGTTTTATTCCATAATAGTTTCAATTTGGGTTATAAAACATGGCTAATGGGGGTCGAACTGCCGACCCACCACCTGCCAAAACCTTTATCCACTATTGTACCGTTGAGTGCTTTGTATGTGTATATGGGTAGTGTTCATTATAAACTGTATGTAATGCCTGAATCTTAACAAATTAGCCTATATGGTTAAAACTAGCCCCCAAAAAATGAATGATGCCAACCAAGGCAGTTATGGATGAATTTATTTTGTTAAGGAAAGGGGTTATATATTAATTATGGTGGTTTAACCCCATATGGGAAAATTTATGTATAAAAGAGGGATATAGGATTTCTCAAATTTCAACCAGGTGATGAGAAGGAGAGCACATTCAAGAGACTTTGATGCCATTTCTTTACAATGGAGGAGTGTTATGCTGCTCTGCTAGAAGGGAATGGATGTAATGCAGTTGTAATCTAGTTTTTGGAGCATAATAGGATTAGTTACTCTATTGGAGAGGGGCCCAAAGACGTAGCCATTTGAAGAATTTCGTTATCAATTACATTCTATCCTCTATCTCTTTTCTCTCTTTCTTTCAGTTCATCATCTTTCTTATGTTATGTTCATTTAAGCATTTATGCTATATTATTTCGTATGTTTAAGCTTTGAATTAATCATTGTAAAGTTAAGCATTTTGTAAGCAATTGTCATTGATCCTAAATCAAATCAAAAGTTCAGATTATTCTTAAAGAATTTAACCTAATGATAATGGGTAAGGAATTTTCATGAATTATTGAAAATGCATGATTAGAATTAGTCGTAACTCGTACGTAGAGCACATATCTGCTAATAATGCAGGAAATTAAAGAAGATGTGGGCACTTCAATAAAGAAGAAGACCAATGAGGAATTTGAATTTCTCATCTTGCAAGTTGTACCAGCCTATGGAATGATTATAGACACTAATCCAAGAAACTTAAATGAGTATGAATTCTCCAATAGTATTCAACAAGAAGAAATCACTCAGTGCACCAAGAATATGGTCGCTATTTTAATGCATTTGGAAAGAGGGTTCCCACTAGTGATGAATGCCCTTGAGCTAGTACTAGAATGTGTGAAATGGTATTACCCAGATAAGAGGGTTGTTGTTAAAGAAGGGAGAGTCTATATAGGCCTCTTGAATGATGACATTATGCATACATTTGGGATCCCCTGGTTCGAGTAGATGAATACATTTGATATGAATGATGCTACCACAACATATATGAGCTTGGAAGAGAAAAATAGGAGGTTCATGTTATCAACATGGGCCTGGGAGAAGATGAAAAAGATGCCAAAACAAATTTTGAGGTCATCATTTATTTAGGAAATTTAGGATATGATAACCCTATTGAGTAGAATGGCATAGAAGGGCGAAGGTTAAAGATACCTCTTTAGATGGATGTCTAAGAATTGATAAGTGAAAAGGTGATTATGAATACTGAAGTTTTGGTGCTCTAGAAATGGAGAGTATACTTAATTTGGGAGAGTGACACTTTATTATAATGCATAAATGGATTAGAAAAGGTCATTGAAGTATGTGAGAAGCTAGTGGATAAAGATGAGAGATTCATTTAAATGTTAGCTTAACAAAATTGTAATCCTCAAACTCTAGGAAAAGATGACACATAAGTGAAATCTTTCAAGGGATGGATGGAAAAGGTAAATAAAGACCATATTCAGTCATTGATGAAATCATAAGATACAAGAACACCATGAGAAAATAGGGGATGGAAGTAATGTAGAGGAATGAAACCATTAATAAGATAACAAAAGAATATTCAGGGCATAAGTATAGTTGGAAGGTCATTCAAAGTGTTCCAAAAGAACGTATACATCAAGTGTTGATTGTTTTCTAGGAATATCAACAGAAGAAGGGTGAAGATGAGTCTTCAGACTAGGAGTCTAGTGAAGAAGAGCATACAGTTGGGTATTTGAAGACCAAGAGTTTTATGCACGGGTAGAGTGTTGAAGTGAATTTTATTTGGTTATTCTCGGGGCCGACAAAGACAATTAATCTTGGTGCTTTTGATGAAAAGTTCTAACAATTTTACATTTTGTGCGAAAATAACTATGACCCAGAGCTTGAAGTTTGGAAGCTTGCTACTAAAGAAAAGTCCAAGTATCTTTGACTTAGTCTAGAAATTTCCTGTGCCAACTGTCATCTACCATGTGTTTCTATTTGATTTGTTCCTATGATTCTCTTCAATATGTTCTATTTGAACTATTTAGGACCTTGTTCTTATAAAAGGCCAGTGGTTGCTTTATTTTCATTTTTAAGTTCAAATCATTTGGATTTTGGATCCAAAATCTTATGCACAAGTTCATTATTTTCATTTGATTTCATAGTATTTTCAAGGAATTCTCATCATCTAGCTTATCAAGGGTTGGGAAAGGGCTACTTTCCACATCAAAGTAGCACAAATCCACTATGGAATAGGTTTGAATATACTTCATATGCTTTCAATTAATCTCTTTGGTATGTTATTACTTTGTTGGCATTGTTTAGCATGATTCAATATTTCTAGGAGTATTTAGTTTGCTTGGTCTAAACTAACCCATAACAATGTGTGTTGAGGTTTAGACTATGTTGTAGATTATGTGCTTACATCTGGTGCTAGAAGGATGGCACTGTTTCTTTCATTGGTCCCATGTTTGAAGATGTCAATCCAAAAGATCCATGTCTCATGAACAATCTACTTATTCATGTTGCTTAACCTTGTAGTTATATTTTGTGATTCATTCGAAACTTCATGTCTATTTCCTGTTTGTATCTTTTTCCATTTTAAGTATTGGTGTAGAATTTATTTTGGGCTTTAAGTGGTGTAAGAAATAAATTATTTCATTGTGGTAATTACTAAAAAGTGCTTCTTCATTCATGCATAGTTTTATTTTTAATGTACTGCATTGTCTCTTATGAACTATTTAAAGTTGGTCATTGTTCCTTAGAATGCCTATTTAAATTTGTAGCTTCTTTTATTTGATGTTGTGAACAAAGCAGTTATGCTTTCCTCAACTAAATGTAAGAATCCTTGATGTGTGCTTTATTCATACATCCACATCTTTTATGCTTCACTGGACATCCATATCTTGTTCCAACGTGCCCATTTTTGGAACATGAAGAGTCGATGCTGGGATGGGTTGCAGAATTTAGTGTTACACTGGCTAATTCACATATCCTCTCTATTATTTCATATCTCTTAAATGTTTTCTTTTGAGCATCGATAGTCTTTCTTGGAAAATTGGCCAGCTTTCTTTCTTAGTTTCCATAGTGTAAGCTCTTTCCTTGCCTCTTGGTCCATGGATTGCAACACTTTGAGCTCAATGGGTAGGCCGAAACAATCCTAACTAGGCAAATAGTGCACTTTATACCCTCAAACAACTTATATCTGTTGGTAAAATCTTTAAGTATCTTTTTCAAGGCATGCCTGAGGTATTTTGTCAAAAAATTCGCGTAATCTCTCTTTGCTTCCATTTTTTTTTGCATAGGAATTGTGGGAAAAGACTGTGGAATTTTGTTTTACACTTGCACAATTATTAACTAGAAAGTCTTTAAAAGCCTTAAAGGTTGTGAAAGACTGGGGAATACAGCTTTACACATGCCAATTGCATTTAGTTTTAAAATATTTTTGAAGGGCATTGCGGGTGCAGCTTTAAGCCTGCCAATTGCATTATTTGGAAAATTTCTTCAAAGGTTGTATGGCGTCCTATCAACTGCGTTAATCTAAAAGTTTCTAAAGATTTTTCGAATTTGATTTTTTTCACCTGCCAATTGTAGTAGCTTGAAAATTTGAAAGTTTCTAAATTCTTTTCAAAAATTTACGCCTGTCAAAGGTTGTGAAATTTTCACCAGCTAATAGTATTTGACTAAAAGTTTCATATGCCTTTTCAACAAAATCAATGTTTGCAATCAAGGAATTTCATGAATGAAATCTCTTTAACGCTTGAAGTGGTGAAGGTTGTTGAATTTGAACTTACACCCACAAATCAATGCTTGCAAGTTTCTAACACCACACCTACCAATTGCATTAACTTGTAGATTCAATTTTTTTATAAGTTTCCAGATAGTGGAGTTCTCAATTTTAATTAAAGAAGTTGATTTTTTATAATGTGTGGTCATTCAAAGTACATAGGAGCAGCTTTCAAAGAAGATACAAATTGTATCCAAATTCGGTGGGCCCAAATCTTGCTTGGGAGATCGAAAACTTTATAATGGTTAGATATTTGGAAGGAGCTATCATGTAGGGGCATGGGAAAAATTTGAAGTCCTTTCAATTTATCTTTGGATGTTTACATTTAAATTTTGATGTCAAAGTGTTATATAAAAGGACAAAGTCTTAAATCATTTTCAGATCATTAGATAGCATCATATGATTTGATCACTTGAGTAGTCTTGATATTATGGATTTGTATTTTCCTTAGATAGGATGGTTTTTTATGATTTTTCTTTAAAAAATATTTCATTATTTGTTAGGTCAATTGTTTTTATTTGTCTATTTTGAATTAAATTTCAAAGATCTTGTATTATTGAGTTATTTTCTTCATAAAGAACTCATGTTCCTTGTCAAAGGTTTTCTCAAATAGTTGACATGTCTTGTGTACATTTTTATCATTTTGAAATACATGCATAACTCTTGTTTGTGATGTTTGTAGGAAAGAAGAGGGACTTTGTTTGCTCAAAGGACTTGCAACATTGAAACATAAGAAGTGATCTTTGAAGAATTTTGGAGTTGAAGAAAATTGAGCATTGAACTTGAAGTTGACAAAGTGTTTTTAAATGCTTAGAGCTTCCACTTTTTGCTTTCGTTTTCTGTTTTAGGCCAACTCACTTATTTTTGGGTTTTAAAAAGAAAAAATCAAAGGGATTAAAAGCAACCTTAAGAAACTTATTAGATTTTGTTTTGGACTTAACAATTGAACAAGCAACTCTCATATTTCCTTTTGGTGCTTAGAAAGAATTCAATTCTTGATTTGAAGGATTAAAATGAACATGTTCCTTTTATGTTTTGTAATCTCTTATCCAAAGTAATATCATCTAAAATATGTATGTGCTTCTCTTGTGCCTCATGACAATCTTGAGAATCAAAAGTATTTTTGTGATATTAATTTGTATAAGTGATTTCCTCCACACTTCAATTTGGATTCTTAAAATTAAACAAAATCTTGTGAGTGTGAGTGGAATATATTGCATGTGTTCTCTCTTTGTTTCTCAACAAAGATTGATCAAAATATGGATGTGCTTGCTTGTTTTTGTTTATCCTTAGAGGGCCTTCCTAGTGGGAAAAATTAATCACCCTAGGGAACGACCCAACTAGGAACACGCTAAAGCCAAGCGACTTCCAACTGGTATATAGTTGCTAACAAGAAGGGAGGCAATTGTCTCTTGTCATATGGATGATCCCCCACTAACATAATGCCTATACTAGAACCTTTTGTTTAGAAGACTAAATCCTTATCTATTTTTTGGTGCAAGAATGGTCATTCTGAAGCCATCCCACATTTTTATAGCTCTTAGTAGAGATGAGAAGTATGCCATGGTATTTTCATGGGTACTGATGCCTGGTTGACCTGAGAAGTGTGTTTTGTGGAGGGGATCCAGTTTGGTCAAGTATCTAATCATCTATTAAGAGTAGGCATAGCTAGATTTATCCAAGTGGGAACTCAACAAATGTTGTCTCATTTTATCCATAGGGTTGTGCATGTTCTTGGAATCAAAACACTTTGCTTGGATCTTAAAAATTGGAAAACAAACATTCAAATATGATCATCAAATTTCAAATCCTTTAGGAAGCAAATACCTTTGACAAAATTCAAGTGTTATTGCTTTCCTTAGGGGTTCTATCCTTGGAGGCTTCTAAGCATTTGAATTTATATCTCTATTTTTTCTCACTAAAGTCAACAATAGGGAAATTTTTCCTTAATTTACTTGATTTCTACATAATGGGCTTTGTGGGATGAGAAGAAATTGGAACATTGGACATTTAGTTTGAAAACCTAATCAAGAATTGTTTGTGGTAAAAAGAAATCACTAAGAAAAGATAAGAAACAATTGGACCCCACACATGTACTCTTTGAAATGATTTCCTGAAAGATCAAAATTCAAAAACCAAATTTTGAAGGTCTTAGTCAAAAATCTTACAAGAAACATTTGTCTATCCTTTACGAATTTAGAGAAAGATTGACCTTCAACTTTTACAAATGTGAATCAAGGAACAATCCAAATTTGTATTCATTTTAATATTGTCAAAATCCAAGCCTCTTTCAAAGGTTTGAGTATCGCAGATAGGAAGTATTAGCATGTTCTTCAACACCTTGGTCTAGTAAACAAAGTCTCTCTAAGTCTATAGGATCAAAATAAAAATACCTTCACCCATCTTTGAACATGAAAATCAAAATCACCTCAGAAAAAACTCTTGAAAATGTTGAAAAATTCCTTTATGCTAAACTTTGGGAAAATCCTTTGAAATCAAAATCCAAATCACCTTGTTTGACTAGGTGTGTGTAGATGAATCCTTCTTTACACACTTAGTTAAATTATTATCTTGTGGGAAAGTTTACTTTAGGAAAAAATTAAACCTCGTAGAGTTTATGAGTTCACTATCCAAACCAAATCAAACCATGTCAAATCAAATCAAAATTCAAAAGTCCCAATAAGTCTAGTGTGTCCTTCAATATTTCTAGAGATTTCCAATCACTCACCAATCATCCATCTTTCACATATTTCATCATCACCCTTTGATCCTAAATCATCCTAGATTTTTTTTTTTGGGCCTAAAGTTTATATCAATCCAAAGAGTTAGAGGTTCATCTCTTACATTCTTGAAAATTGATCCCTATTTTATGGTTCAAACTACATCTCAACACAAGAAGACCATGGAAATAGACAAATAAACATCAAATTCGAGTGACTTGAGTCAAACCCTCCCGAAATCAATCTAATTGGATCTAGAAATCCCCTACCGAATATTCCTTTATTACCACAAAATTCTCTAGAGGAAGGTCAAGTGTCTTAGGGGTGACACAAGATGAAATCATTGAAATGGTTCAAAATCCCAAAACTCACATAATTGTCAATACCATGATGAGACTCAATACCTCCAAATACATGCTTGAATTGGCTAAAGAAGGAGCTAAACTCCCTTCCAACTATGATGTGAGCACTCTTGTGGAGAAACCTCTTGGGATTATGCCCCTGATATCATCCACACCACCCTTCCAAAGCATCACTCCAACCATCCTGCAAATCACATTGTCCACTGCTCCAACTCAACCAATTGTTAACGAGTGGTGCTCATTATTACATGCTCTAAAAACACACCCCCTTGTGAACAATGAAGATTTGGATGTGAACACTATCTTGGGTCAATCTATCTCATTAAATCCACTACACCCATATGTTCTGCTTACCTTTCAAGACCCCAATAACCCATCATTATCTTTTCATGCAACATTGGAATATCCTTTCAGCACACAAACCTTTCTCCCTATGACTTCGCAAGGATAAGGTGGGATATTTGGACTAGAGGGCATCTTTGAGCCCTCATCATCATCATTTCCTCAAGGGAACACACCGCCCATTTTTCCACCACTTCCATCGTTTCCATTAACATCCACACCACCCCTCAGTTTAGGGATACCTCCTTTACCACCACTCAATCAACAAAGTAAAAAAAAAACCCCATCATCAATCAAAACATCATACCAAATCCTTTGATCTTACCATTGATATTGCTACAATAGGTGGCAACCATCCAAGCATCCCAAGCAATCACTACACCATCCATAAATGTGGTCTCTCAA
>VDFB02000008.1:154312211-154367520 GCA_007258455.2 Sequoia sempervirens
TAAAATCCAAGGTAAACCAGATAGCCTTCCATCTTCACTTTCCATAATGCATATTTTGTGCCATCAAAAATAGGAATCTCCTTCTTGCTCACCATCCCAGATATACCTCAAGTGGTCAAGATTTTCTCCAAGGAACTTTTATCTGATATCAATTATTGAATGAACAAGACAACTGATAGGTGGAATGAATCAGTTGTATCTAATTAAAACATCAAAACACTCAACAGTAATCAAATCTACATGCATTCATTAATCCCTTAAACTATAATAATGTTTAAACATGAAATGTAGATAACAAAAACTAAAACAACAACACCAAACACAAGAGAACACCAAATTTACATGGAAAACCCTAGGATGGAAAAACCATAGTGAGTATTACTTCACAATATAAGTAATTGCAAAACTAGTACAAAGAGGCTCACTACCAGAATAGGACGCACTATCCAAAAAGGCTCATAGCCCAAGCTCATTGTTGGAATAGAAAGAAGAAAGAAGATAGAATGTTACACAGAGAACATGATCTCAATGCAACAAACAATCCACCAAAATAGCTTGAACAACACTCGTAGCCTTCAAGAGGTCAAGATACCTCAATTCACTGCATTTAGCAATCTTTCATTATAGGTTGCACTACATTTCACAACTCGTCACTTAATTTAACATCAAAAAACTCAACTCTATTCCATTCTCCTATTGCATCAACTCTCCTTGCATTTATATCATCCACAACTTTAAAAACATCTTCGAGTCGGCTACACTCACCTTACACTTTACAATCTCAAAATAGGTCAGCACTAAGAATTCCTACGGTGGATGGTTCGCGCCCACAAAAGGATATGAAAATCACAGCAAAACCTTTCCTGGGAATTGGACATTCCAACAGGTGACTAATATCTCTCTCTGTGGACGTTCATTTACTTGTCAAACCAGGGGACGTAGACTTTAAATGGCGCGGCAAAATATATGCACTAGGAACTAGTTTCGGTCAAATCTTAGTAGAAATAAATACTGGAAATAAATTCTATCTACGCCACAGGACAGTAATACAAAATTCTTTAACTCAACTATGATAGAAACCATAACAACTATGACTGAAACACAAACTATGAGTTGGCCTTATGCTGCAGGAACAGTCACAGAGATGGACTCTCTATGTTGCAGGAGCACTATAAGACTGAGTTTGTATGAAAGCTTCAAAGATGAAAGCTAACCGAAGATTAAAAGAAAAGAACAACTAACTAACTAGCTACAGATACTTACTAAGTGGGGCCCCTTAGCAAGCATCTACCGATTACACAGATGCTAAACTCAAAACTTCATTGAACTTTATTCATAAAAAACAGAATGATATACATTGTTTTGTTGATATGGAGACTAACAACAAACTTTGTCTCTGGTCAAACAGATTCTGTCTTTCATTATCATATTGATTCTTACATGATATTTGCTACTCTGTTTCTATCTTACTCTAACTATCATCTATCCCTTTCTCCCTCCTTCTCGCTCGTGTAGGAGGAGAACTTTATTTTAAAAACAGGAGAGCAACTAACTAACTAACCCTATCAAAGAAAGACGTGGAAGTAAAGTATATCCCCGAATCAAGGAACAAACTTCATAATGAATTTATGCATTCAACCCAATCTGGAGAGAATCTAGCGCTCCACTCTTTCCAAATTGACTATCATTAAAATTCTTTCCCATGGTTTCGGTCAAAGAGTCTTCTCCAGAGCTTCCTCGAAGTCGTGCAGGAAATGGACTTTACTGCAAGGCCGAGATCGGTTGCGCTTGACTCAATCATTCTTCAACAACCTGTGAAACAAAAGGTAACGGATGCGAAAGAAAAGGTGTATGGCACATACACGATATCTATTCATTAATCACACATTTTAAATCTACTTCATCATTCAAAAACTGTATACGATATACCAGTCATTTTTGGGAGTCAACGGGAAAATAAATGCAATCAAGTCAACACAATAAGCTACAGGAATATAAAGGTATCTTTCTATAGGATATCCCAATAAAAGGTTTCAACAAAGTTTAAACAGCCATGAAATAACAAAACTAAAGTCATTTAAAATTTTATCATAACATCAAATTATGAGCATATTTTAAGCTCATCAGTGGATAGGAATGAAAGTGCACCAATACAAAAACTTAATTGGGACCCAAATCAACACTCACATGCCATGCTATACCTTCATCAATACTTAAAAATCTTCAAATGTAGTGTAAACACCAGGTCTGTCATTACCCATGCAAACAAAATTAAACTTTGAATTATAAGCTTCCTCAAATCTAATGACAACTTGCAAACCACACACCACACTTCTTCACAATCTAAAATATTCCTCTAACAACCTAAAATCCATCAAACTCCTTTGCAACAACTCACATCTTTAAAATGTACATTCCCAATACACTCAAACTAGACTGCCAAGCACTGTAACACTAAGATTCATCTTCTAGAGCACCAAACCATGAATCCTCTTGACACAAGCAAGAGATCAATATCATCAACATACCTTCAGAATCGCAAGACCTGAAGAACAACTATGGAGAAATGTAGAGCCAAAACATTTATCCCAAACACCTCTGTAAGCAACACAAATCTAGTTCACACATTGGTGAACATAACTTCTTTTGCACAACAATCTAGAAGCCCAAATTCTGGATATAGAAACTCTGAACACCTCTAATCAACATATCTAAACCACACAAGCAGATCTTCAACCCAAAAGAAATAAAAAGCAAAACCAAAACACATCTACAAACTAGAACACCTCTACAACACCCTGTCTCCTCTTTTTATCAATTTTCTCAATATCCTCGACATCTTTATCACTACCACAACCATAACCAGAAGCTTATCAAAGAAACACCATAGGTTAACACCAATAACTTAACTGATGACAACATAATGCAACTAATCAAATCACCATTCTCTCTCAACCACTACACAACTAACACCAATGACAACACAAGCTTGTTGACATCAATGACAACACCTTCATTCTTGCAACAATATATTTATATATCTATAAATCTATTGGTTTTTTACTTTCCAAACTTAAAGTTTTTTATTTACATAAAAATTTATAAAAAATAAATAAAAATATTTAGAATTGTTCGGATTAAGGTGTCTCAACCTTAGTGAGTCCCATATTGAAATAATTTATTTATTTTCCCTTATGTTGTTGATTTGATTTATTAAATGCAAAAATATTAAGTTTCTAAGTTGCTAAGTCACTTTGTGCGACCTAGCAGATTGTTGGCTTCCTACATGCAAGGTGCAAGGTGAGAGAACATGACACTTATCACATGGGTGCTCATTTGGGAAGAGGAAAATATTTAAACCTCTAAATTGTGTGTCATGTTGACATGTGGCATTCTATTTTGCAAGTTAGCACTTGGAAAGGCCCACATATGAGCACATTCCTTCCTTGGAGAAATAGAAGCATTGGAGAGTGATACTTGTCACCTAGGTTCTCATTCTACCATTTTACATTGTGAATTCTTCAAAGAGGTGCACCATGATGTCATGTGGCATTTGTTTGAAGAGTTGAATAATGCTTGAAGAGGAATGTTGCTAAATGGAGACTAAGTTGGCACTGAGAGTGACTAGGAGTCAAAGACAAGTTCAAAATTGGTAGTTGACTTGATTTTCTCTATAGACACCTTACATGTGAGGTTACTTTTTTTTTGGGAGTTGCACACCTTTCATGTGGTTGCATGTTGATTTGGTTGCTTTTTAGGTCACTAGGACTCGTGTATGTTGTTAATTTTAGTTTGCATGCATGTAGAGACTATAGGAATGACACATGGAAATCTTGGACACCCATGTATGAGTGTATAAATATGTTAATTCTTCCGTGCATTGGATGAGATTGATTTGTATTTTTTTAAGATGTCGCTATGCTATCAGATTCACTCTAGACTTTCTACACAATGTAGTGACACTTCCAAGATCATAGACTTTGGAAGTCAAGTATTGTAATTATTTTTATTGTAATACAACTGATATATGCTTTGGTGTGTGGGTTTTTCTCAAAAGGGTTTTCTAACATAAATTTTGTGTCTTATGGTTTAATTATTAAATCTAAAAATAACTTAAATGAATGTGTAATCTTAAATGAAACTGTAGATGTTAAAATATTTGAAAAATGTTTTGCAACCCTCTCCTAAAGATTTACATTAGGAAAATTGTTTCTAGACTCTATTTTCCTTCTAGTTGGTATTTGAGCCTGGCCAGCTTTGTAGTCCTTGCTAGGTTTGAAGATTATTTTGTGCAAGTCTAGTTTTAGTGGGAGTTTTGCACAAAAAATTATTTATAATCTTGTTGTAGTTTTAAGATGCAAAGCACATCCATAAGGATAGAGATGGACAAGTTTCATGGCATAAATTTTGAGTTGTGGAAACTCAAAATGGAGGATATTCTCATAGATAGAGATCTAAGGGCTGAAATATTTTGTACAAAACTAGTAGCAACCTCATAGGTGGATTAGAATCTAATGGACTAAAAATCCAAGGGTCTGATAAGACTATGTTTAGCTTATTCTATTCTTTTGAATGTCCATTAAGAGAAGACTATAGTGAGTCTTTGGAAGAAACTTGGGCATATTATCAAGGGAAATCCTTGGTAAATATTTTTTTCCTAAGAAAGAAGTTATATTCTCCGAAGATGGAGGAGGAGGGGTCCATTGCAGATCACCTAAATGCCTTTAAAATCGTTGTTTCTTAGTTGGGTTTTGTTGGTGTGAAAATAGAGGATGAAGACTATTGCATGCTCCTGTTGTGTTCTTTTTTTTACTCATGGGGTCACCTAGTGATGGCTATTGAAAGCACAACAACCACTTTCAAGATGGATGATGCAGTTTCTTTGCTGTTGTATGAAGAGATTCAGAGGAAGTATTTTGAAATGGCAAAGGAGACCCTTGCTATTCATTGAATATCAAAGGAGAAAGGAAAGAAGAAAGCTAAGAAGTCTAAGTCCAAGTCTCCAAGGAAACCTAAGTCTCTTGGTAAAAATTCTAAGGTGAAATGTTGGAGTTCTATAGTAAATCTAGTCATATTTGGGAAGATTGTAAGGAGTGTAAAAAGAACAAGAATTTTTTCTCTATTTCTAAATTTGATACATCCTCTTAGGATAATGTAAATACATTTATCGCATCCTTGGTAATGCATGCATCAGAAGATGTGTAGTCGATAGACTTGGGTGCCTCTTTCGACATGACCTCTCAAAAAGGTTGGTTCTCGAAGTATGAAGAGTATGATGGTGGGAAGGTGTATCTAGATGATGACTCTCACCTGAAGATTTTTGGTCTTCGAAGAGTCAAAATCATATTCCCCAATGAAAGAGTGAAGGGAATTGATGGTGTCTTGCATATCCCTAGTTTGGAAAGAAACCTACTTTCAATAAGTTGAGTGATGTGGGTGTGTAAGTTGTTTTCTCAAGTGGTGGATGCAAGATGACTAGAGGTTATATGGTGCTTGCTAAGGGTGTCAGATTGACGCCTTGTATAAGCTAGATGCTTACACGGTTAAGTGTAATAGTAGTTCTATGGAGTCTAAGAAGAGGGCTCTAGATTCTTCATCCTCACCATCAGATCAAGCAAAGAATAAAATTATTATTTCTACATTTGATCATCATGGTTTTTGGGTACTTGAGGATGCCAATGCTTTGGAGATAAATCTCCCAGCTAAGAAGACAATATTGTGGCACCAAATACTTGGTCGTATATGTGAGAAGGGTCTTAAATCCCTAAAAAATAAGAACCTTGTTGAAGGCCTTGATGATTATAATCTTGACTTTGATTTTTGCAAACATTGTATATATGGGAAAAGACATTGTGTTTCTTTTTATTCTAGTTCTCATAAGTCTTTAAGAGTTTTGGATTATGTACATTATGATGTGTTTGACCCTATTAATGTGCCTTCATTGTCTAGATCTATGTACTTTGTTGCATTTGTAGATGACTATTATAGAAGGATATTTGTGTACTTCTTCATAATTAAATATAAATTTTTTAGTCAAATTAAGGAATTTAAATCCTTAGTTGAAAACCAGACTAGTAGAAAAATTAAGTGTTTGAGGATGGATAATAGTGGTGATTTTTGTTCATCAAAATTTGATAGGTTTTGTAAGGCCCATGGGATTGAGAGACACAAGATGACTCCATACATCCTATAGAAAAATGGAGTTGTGGAGAGGATGAATAGAATGCTAATGGAGAGGGCTAGGAGTATACTAAGTGGTGTTGGCCTTGAAAAAAAATTAGGCTGAAGTTGTAGCCACTACATGTTATCTGATTAATAGATCTACTTTAGCACTTCTTGAAAAGACACCTATGGAAGTGTGGTCTGGTAAGAATCTGTCAATGATACATCTTAGAGTCTTTGGTTGTGAGGCATATGCTCATATTCCTAGTGAGAAGAGGTCTAAATTAGAGAACAAGGTAGTGAATTGTATCTTCATTGGCTATGGTGTCAAAGTGAAAGGGTATAAGCTTTTGAATCAAGTTATAGAGACAGTACTATACAATAGAATTATGATCTTTAGTGAGCTAAAACCTTCCACAATTGATCTACATCCAAAGAAGAAAGAGAAGAAGGAGGTAGTTCAAATTCTACCTACTCCTAAGAGAGATGAACTTCGTAATCTTGGTGGACCTGATGATGAGGAGAGATCAAGCAACTCTGTAATCTCTAAAAAAGAGCAATAACCTCAACCTCAATAGTTGAGGAGGTCTACACTTGTTAGGCAACAATCAAAAATATTTGGATATTCTATGTTGGATTCCAATTGCATATTTTCTTTGATTTCTAACACTAATGAGCTTAGGACTATTAGAGAGTCTATGGGTATGAATGATGTAGATTCATGGATGGAAGCCATGAATGAAGAGATGGTTACATTAAATAAGAATGCTACATGGGTTCTGCTACATGGGTTCTACTACCTTTACTTGAAGGACAAAAACACATTGGATGCAAATGGGTGTTCAAGAAGAAAATTGGTATACATGGTAGTGTAAAGAAGCATAAGGCAAGGTTGGTCATGAAGGGATATTCCTAGGTGGAGGGAGTTGATTCACTCTTGTCTCTAAACTGACATTCACTTAATTTTTGTTATCACTTATAGTAGCCCATGACTTGCAAGTCAAGTAGATGGATGTGAAAACAACTTTCCTTCATGGTGACTTGGAGGAAGAAATTTATATGTCATGGTCAGAGAATTTCATTGAGAAAGGTAGAGAGAACCTAGTATGCAATTTGAAGAAATCTCTATATGGTTTGAAGAAATATCCAAGAATGTGGTACCAAAAGTTTGACACCTATGTGTTGTCTTTGGGATTTTTCAAATCCAAATTTGATAATTGTTTCTATTACAATATTGAAAATGGTCACATTATCATCATAGTCCTATGCATGGATGATATTTTGTTTATTGGGAATGTTAGGAGTATTATTTTAGATAATTTTAAGTCTCAATTGTTAGCATAGTTTGAGATGAAGGATCTAGGTGCAGTGAGGTATATTTTGGGGATGGAGATAAGAAAAGATAGAGCTAACATAAAGCTTTCGTTAACCTAGAGCAAGTATGTGAACTCTATGTTGGAGAGATTCATCATGACAGCTTGTAGACAGTCAGTTGTTTCCATAATGCAGGGGATGAAGCTTTCTATGGAGGATTGTCTAAAATACCCTACTGAAATCGAGGATATGACTAGGGTACCTTATGCAAGTTTTTTTAGTAGTTGTATGTATGCTATGATTTGTATGAGGCCATACATTGTCCAACTGTGGGAGTCCTTAGTCAATTTATGGCTAATCCTTGATGAATGCAATAGGATGCGATGAAGATAGTTTAAATATTTATGGCATAATTTTGAGTATGCCCTATGCTTTCATGGTTATCCTATTGGATCCCTACATTCAATGAGCATTCATCATTATGTGGATTTGGATTGGGCAAGTGACATTGATAGCAGAAGATCCACTAGTGGATATGTTTTCACAATGTTTGGTAATGTTATAAGTTGGATGAGTAAGCAACAGTGTGTAGTCACTTTGTCCAATTTAGAAGCAGAGTATATGCCAGCTACTCATGCTTGCAAAAAATAAATTTGGCTTAAGAGACTGTGTTTGGATATTGGTTTTGATGCGGGATAGATTACTATATATTGTGACAACGAGAGTGTTATTTGTTTGGAAAAAAATCCTACTTTCCATGCCAGAACAAACACATTGATGTGTAGTTTCACTTTGTTTGCGATATGGTAGAAGATGGAAAGGTGAACTTAGACAAGGTGGACACTTTGGTGAATGTTGTAGATATACTGACCAAGCTAGTGAGCATATAAAAGTTCAAATGGTGTGTCAATTCAATGGGATTTGTGGCCTAAGTGTGATACAGAGACTCCAGTAAGGTCTTCAACAAGTGGGAGAATATTGGGATTTTAAGGTGTCTCAACCTTAGTGAGTCCCATGTTAAAATAATTAATTTATTTTCCCTATGTTGTTGATTTAATTTATTAAATACAAAATATAAGTTTCTAAGTTGCTAAGACACTTTGTGAGACCTAGCAAATTGTTGGCTTCCTACATGCAAGGTGCAAGGTGAGAAAATATGACACTTGTCACCTAAGCACTCATTTGGGAATAGGAAAATATTTAAACCTCTAAAATATGTGCCATGATGACATGTGGCATTTTATTTTGTAAGTTAGCACTTGGTGGGGCCCGCTTGTGACTGAATTCCTTCCTTGGGGAAATGAAAGCACCAGAGAGTGACATTTATCATCTAGGCACTCATTCTAGCATTTTTCACTATGAATTATTCAAAGAGGTGCACCATGATGCCATATAGAATTATTTTGAAGAGTTGATTGATGCTTAAAAAGGAATGTTGCTAAACAGAGATTGAGTTGTCACTAGGAGTGACTAGGAGTCAAAGACAAGTTCAAATTTGGTAGTTGACTTGATTTTATTTATAGGGATGCCTTATATGTGAGGTTACTTATTTTTTGGTAGTTGCACACCTTGCATGTGGTTGCATGTTGTTGCATGTTGAGTTGGTTACTTTTTGGGTCACTAGGGACTTGTGTATGTTGTCAATTTTAGTTTGCATGCATGTAGATACTGTAGGAATGACACATGAAAATCTTGGGCACCCATGTATGAATGTATAAATATTTTAATTTTCCTTAGTGCATTGGATGAGATTTATTTTTTAATTTTTTGAGATATCATTATGCTTTTGAATTTACTATAGACACTATCAATTATGTCATGAAATGGATATGCAATCTTAAATGAAATTGTAAATGTTAAAAGATTTGAAAGAGTTTTGCAACCCTCTCTTGATTTGCACTAGGAGGATTGTTTCACTCTCCTTTCCTTTCAAAGAATAAAGGTCGTGAACTTGAATCTTTGAATTATCCTTTATTTCATCCTATAGATTGTTAAAATTATTTAGAAAGATTATTTACAATAATAATAATTTTTTAAAATCTAAATTTTAGAATATAGAAGTGAATTCAATTTAAAATAAAATAAACCTTAAATATTATTGCAAGAACATCCATGGTAACTTGCAATCCTGTGTCAACAAAAAAGTTGAATTTTTTATTTGAGAAATTTTGATTTTTGAGGTGATTTAATTTTTGGCTTGGATTACATGTTGAGGATGGCTAAATATTTATCTACAAATAAATTAATTTCTTGTGTATCTTTGACAAATTGCCTTGTGGGATTTAAATTAATTTGATTTAAATATTCAAAATGCAAGAGAAGGCATTGGGAAATGGATAGTGGGGTTCTAAAGCACTGAATATTGACCCCTAAAAATTCGGGACATGTAAGTGGGCACCCATGTCCTAGTTTGTTTTTTTTTGCTTTTTCATTTTTTTGCAAGTGGGGGTTAAAATTGCATTATCTATCTTTAACTAGGGTAGTTAAAGAATGAATTAATTTATGATTTTATGGATCTTATGGAGTTTGAATTTTCTACCACAAGGTATGGCATACCTGGGAAAGAAAGGAAAAGAATTTCATTTTAATTAAATTTCTAAGCAAGTGGAGGAGAATTTGGAAGTTGTTGAAAGCATGGAAAGAAATTTGAAAGCACAATTTTGAAGGGGGAAGAAAGGGATTAATACCTTTCTCTAGAAGCTTATTTTGTGATGTTATTTTGTAGGTTGAACTAATAAATAACAGCTATGGACGTTTCAGGTTGATAGGGATCAAGATTCAGAAGTTGCGAGTGTTTTTTTTGTGCTGGGAGAGTGAATTTTTGTTGCTAAAGCTCATATAACTAAGCATATGATTGTATTGAATGTATGTTATTTCATATTGGATGTCTGTAAGAAGCTTAATTGCTGCATATCAGTCCATGGATGACTGAAAACTCTCTGTAATCAGATTTTTTAAAGAAGAATACAATTAGTTTTTTGTGCAAACAAGATGTTTGAAGTTGTTGCAATCTTTTGTTTTTAGTTTATGTGTGTTATGAGAGTTTTTGAAGAGTAAATTTGAGTGTATTTTCCTCTTTACATTAGTGGTATCAGAGAAGCAAGATCTTGATTGTGTAATAGACCACCAAAGAGAGGAAATTGCACCAAGATTGTGTTGTGGGTGTTGGAGAAAATGAATGGGAGAGGATCCCATCATGGTAGAGGCAGAGGAAGAGGAAAAATGGAAAAATTTATCCATGATGATGATTTTAGAGCTTTGAGAAGACAAGTGGAAGATCTTCAAGAATAAATAAGAAGAGGGTTTGCACAAATAAGGGAACTAGATAGTGATGAAGAAGAAGAAGCTCCAAATAATGCTAGCCTAAATACTGAGCAAAGAGAGTAAATTACAACAGTTGCAAATGACCCATTCTTGAGAGCTTTGAAAAAAATGGAAAAGATACCAAAAAAATTTGTTCCTAACTTCAATGGAAGCTTGAATCTAGAAGAAATCATGGACTAGATAAATGATATGGAGGATTATTTTAAGTTTGAAGAAATTGGAGACCCAAATAGAGTCATATTTTCCAAGACAAGATTGAATGGTCATGTTTCAATTTGGTGGAGATAAATTCAGTTGGAAATAGGAAGAAAAGGAAAAGAGAAAATTATAAGATGGGATAAAATGGTAGAGAAGATGAAAAGGAAATTTATTCCAATAGATTATGAATTAGATTTGCTCAAGAAGATGCAAGGTATGAGACAAGGAAAAAAATAGTCAAGGATTATATTGAAGAGTTCCTGAGGATTCTTATATGAACTAGACATTCAAAAGCCACAAAGGATAAGTTTTCAAGGTATATAAATGGCCTAAGACCAAGAATTCAATAGGATATGGCGTTGTTGAGAGTTTTAACCATGGAAGATGCATACCAAATTGCCTTGAAAGTTGAATAAAGAGTGAACAAAAGGTTTGAAAATAAACAAAAAGGAAGTGGTCATGGTGGAAAGAGTGGAAGAATATATTACAAAGGAGATGATAGAAATAAGAAAAATGCAAACCAAGGCAGCAGCAAACAACATAGGAATGAGGTTCTTATGGGTCAAGAGATCAAAATCAGAGAGGTAGAGGAAGATCGGGTAAAGTTTTCAGAAGAGGGACCTTTAGAGGCACTTGTTTCAAGTGTGGAGAAGAAGGTCATAGGGCATATGACTACCCTCATGACGATGAAAGACCAAGAAGAAGGACTGAAAATCAGAATCGAGAAGCAAACATCAATGTGGAAGATGAACACTCATCACATTCAGAAGAAGCAGAAGGAGGTGAAGTTTTGATGACAAGAAGAGTGTTGATAAATGAAGATAATGGACCTGCACAAAGGAAAAGATTGTTCAAGACTAGATGCATGTGTGAAGAAAAGGTGTGTAATATCATTATTGATAGTGGGAGCACAGACAATATTGTGTATGAAGAAATGGTAAGAAAATTGCAGCTAGAAAGACAGAAGCACTTGAATCCATATTGGATAGCATGGGTACAAGATGACAAGAAGCTCTTGATCGGTAAAAAATGTGAGGTAAATTTTAAGATAGGAGGCTATTATGATGTTCTATGTGATAAATTCTTCCAATGAATGCTTGTCATATTTTTCTAGGAAGACCTTGGCAATATGATAGAAAAGCAATGCATGATGGTCAACCCAATACTTACACAATAACCAAGGATAGGTTGAAGCATAAGTTGAAGCCTCTAAATGAAGATTTAGTGCAATTTTGTAGCAATGCTCGAGTTTTTTTGGGTTGATGCAAGAAATTGTTTGGAAGGTATGAAACATGAAAGAGTTTGTTTTTCTTTGATTCCTAAGACTAATAGTGAAAATGTTGAAGAACTTCCTAAAGAAGTTGATTTGTTGCACGAGTTCAAAGATATTATTTCAGATAAGGTACCCAAAGGACTTCCACCAATGAGAAAGATTAGTCACCAAATAGACAATTGGTATTGGGAGCAAGTTTTCTAAAGAAGGCAGCCTACCGAATGTCACCTACATAGAGTGAAGAGGTAAATAGAAAATTTGTTGATTTGTTGAAGAAGGGTTTGATAAGAGAGAGTTTAAGCCCATGTGTAGTGCCTATTGTTTTGTCACCAAAGAAAGGAGGAGAATGGAGGATGTGCACGAATTCTAGAGAAATATACAAGATTATCATTAAATATAGATTTCCATTACGTAGGATGGATGATATCGTGGATTGCTTGAGTGGAACAAAGCACTTCACCAAAATTGGCTTGAACAGTGGATACCGCCAAATTCGAATCAAAGAAAGAGATGAGTGGAAGATGTCATTCAAGACAAAGGAATGTTTGTATGAGTGGTTAGACATGCCATTTGGGCTAACCAATGCACCTAGTACATTTATGAGGTTAATGAATGAAGTGTTGAAGGAGTTCTTGGGTAGATTTGTGATTGTTTCTTTATATGACATTTTAATTTTCAGTAAAACTTTGGAGGAGCATTTGAAGCATATTAGATTTTTTTTTTAGAAGATTAGAGATAAAAAGCTGTTGATTAACCTCAAAAAGTGCAGCTTTGTGAAGAGGGAGTTGGTGTATTTAGGCTTTTTTGTTTCAAGGGAAGGCATCAAGATGGATCTAGAAAAGGTGAACGCTATTCTAGAATGGCCAACACCAAGGATTCTAATACAGGTGAGATCGTTTCATGGGTTAGCAAGTTTTTATAGAAATGTCATCAAAGGTTTTAGTAGCATATGTGCACCACTAACTATAACTATGAGGGGTGATAAGAAGGAATTCAAATGGACTATAGGGGCAGCAAAGATCTTTGATTTGTTGAAGAATAAAGTGACAAAGCAACTTGTTTTAGAACTTTTAGATTTCAGCAAGGTTTTCCAAGTGGATTGTGATGCAAGTGGTAATGCTATTGGGGCTATTTTGAGCCAACAACGTAAACCTATTGCATATTTTAGTGAGAAGTTAAATGATGCTAGGAAAAAGAATTCAATTTATGATCAAGATTTTTATGCAATCATTCAAGCACTTGAGAAATGGAGACATTTTCTTTTACCAAAAGAATTTGTTTTGTTTACCAATCATCAAGCACTCCAATACTTGAGTAGTCAAGGGAAGTTGAGTCAAATGCACATGAAATGTGGTCATTTTTTATAAATTTATACATTTGTTTTGAAACATAGGAGTGGGAAGTCTAACAAAGTTGTTGATGCTTTGAGTAGAAGGCAAGGATTGTTGATTGAAATGTAGGTTGAAGTTGTGGGTTTTAATGGGCTCAAGGAAATGTATGAAGGAGACTTAAACATTAGAGAAGAATGGAAGGATTGTAAGGATCCTATCATAGAAAATAGAACCAAATGGTTAGATTATTTAATCCAAGATGGTATGTTGTTTAAAGGTAACCAATTGTGTATTCCTAAAAGTTCCATGAGATTTTATTTAATTAAGGAGAAACATAGTGGTGGACTTGCGGGACACTTTGGTTTTGATAAGACTATTACACTTGTTGGAGAAAAGTATTATTGGCCTCAATTGCAGCAATAATTAAGAAAGTATGTACAAGGTTGTAGGGTGTGTCAAGCATGGCAAAAGGAGTTAGTCAAAATATTGGTTTATATCAGCCACTACCTGTACCCAAGAGGCCATGGGAAGACATTAGCATGGATTTTGTTCTTTGTTTTCCAAGTATACAAAAAGGACATGACTCTATATTTGTGGTGGTAGATATATTTTCCAAAATGGCTCACTTTATACCATGTAAGAAGACTAATGATGTTGTTCATATTGCAGATTTTTTTTCAAGGAGATTTTGATACTTTATGGTTTATTGAAGAGCATTGTTTTTGATAGAGATACAAATTTTGTTGGCTACTTTTGGAGGAATCTATGGAAGAAGCTTAGGACTGATTTGAATTTTTTTTCAACCTATCACCCATAAAAAGATGGCCAAACAAAGGATGTGAATAGGAGCATGGAAATTTTCTAAGATGCCTAGTTGGAGACAAGCCAAAAGGGTGAGATTTGATACTACCACAAGCTTTTCCTATAACAACTTGGCGAATAGAAGCACAGGTAAGTCTCCATTCCAAAAATTTTATGAAAATAGTCCAAGAGTAGTTACAGATCTGAAAATTATTGATGAAGTTGAAAAGAGAAGTGCAAATGCAGAGGATTTTGTTGATCACATGAAGAAGCTACATGAAGAGGTAAGAGAACACATTCATAAAAATGAATTTTCAATATAATACTAATGTTGATTTGAAGAGAAAACATAAAGAATTTCAATTTGGTGATGAGGTGATGGTTCATTTTAGAAAATAAATATTTCTAGTGGGTACTTATAACAAGTTAAAAATGAAGAATATTGGACCTTGTCGAATTGTGAGAAAACATGAATCGGGTAATGCATATGAAGTGGAATTTCCAAGTGAACTCAATATTTCACCAATTTTTAATATTTATGATCTAACCACATTTAATGAGACTAAAAATGATGAAGGTGCAGCAGATGTGCAAAATAAAACATTAGTACCAAGTTCACAAAAGGAGCAGATTGAAACTATTCTTGATCGCAGGGTGAGTAAGAGCACAAGGAGAAGGCAATACATGGAGTATTTGGTAAAATGGGTTGGAAGCCCTATTGAGGATGCTTCTTGGTTGTCTAAAGTTGAGGTTATTCATCTTGGATATCCTCTTAAAAATTGAAAGATCACTTTCTTTCTATCATGGGTGTCTGATGCAGGAGCATTCATGGTAACTTGCAATCTTGTGTCAACAAAAAGGTTGAATTTTGATTTGAGAATTTTTTTCTTTTTGAGGTGATTTAATTTTTGGCTTGGATTACATGTTGAGGATGGATAAATATTTATCTACAAATAAATTAATTTGTCAATTAATTTCTTGTGCAAGTTTGACAAATTGCCTTGTGGGATTTAAAGCAAAAAAAAAAAAGATTTTAAAGCAATTTGATTTAAATATTCAAAATGCAAGAGAAGGTGTTGGGAAATGGATAGTGGGATTTTAAAGCTTTGAATATTGACCCCTAAAAATTAGGGATGGGGAAGTGGGCACCCATGTCCTAGTTTATTTTTTTCTACTTTTTCAGTTTTTTGCAAGTAAAAATTAAAATTGCTTTATCTATCTTTGATTAGGGTGGTTAAAGAATAAAATAATTTATGCTTTTATGGATTTTATGGAGTTTGAATTTTCTACCATGAGGTATGGCATACCCGATCAAGAAAGGAAAATAATTTAATTCTAATTAAATTTCTGAGCAAGTGGAGGAGAATTTGGAAGTTGTTGAAAGCATGGAAAGAAATTTGAAAGCACAATTTTGAAGGGGAACCAAGGGAGGTGTACCTTTCTCTAGAGGCTTTTTTTGTGATATTATTTTGTCGGTTGGAATAATAAATAACATCCATGGAAGTTCTAGGTTGACAGGGATGAAGATTCAAAAGTTACAAGTTTTTTCTTGTGCTGGGAGAGTGATGTTTTGTTGCTAAAGCTCATATAACTGAGCATGTGATTATATTGAATGTTATTTATTGCATATTGGATGTATGTAAGAAGATTCATTTTTGTACATCAGTCCATGGATGACTTAAAACTCTCTGTAATTATATTTTGTTAAAGAAGAATACAATTAGTTTCCTGTGCAAAAAAAAATTGAAGTTCTTAGAAACCAAGATCTAAGATGCAAACCAGAAAAGCCTTCCACATAAGAGAAAATTAGAAAAAGCAGAGATATTGCAAAAAGATGTGCAAAATAATAATATTCAGGAATTCATAATTACATGAGATGATTTACTTTATAAAATAAAAGATGCATAACCCTAATCTTATCTTGAGCAACAAGATAGCTCAACAAGATAAGGATGAGAATAATTAACCGAGGAATTAAATATTACCTAAGTAAAGTTATGCAAGTGTAATTAAATATTAATTACACTGACACCCCCCCATAAGTGCAACTTAGGGAGACTAAAAAAGAATGCACCTAAAACTAAGATGAATGCAAGAAAGCATGAATGAATGGGTCCTGGCAACAAGGTCTAACTAGGTACCCATGTACAAATGCAATAACGAGTTAGAGAAGGAAAACCTAGTGGGAAAAAAACCCCCTACAATGAGATGACTGCTACAAAGAAGCACTGGAAGAACACTATGGAGTAACACTAGAACCACAATCTGACAAGCAAGGAAAGATACTTCTATCTACAAGAAACCAAAAATGGAATCATAATAATGTGACAGTAGACCCGATGCCACGGAACATTGGAAAACTCACAAACTGAAACAACCATGGAATCTATGAAGCAACAGTAGATGAAATGATGACAAAATCAGGAAACTGTGTATCTTGATGCTAATGCCAAACTGAGACTAAAACTCTTCCATGGGAACAAGTACCATAAAGACTCTCGAACTTTAACCATAAAAATATGGCCCTCAAACTAAGAAGGATTTGAACCAATGTGGATCAAGAAACATAAACTCCCAATCTAAAGTGTGAACCGATGTGAATTTGATATGTGTCAAGCAAGACAAGAATGAGGCCAAAAGAAACTAAGAAACTAGATAACCCATGCGAGTTGCCATCAAAACAAGATGAAGATGGAGATCAAAGTCCATGCACACTCTAATCAGATTATTATGCAAGAAACCCCCTAATGGAACTTTATCTCAGTTCATTTATTACAATAACCCAATGATTGTAAAAGGAGAGAATGCAAACATGCATAAATATAAAATAAGATGATGTGATAATGAAATGAAGCCGCAAAGATTCAAGTTTCACCCTTCCAACTACCAAAGCATCAAAGTAATCTCCAAAACACCCATTGGGAAAAATCTAGAATAATGATCAACCTGAAATAGATACAGAAAAATGTGCATGGACATCAAAATAGAGCTCCTCAATACCTTTCCAATGCCACAAAGAAGGAAAAAATCGGAGATCGTGGCAAAAAGTTATGAGCTCGGAAGCCATAAATGAACATCTAACTTCAAATAGAAATAAATGAAGCTAAACTAAAAAATACTAAAAAATAAACTACACCATAGGAAAGTACTCAGAACCAGCTTTCCAGTGATATCTCGTTTGCCCGATTTCGATACCGTATGTGCCCAAGTTAAATGCCCAAAAGAAAAAAATTGCTCCTTGAAGGCAAATCAAGGCTAGGAGGGGGAAAAGAGGGTTGTACAGCAGCTGATGTCATGCTGACATTATCACTTCACGAGGTTAAATTTGATGGCCTGGAGGCCGTTGGGGCCAAAAAATGCCCCCCTATCAGAAAAAAATGCATGGCCACTGGTATATTCTGCAACCGCCGAAATATTTTGTAGTGGGTCGGCCGGTGGCTGCACTAAGGGTCTAGTCTGCAATAAGATTGTCGGTGAAGTAGGAAATCCCTCAGGGCTGGAAGAGGGATCCCGGTCATCCATGTGACCGGGGCAGAGCCGGAAGGAGCCCGCGGGGGCTGGCTGGCCGGTGGGCTTTGGGTGGTGTCACTAGCCTGAGTGGCCGGTGGGTGGCTGCCCAGCAGTGAGAGCGTTTAAAACTGGGAGCACTCGCACATATCTTGAGAAAATCCCCTTTTTCACATTTTTTCATTTTTTGAGCCTCGGAGTGCATGTTGGGCAGGCCATACAGCTTCCCTAGCAAAAAAAATTTTCCTCATAAACAACTTTCCCCAAAATCGATGAAACGAAAGGCGATCTTAGGGTTTTTGGCCACTATGAATGCAATGGTGACCTCCGTTTGTGCTCAAACTACTCCAAAAATTTGGCTACCTCCAAAGCTTGTAAAAATCTTCCAACTTGAAACTGTCATGGATCTAGCAAACGATGGCCAAAATTTGCAAAACAAAATCCAATCCTAACTTTTTCCAGCAATCTAAATCCAATGGTGAAGCCCAATCTAATCAAAAATGCCTCGTAAATGAACTAAAGGCATGATACCCTCGATGAATCCCGAATGAACTCTGCAATGATTTTCTCAAAAATCTAAGAAGGGGTTGCAAATCAAGGCTCTGATACCATGTTAGAAACCAAGATCTAAAAGGCAAACCAAAAAAGCTTTCCACAGAAGAGAAAATCAGAAAAAGAAGAGATATTGCAAAAAGATGTGCAAAATAATAATATTCAGGAATTCATAATTACATGAGATGATTTGCTTTATAAAATCAAAGATGCATAAACCTAATCTTATCTTGAGCAACAAGATAGCTCAACAAGATAAGGATGAGAATAATTAACCTAGGAATTTAATATTACCTAAGTAAAGTTATGCAAGTGCAATTAAATATTAATTACACTAATAGCTGCAATCTTTTATTTTCAATTTGTGTGTTGCGAGAGTTTTTGAAGAGGAAATTCTGAGTGTATTTTCCTCTTTACATTAAATATTAATCGATAAAAACATATAATTTTAAAAATAATATATGAGAATATAAAAATAACACAACAATCATTTAAATTCTAATTTAATAATGTATTAAAGAGAGAAGACTTCATTTTGAAATTTTTTTCTTAATATAGATTGGAAAGGGGAGCTTAGAGACAATAAGAATGGAGACATTGTGAGCTTGTAATGGTTTAAATCAAGTTTATACAACAATATCATTTTTTTTATGGAGGTGCTTTTCTTTGCAACTGGGATTTTAATTTTTTTATTTTTAATATATTTAAAATTTAAAACATTTTAACTTTTTTTTTAATTTAAAAATATAATTAGAAAAGAAAAGAAAGTGTTTAGAGTTATTATATAATGTATATGTATATATAGTGGGGATGATTAAAATTTAATTCTATATATTGTTGTATATAAAATATTTAATATATTGTTATATATTTTAATATATTTTATATTTAATATTTTTATCAGTAGAAGTTGGTGTATAGAACAACACTCTTTTTCATTAACATCTAAAAAAATTCATACATTTTGAGCCCTGCTGGGTGAATAGTTACATACTAGTTGAAGCCCTTCAAAATGAAGTTTTGCCTATATATCTTCTAAATATATCTAATAATACTACTATGGCATTCAATCTATACACTAAAACTTAGTATAGCATAGAAGTTGTTGCACTACGTTGTCATTAGTGTTGTCATTGATGTCAGCCTCTATTTTGGATATGATGAGAAGGTGTTTGTGGTGTTGATCAAGTGTTGCAAATGCAACAGGTTCACTTGGTTTCCAAGTGCTTTTGAGAAAATTTCATGAAGAGTGTACAAGGTGACAGGGATGTGTTATGTATTGTGTTCCACATTTCTCCATTCTTAAGGATGTGCTTGTGTGGTTTGGATGTGATGATTAGTAGTATTTGAAGGTGTTATTCCAAATTTTTAGGTTTTGGATCATGTGAGAATAGAAGTTATGTTTGGCAGTGTTTGGCTTGTGAAGAGGATGTCTAGGAGAAATGGAATTGCTCTACATATCTCTGCATTGAAGTTTCTTGCCTTGCAAATTGGGGAACGTGCTAATATTACATGTATCTATATTCCCTTGGATGGTTTGGTGTTCAGCTATTCTACAAGCTTGGTTCATGAGTTGTATTTTTATGGCAATTTGACTGGTTACATAGGATGATAGTATTTTCAGTTGCACGTGTTTGTACTAGTGTTTTTAAATATTTTTTTGGTGTTAGAATATTCCAAGATGTATTGTAATGTTGCTACATGTTCCACAAGATGTTTCTAGACCTAGTGAAGTGTGAATTCAGTTATTTGATAGTGTTAATGTCTATTTGGTCAACTTGGAATGTTAGTGTTGTTTGCAAATGTGATTCATGGTTTATGGAAGAAAGGTGTAGAATTTTGATGTAGATTTGGGTCCTAGCTAACCCTTTTTGTGGTTCTCCCTCACATATTTCCATCACGAAAGTGTTTGGTGTTGACCTATTTGGTGGTTGCATGTTTTAGGTGCATACAATTCATTGTAGCCAACCTAGAGAAGATTGTTTGAGGTCGTGGAGGACATATATGCAAGGTCAATTGTTGGAGAAGTCATAGATGTGAAGTGTGATGAAAAATTATGTATGTGTGATCAAGTGTTGTGATCTGAGTGTGAGCATGAACACCTAAGACTACCAAAAGTAGTGAGCAGAAGGTGTCTACATTTTAGTGTGCTTGAAGTTGTTCAAGGTAGTGAGCCAAAGGTTGTGGATGACTATGGTGGATTCTACTATTTCTCTAAGTTAGTGAAAATCCTTGTAATAGTTCCTTTCTAATCTCTTATATTCTGGAAGAAGTGATCTACCTAGGCAGTGAACCTTTTTTTCTTTTGGATAGTGAGTCCTTTGGGTAGTGAGCCCTTTCAACAATGAGACTCTTGTAATCGATGTTTCTTTTCATATATATGAGAGTTAATCATCACTGTGTTTTTTTCCTTATTGGGTTTTACATGTAAAATATAGTGTTCTATTGTGTATGGTTGTTGATGTGTTGGTGTTTCATTTGTTTACATTCATGTTAATGCTTAATAAGGGTATGAAGTTTTTAATGCACAACTGATTCACGCCCCCCCTCCCAGTTGTTTTGTGTGTCTAACAATTGGTATCAAAGAAAGGTTCCTTGGAAGAAGCTTAATCACTTGACATAGATCTAGATGGAACACAAGAATGGTGTCAAAGCTCCTATGTTCAATGGAAAAAATTATGCTTTCTAGAAAGCTAGGATGGAAGCCTTTCTTGTCTCATTAGGATTTGTAGTATGGAAATCAATTGAAGATGGATATACTATACCTACTACTCCTCTAACAAGTGAAGATGATATCAAGGATTATGAGAATAATGGAAAATCAAGAAATGTTATTTTGAGTGGACTTTCTAATTCAAAACTTGTGAAGGTGATAAGCTACAAAACTGGTAAAGAATTCTAGAAAAAGTTGTAAATCATTTATGAAGGAGATTCTAAGTTCAAGCAAGCAAAGATGCAAAATTTTAAAGCCAAATTTGAAACCTTAAGGATGTCAAAGGATGAAGATATTTTCAGCTACATGCATAGGGTGGATGAAGTTGTCAATGCCATCAATGGTCTTGGTGGAAAGCTAGAGGAAAGTGAAGTTCTGGAAAAGGTATTGAGAACTCTTCCTAAATCTTATAATGCTTAAGTTTCTACTATTGAGGAACCTCATAATCTAGATCAATACATCAAATTTTTGGTGATTTAAATACTTTTGAATTAAGATAGTTTGACAAAGATGCTTCAAAGAAAGAAATTTCTTTTAAAGTCAACAAGAAAGAGAAGAATGGTGAATCTGATCTGGATGATCTTGATGAGGTGAAAGCAAAATTTGTAAGAAGAATTAAAAAAGGAACTAGAAAATATAGAGGTAAGTTACCCTTCAAGTGTTTCAATTGTGGAAAGATAGGTCATTATGCTTCAAAATGTCTAAGAAAAGTTTCAAATGACAAACATAAATATCATAAAGGTAAATATTTTAAGAAGAGTTATTATGTTAAAGAAGATAATGGTATATCTGATGATGGGGAATTAGACAATCTAGATGATGGAAGTGATTAATGAGTGTTCATGGATTTTAATGTTGGAAGTAATTCTACTAACCATAAAAGATGTGTTAAGGAAAGTGCTCTCAAAATAGGTCACAATATTGAAGGAAATATGTTGGTTGACTTTCATGCAAGAGAGGAGAGAAACTATTGGATAATTGATAGTGGATACTCAAATCATAAGATAGGTGATAATAGTAATTTTGTTAAGCTTAAGAAGTATGATGGTGGTTTTGCTAAGTTTGGTGATGATACATCTTCTAAGATCTATGGAAACGATTTAATTATTTTTTATGGAGATCATAAGACAAATGATGTACTTTATGTCAAGGGTCTTTGGCATAATCTTCTTAGTGTAGGAAAAATATGTAGTAGAGGATTCAATTTGGTGTTTCAAGATAATGGTTGTGAAATCAAAAAAGGAAGCTCTAGAATATTGGTTGCAATAGGAACAAGGACAAAAGGAAATGTTTATTAGCTCAAAAGTGTTGGTGGTAAGTGTTTAATGACACAAATCAATAAAAGTGGTTATGGCATAGAAGAACGTGTCACATCAATTTGTATAGCCTAGTAAATATCAGCTCTACTCAACCTATGAGAGACTTCCCAAGAATTACAAAGCCTATCAATGCAATATGCAAAGACTGAGAGTTTGGAAAGTAGATGAAGAAGAGGTTCAAAACTAGAAAAAATATTCTACTGCAAGATATTTGGGGTTGGTGCATACAGACCTATGTGGACCTACCAGAACAAGAAGCTCTCAAGGTGACAAGTATTTTATGTTGTTAATAGATTATTACATTAAAATGGAATGGGTGACCTTTCTCAAAGAAAAATCAAAAGCTCTAGATAAGTTTAAAGCATTTAAATGTATGGTTGAGAATGAAATGGATTTGAAAATAAAATGTTTGAGATCTAACAAAGGTAGTGAGTTCACCTCTAATGAGTTTAATAGTTTTTGTAAAGATCATGGGATAAAAAGAAATCTATTATCCCCTAGGACTCCACAACAAAATGGAGTTGTGGAGAGGAAGAATAGGATAGTTTAGGAAGTAGCAAGAACTATGAAGGAAGAAAATCTACCAGATGTCTATTAGAGAGAATCCATTCATACCGTGGTTTGCATTCTCAATAGAGGAAAAGCAAGAGTGAACAATTCAAAGACCCCCTATGAGATATGGTATGGAAAAAATCCTAATGTGAAATATTTTTTAGTATTTGGAATTAACTATTATATTAGGAGGTATGAAGAAAACTTAGGAAAGTTTGATGCAAGATCAAATGAAGGAATCTTCCTTGGATATTCTACAAATATCAAGGTATAAAAATACTACAACAAAAGGTTAAAGAAGATAGTTGAAAGTGCAAGTGTCAAAGTGGATTCAAAGAATCACATCAAAGCTTAGTATTAATAGAAGGATATGAATCTAATGAACCCCCTTGTAGAGAAGAAGAAAAAGAAGTGAAAGAATAAGAGATGTTATTAGCAGAGGAAGAAGCTATGAAAAGAATCCTAAGACTCTTAATTATGTGCAAAAGAATCATGAACTAAGGATCAAATAATTGGGGACAAGAGCAACAGTGTGCTGACAAGAAGAAAAGTTGTTATGACAGAGGAACAGGTAAACTTTTGTTTACTTTCTTAGATTGAACCTAAAATAATTATTGAAGCATGTAGAGATGAGAACTAGATAAAATCTATGGAAGAAGGGTTGAGGAAGATTGAGAAGAATCAAAATTGGGAATTGATCCCAAGGCTAGCAAATAAGAGTGTGATAGGAACTAAATAGATTTTCAAATGAAAATTGAATGAGAATAGAAAAATTGTTAGAAACAAGGCTAGAATTGTGTGTAAGGGCTACTCACAAGTGGAAGGAATAGATTTTGAAGATAATTTTGCTCCAGTAGAAAGAATGGAAGCTATTAGGATGCTTTTGGCCTTTACAACACATAAAGACTTCACTTGGTGTATCAGATAGATGTAAAGTCTGCATTTTTAAATGGTGAGTTATAAGAAGAGGCATACATTGAACAACTAGAAGGTTTTCGGTTGTTAGAAGATTCTAATATGGTCTAAAGGTTGAACATAGCATTGTATGGGATCAAATATATCCTAGAGCTTGGTATGCAAGATTAGATAGGTACTTATTACAGCAGGGATTCAAAAAGGGTACTACAGATATCAACCTTTACTTCAAATTTGAGAGAGAGAAGTTCTCCTAATTGTGGTTGTGTATGTTGATAGCATAATCTTTGAAGGAAATTGGGGAATATGAAAAAGGTTTACAAAGGAGATGCAAAATGAGTTTGAAATTTCAATATTTAGGGAGATGACTTTTTCCTTGGGATACAAATCATTCAATCAAAAAAAGGTATATATTCATTTCACAATCTATGATAACCATCATCAAACACCAAAATTAAATGTACTTATCTCACCTTTCTCTTTAAATTATCTCTTTTCCTAGACAACATTAACCTTTTCTATAACTTTTAATTTAGAATCTAAAAATACACTTTATTGTTCATTATAATGTTAGAAACCCAAAAAAACTTATATTTTATTATATAATTAGTTGATAGGTTATATATTGTATGAACTTTGAGTCGAAACCTATCTCACGTCGGTAATCACTCCCATCAAGCTGCAAAACCTCTCATCTATCCAATAAAATTAGCCAAAAAAGCAAGGTAAATTTTATTAGAAAACAAGAATATTTGTCTATGGTTCTTTGCCTTTAATTTTTGGATCTCTAAAGCAAATCAGATTTCTATTGATTTGCATTTAATATGTAGATCTCCAAATCAGATCACATTTTCACGAGCCCTAAAATCCATATTTTTTAGATTCACTTTTTGTTTATAGATTGAAGTAGCAACTATAGGGGTATTGGTTCTGGTATGTGTAATTTTTTTTAAAAAAAAAACCCTACTAAAGTTGGGCTCCTTAAATTTTTCCTACAAACTGCCCAATTTTTATGTAGTGCCCCTCCAGGATTCACCCTTTCATGATGTTTGAAAAATGGTTTTTTGTAGTTACTATTGATATTGGGTTGTTTGATTAATTTTATTCTACACTAATTGATTCATTGAATTAAATTATTAAGTAAAAGTATTTAATAAATAGATATAAATATGTTATTAATGGTTAGTAATAAATTTAAAAGTGCAAGTAATATTAAATAAAATAAAATAAATTAAAATGTGAGAAAACATGATAATATAAAATAAAATATTAAAATGGAATATGATAATGAATAAACAACAAAAATAATATTAAAAAAAGATAGAAAGATTTTGCATGCAGCACATGCACAAGTTGGAACAAGTTGTCAAAAAAGAATAATGATCGAGAAGGCCATTTTTGGAGAGGGAGCAGGGAGTGTCGTGGAAATTAATTTCATTACTTTACATGAGAAAATCATAATGGTTGCATGCAGCAAAAAGATTCTTGTAACTACTTTCTATGGGGGCAATTGCTGCTATTTTGGGGGTGAAGTCAGGGCTTGAAGCTCTTGCTCTCTTCCATCGTTTTGAATTCTAAGCCCTCTTCATACAAGAATTTACTCTAGGATCAGAAGAATACATACTTCTACATGATACCACGAATCCCTTGCATGCCTTCTTGCGGATCTACATTGTACCATTTTATGTTTCCTTAGAAACTATCCCAACCCTACAACAAGATGGAGTGATGGGGAGTTTAGGTTCATTTGTGGGATTGGATTTGAAGCCTAAAATTTGCTTGCATTAAGAGGGGATGCATAGTTTTGGGTGGTGAATACTTGCAGCGATATTTCTATTCGGCTCTTGGCATCTAGTCAATACGTATTCCCACATTTATATCTCCAAGTATGCATATCTCTAAGCCCTCAAATTCTATTCATTATGCTAGTATTTGAAGGAATAACGAAATAGGACTTGAGCCTAGCTAAAGGAATGCTCTCATTTTATTGACTGTGTTAGTCCGTTGGTACATAGGCAAGTTCATGCCCATTTCACCTGGTTTCATTAGGCCACTAATTGGAATATCTTAGTACATTGATGACTATCATCTATCACTTATTCAAATCTGATGTTACACAAAATATTACAGTGCATGCCTATTTTCATAATTGCATCGATTAGCATCGCCAGTAATCTCCATAAGAACATTGTCCCTATTTAAAATTATGGAAAATATTCTCATCTCTTAGTCAATCTCTCTTGCGACCTATGCACGGATAGTTTAGTATTTAGCTCGGCTAGGTTTTTGGCCAAACGTCACTATTTTTGGTTCTCATTCGAAAGATAATGCCTTGCACATTATATGTTGCTTTTGTGCTCAAAACAAATCCTGGTTGGGAGGAGCTTATTTGTCTTTGTATCACAACAAGAACCATATTAGTGAACCAACTCTATCGAGCTCTATTGAAACATCTTACTTCTTCCATCCTTTATCAAGCCTTCAATCAAACTGCACCCATGTATCTCTTTATTTCTTCTATCTTTCATCAATCTCACCTTCCTTTGATCATTCTGCCTGCTTGTCTCATAACAAAATTTTCTCAGAGATAGACATATATATTTCAAAAACAAACAGAGAGAATTTAACCTAACCTTCAAATCGAGATCCTATTAATCCATTGTTGGAGGTATAAATTCACATCTTAAGCATGTACCGAATCATACTGACCTGGTCAAATTCGCTAGATATGTCTCAAAAAAATGGGTATGTTATCTCCTTGGTTTTAGGTTTTAATGAACAAAGTAGAGACTGCATGTTCCACAAGAAACATCTGCAAGTTTACACAAGCAATGTACGTGTGTGAGATAAATGCACAGACTTAGGATTGGGAAATGCACATTTTGGCTTCCTCTGGAATGGCCCAAAGGGAATGTTTGAATTCTTTGAATTGAGTGATGGTGTCTTCTTTTATTTTGCATTGCCTTAGACTAGGTTCCCCTTGAGACGTTTTTCCAGGTAGATCACGTAGCATGTCCATGCATCCATATTTAATTCGGTAATCGTGAATTCAACATCTGTAGACTTCTTTTGACAAATGTCCTTATCTCTATTTGGAACATTCTCATTACTGTCAGTTGTGGGGGTCGATATTTAGTATGCCAACTCATCTTTTCCCCAAGTCTTTTTATTTCTTTTTAACGTTCTTTCATAATCCTTTGGCATTTTATGATCAATAGTCCTTTAATGAATTGAAAAGGAATGGCATTATCAACAAATAGAATATAGGCGTATATTATTGCTTTAAAAATATTATTTACTTGTAACGAGAAGTTTGGTCTCGATCTAATAGTTACCCTTCACTTATGAGGAGAAGTATTTGTTAGAAGTTTAGTTAGTATTTAATTGAACCTTTTTCCTATTTGTTAATTCTTTGGTATTAAAGAGTAATGATTTATTAATCCATAGTTGTATTTAAATTTAGATATCATCTTCATAACTTATTATTAGGCATTTCAATTTAATGATCAAATAGTTTTTTCTTTATTTATTTTTATTAATTATACAAGTACCAATTAGACAAGGTAGCAATTAGATTTAGCAAAGCATAGAATTTTTATCAACTAACCAAATAATAATGAATGGATCATCAATAGTATAATTTAATTATGAAGGAGATCTTTAAAGTTGACTCATTAGCTAATCATAAAGAATTACATAGTATATTAATATATACAAATATATAGTACGAAAGTTATTTTTATAAAGTATTACTTATATGAAGTGAACAAATATAATGGGGCTAAGAATTTTTATATGCGTTCCAATATCATGGTTTATATACAAGAATTTTATGTTTAGATAAGTAAAGTATGTCTTATTAATCCATCAACCCTATATTACTTGAAATATGTGTAAACCTTTAAAGAATACAGAGAATGACTATTTAATACATTAAGAGTCGGGGATTTATGAATATGTGAATATCCTTTTAGTGTAGATAGAATGATTATTCAATTCATTAATAGATTTACTAGTGAGAAGGAATAGTTTCATTTATTTATATTATCTATAATTTAAATGAGTATTTTATTTCTTCAAATATTTATTTATTCTGTTTTCTCTGAATTTCATGAAAGTGGAATGGTTTATGTAAATAGATCACTTATTTACTTCCAACCTTATGTTGTCATTCTATAATTTGAAATATTGTATTGAAACTGCTTTTTGTTATTATATGACATATATATATATATATAGGTGAGTTACTTGATTTAGTAGATAAATGAATTGGAAGATTAAATAGGGGAAGTTGATTAATTATATTTAGATAAACAAAGGGTTTGTGTAAATGAATGACTTAGATGATCTTTTTAAATGTTGACTCCTTTCATATTCATTTAATAATTGATATGTAGATTCTTTATGTATATAGTTATTGGGAGTTTATGTTATTGTGTTAAATTTTGAAAATGGTGATGATTTTGGGTTATTGTTTTAAATGGGAGTCCTTGTGCAAAATGGTTAGGTTGTCTTCTAGAGGCTAGGGGGGAAATATATTGTATGTGGATTTTATGGTTGTTTCATTATTGGAAGGAATTGGTTATGGGTTGAGATGTGTGCAGTGGGTCTTTGCCTTACACTGTGTATACATCCTTATGATTGTGATTTGTGAGTGAGATGGTTAATGCCTTGCTCTATTGGATTCATGTGATTATGTCATGCGTATGCAAGTTGGTAAATACCTTGCTTGTTGTGTAGGGTCTTCTGGTTGCAAGTAGGGGGAGTAGCTCTCAATGGGGGTCGACATCTAGTGAGAGACTATCAGGATAACCCATTGGAGAGTTTCTTAATCCAGTGATAACCTAAATAATAAATTGGGGGGATGGGTAAACTTCACATTAAACAAGATAATTAGATGTCTCACCCATGCCTGTAGTGCTCATTTAGGCTAAGGATGGGTTGAGAAGGCCTGGTTGGCAAGATCAACTTCCTTGTCCTCATGAAAGGAATATTGGTTCTGCATGTGTCACCCTATGGGGATGACGTCTAGTGAGAGACTGTCAAGATAACCATAGATGGGATCCAGTGTCTAGTGAGAGACTATCAAGATAACCCATGCTATGACCATGTGATGACACTCTTCCCTATTGCAGTCTAGCATTCCCTGATCGTGTTTCTCCTTTTGTTGTGTTTGTGCCTCTGGAAGCGATGTATATGTTTATGTGATGTCAATGTTGTTGTAGTGTTGTGTTGGAGCTACATGTTTAGTCTCGTATATGTTATCCTTTTGTCTTCTTGATCATTTTTTTGTAGTGGGACCTTATGTTATCTCCTAGCACAAGGGGTGGACCTTAGGGTTCCACATGGTCAGGAGGTTGGTGCTTTTTCCTCCACTAGGTTTCCCTTGTTGCTTGTTTGTGTGCATGGAAATTGTACCTTGTGCAGCAGATTCTAGTTCATGTTCTAGTTTGAGGAGACAATCCTTATGTTTATGCTTTGGACTTGTATATCAGTGTATTATTTATTGTGATAATGATGTAATCTTCCCAATTGCATTTGGGGAAACCTTATTGTATATAGTGTAATGATGTAACAATTATGATATACTCTCCTATAATGTAATTGTAACTGTACTTGTTGGTTATTTGTAAGGGATCCATATTGATGTTTTCCTTATGTTTTATTATGAAAACACATATTGTTCATTCATTTAGTATGGAGGATTAAAATGCACTTTTCTATTATACAAATCATGTAATCATAATTGATAATGGAATAATACTAGTTCTTGTTTATGGTTGTGTTAGTAATGCAGTCATGGGACCTTAGAGGACTTACGTTATACTTTGTTGTTCATTGTTATTTACCTATTAAAAAAAAAATGTCATGTTATCTAGTCATGTTAGGTGATATCCTCTAGGGTTCCTTGGCGGGCATTACATTTTATCATCAGCATTGTTGACAAACAACACAATTTGTGTAGAATCTTGAGGTAACTCACTTGTCATGGTCTTAGTGAATTTTATTTCTTGAATTTGTATGCTTCATATATCTTTTATTTGTTTTGTTTTATTTCATTCTATGCAGGCATGGTTCTCTAGAAAGTTTGGTGGATGTTGTAAAGTGTCCTTAAGAGGCATTCATGTTGTTTCACCATATGCAACAAATAGTTTCTCCAACCCAATCAATATACATTTTCCAACATATTCACATGCCAAAATGGGAGCATTGGAATATGGTTTATGTATCCTTATAAGTAGAAAGGATAGGAAAACTTTATCAAATGTAGTTGGCAATAGTCTAGTAGACGTGCTTTCAAATTTTGGGTTCTTGCATAAACAAGGCTCACGAGATGTTTAACCCAAAGCCTCAAGAAATGTGGTTTCAGTCGAATGCCATGATTACAAGGTATGCACAAAATGGATTTTTTGAAAAGGCTTTAGAAATGTTCATTTAAAATGAATGCAATTAGCAAGTGTGAAGCCAACATCTACAACCTTTTACGACATCCTCCCATCCTATGCTAAATTAAGAGCTTTGGAGCGGTGTATGAGCATCCATCAAAGCATAAAGGATAGATGAATTTTATCAAATGTTGGACATTGTTGCTACTACTCTGGTAGACATGTATGCAAAAAGTGAAAGCATAAACAAGGAGTGTGAATTGTTCAATAAAATTCCTCAGATAAATGTGGCCTCATAGAATTCTATGATTGTAGGATAGGTACATAATGGGTTTGTTTAGAAGGCTTTAGAATCCTTCAAGCAAATGAAATTGGCAGGTGTGAAGCCACTCTCTCCAACCTTCCCCACCATCCTCTTGGAATCAATAGCCATTTTGAAGAAGAAATAAAAGAAATTTTGAATTATATATATAGGTATGTATATACCCCTTTCACCTTATCTCCTCCTCCTACACTACTACAAAAATTACTAGCTATGTATGTCCAGGCAATTGAAATATTCCTCACCCCCACTTGAAAAAAAACTTTAACTCACAACCAATTTTTTTTAAAAGACTACAAAAATCTTGTCTAAAACTCCTCCTTTGCAGCTACATGGTCACTGAGGTTTACAAATTGTTTCTTCCACTTGATTTATTTATCTTTTGATTATATTCTAAAATTTTAATTTGGGTGTTTTTATTCTTACTTGAAATACTTAATCTAGAAGGAATTTTGAAGGACACTTCCTCTATAAATCTTGCACCAACTACCAACTCCTTTTCCTATTCTAAGCATGAATCTAATCCTAAAAGGAAATTCCTACACATGCAATATTTACACACACAATGCAACATTGATGGACATTAAAAACAATAGGATTTTTCTCATGCTAAATCAGCTGAAATTATACCATGCAAAGAGAATTTTATATCATTTGGTCATTGTACAACTTTTAAATTTTTTAAATGAAGACTTCAATTTTTGTTATAAAAGATTAAAATTTTACACCCAAAAACTAGGGACAATGATATGAACATGATTTTTAATATTATTTTCTACACTAAACAGTTAGTACAAACATTCAATGTTATTATATTTCCACACTCCATAAGAATATCAATAGTTATTAGATTTACACTAAACAGTTAGTACAAACATTGTCATAGTATGGGCATTGTGATATATTTTGTTGTCCACTACACATTTCATAATCTGATCAAATATTGAATTTAGATTTGATCTAATTAAAAACCATTTTTCCACACTTTGCATGGCATCATTCAACATTTCACTTTAATTCATAGCCATCTAAATTGTGTTGTAGTTAATCAATGTTCTATGTTTATTTTTGAGAATACAACAATAATTATTATCATATTTTATTAGAATTAAAAAAAGTTGAATTAACTAGGAACACTTGGAATAAAAACACCAAGTGAGAAGAATTCACAAACTAATCTTAACTAAGAATTCCAATATATCTAAGTGAAATTCTAATAAAGAAAAAGAAGATATCAATATCTCTCATTATGAATATTGAAGACCAAGTCTACCACATAGTCTCACCCAACAACAAAAGGGTGGGTTTAATTCAAAAAATGCACAACCTCTACCCAAAAACACAGGTATATCTTCTCATATTTTCACATTCCACTTTACTGATACTTCAAAATTAAATCAGAAACACTTTCCAAATAAGAAAACATAGACTTGAACTAATCCAAAAATGAAATTACGCAATCCATGCCTTCTCTAACACACAATCCCTAAACAATGGCCTTTTGACTACACATGAATATTCACAATTGTATATAAGAGCAGAAAATCCAACATCAAGTAGGATAAATTTTATATCTCTTGTTATCAATTTAGACACCGATTAGCAAATATGAAAAGAGACATCACCAAAAGTAACTTCAATGCATATTGTCACCAAACCATGAATAAACATAAAGAATGTCTTTCAATTTGATGTTTTATTAACTTACCCTATATGAAGACAAACAGGGAAAACTTATGGGTCTTTTCTTGGTTATTACATCAATTTATTTTTTCATTTTCTCAAGAGTTAAGACTTTCCCAATGATAAAATTTTGCTAAATAAAAGCCAAAAATTTATTCAAAAACCACCTAAATGTAAAACAACATCAATGATAAAAATCTACAAATATTAGAACTGACTTCTATGTTTTCTACAATATACATGTATCTTTTTTCCATGTTATGCAAATAGTTTCCAGTTGTTCATAAAATAGACTACAATACAGTTTAACAATCAATGCATGTAATCTACAAGTTTAACATTACCAAGATTTTTAAAATCAATGCAAACACCTTCCTTCACAATAATGATTTCCCCTATTGTGCTGCCAACAATGCTTTTCTTTCCTTGACTGAGGACACTATCCTTCAATGTATATACCAAGCCAAATAGATCCATAAATTATCTAAATCTTTTGCTCTATTTTTTGGACATGTGCTTTGTATCATGTTTGTGCTACATTTGATCCTCTCCACTCCCAAACTCATCATTTGTGTCCAAGGGGTTTACCTTGCCTTAAGCTTGGAAAAATGTATTTGGGAGGCTCCTCCTCTATAGGCTGATTAGAAGTGCAAGTGATTGATTTACCCTCCAACCTATGCACCTAACTGACCAAAAGCCTCATTTGTTTCTGCTTAGCAAAATTTTCTCTTGCAAGGCACTCTTCATATTGTTGCTTTTGTATCTTACCATCTAACCTCTGCACCTGACTGACCAAAAGCCTCATTTGTTTCTGCTTAGCAAAAAATTCTCTTGCAAGGGACTCTTCATATTGTTGCTTTTGTATCTTACCCTCCAACCTCTGCACCTAACTGACCAAAAGCCTCATTTATTTATGCTTAGCAAAAAATTCTCTTGCAAGGGACTCTTCATATTGTTGCTTTTGTATCTTACCCTCCAACCTCTGCACCTGACTGACCAAAAGCCTCATTTTTTTCTGCTTAGCAAAAAATTCTCTTGCAAGGGACTCTTCATATTGTTGCTTTTGTATCTCCATCTCTTGTTGTTGTTGGTAGGTTGGATAAACCAAATCCTCTTGCTAAAAGCTATGCTCTTGGACTCCTTCAATTTCACTCATTTTCCTTTGAAATTCTGAAAATATATCCTTGATGCTCAAGTTGTCAACATTAGAAGGTTGGCTATGAGGATGGCAAAACTGGCTAGACACAAAAAGGCTTTCTTGTGGTTGGGTCTAAACATATGGCTGCCATAAGCCTTGAGCAAGGGTGAGTGGGTGGAAAGCATGTTGAGCATGTTGGTTTCCTTGTGTAGAAAAGGTGTTTGGGTAAAAACCAATTGTATGCTCATTGTGATATGGATGAGGAGGATGAAAATGGGCAGCATTTTCATGGTAAGGAAGATGATAGAACATATCTCCATGAAATGAAGGCATGATGTAAAATCAAATAGGCTGGGAATTCAAGAAAAAGTTTAGAACCAAAAAATGAAGACTGATTTTATAAAACTGAGAACATACTACCACCTAGTCTTCTTGAAACCAGAAGATTGAACTCATAGTTGCCATGTGTGTGAAAATATGGCAGATATTGCTAACATACACACCAAATACCAGCAATGATAAGAAACTATTTGAACTGCTCAGTTTCTCAAGTTGTCCCATCAGACATGCCAAAAACTATTGTAGTTCAACATTCTAGTGAAACAATGGAAATGACCTCAAGGTGTGGGACCTTGTGAAATGAGGTCGAATCTCTGGAGAAGGTTGGATTCCTTTCAAAATTGGGTGCAATGAAGGCTGGTCCAACCTAGCACAATAAAGCTCTAACTACCCTAACCTATGAGTTTGCTAGAGGAAAAGGAAGAAGGAAAGCATAAAATAAAGGAAATGGTGATACACCAAGTTTAAGAGTGTTTCTTCTTGCTTTTGATGCACAAGGTGTCAACTAAATCATTTGAGGGGGTCACACAATTCTCAACTTTATCATATTTACAAAATGGAAATGAAAGCTAAGAGTTTGAAAGATCGAAAGGGGTAGAGGTTACCCACAATCAACACTTTTTACAACCAACTAGCATAATAATATACCATGTAGAAATGACAAAAATAGTGCATTCATAGAGATATAAAACAATACATAAGATGCAAGCATAAAGAAGAGGTAAAATAGTGATTGTATTAACACATAGGCATGAAAAGCCAATTTTACAATTGTAGAATTCAAAATAGCATTAGTCTACTTGAGAAAATCCAAGGAAGAACTCCTTGAAAAATGTACAAGTTTTTCCTTTATAGTTCAAGCATAACTTAGTCGACTCCAACTAAACCCTAACCCTTCCTAGGGTTAGCAACTAGCATAAATTCATCCCCATGAGTGTTGAGGTGACCATATCATGAAAACCATGCTGAAAGGACAAGCCCAAGAGGCACCAAGACTTGCATGCCATATCTTTGCAATAAATATTGTCCAAAACCCCTCCAAAAATACACCCGTGAAATCAACGAACTAGGTGTGGGGCAAGAGAAGAAGGACAATAATCAGTTATAAATGGGAATGGGCTCCCATGAATCAACCACAACCATCAACAATAGCAATAAATGTTATCCTAGAGCCCCAAAAGTTGAATAGGTAGGTGAGAAGGTCACTCAAACATTAATTGCGCCACTATGAAAAACACATCAAAATAGGGAAGGTCGAGGTGTCGGGCCTAAAAGGAAACCCTTGCTAGATTCAAAATTAAATGGCTTGGACCCCAGAAGATGTGTTCTTATTGGAGGTCGGGTATCGGGCCTACTCCATACCACTTGCTACATGGTGTCAAGCGTTGGACCTCAGGCATTTAGAGTACAACTTGATGACCACTAAAGATTGGAAGGAGGGAAAGCCAAACCATGAAGTTTGAGAGTTGTCCCCTGTTAGGCATCAGGGGGATGAGGTACCTCATACCGAGTCGAAGGCAAGGGGAAAGATGAAAGGTGAAAGTGGGAAGCCTAATCTCTAACCATTGAAATGTGAGTTCAAGGACTGAGGGTCGAGGAGAGAGGTTACCTCTTACCGGTAAGACGTAAGGTGAAAGTCCAAACTCTAACATCCAAAAGATCAGAAGTTGGATGAATCCTTAAAAGGAATGGTTGTGGATGGGTGGAAGGAAAAGGGAAGGCGAAGGCTTGATCACTGAAGGCCGCGAGGAGGTGTCGAGGATCAAGGATTAGGAGGGAGTCTTACCTCCTACCAAGTAAGAGGTAAGATGGAACCCCGATGTTCGATGCCCGAAAACTATGTTGGGAATCAAAGATCAGAGAGAGGCAAAGAGAAAATGGAAGGAAAACAACAAGTAATGAGAGGGAAACTCGATGCCCGAAGTCTAAAAGACAAGACTTAGGAAAATTTTTGAAGGGCTTGGTCAGACTCTGGGGATCAGGAGGGAGGCTTATGGCTTGTGAAGAGAAGCAGTAAGGCTTAAAGGGGAAGGTTGAAGGTTGACACTTGAAGCATTAGAAGAAGAAAATAGAAAAAGAGGGAAAGACAACCCCGACAACCCAAAGCTCGACACTTAGCCAATTTTAGGACTTTCTCAAAGGGGACTTATGCAAGGTGACCCATGTGAGATTTCTCAGATGAGTTTTCAATGATGGGTCATAAGGATGGCATGAAAGACAATAATCACAAGGAAAAAATAAAACATTCAAGGAGAGACCCCTATTTCCCTCCTAAAGCACTCAAAGTTTGTTGTTTGTCCTCCTACTTCTAAACTAGTAAGATTAAAAATAACTAGTGTATTATAGAATATACACTTTAGATTGTTAAATTATTTATGTGAGATATGTGGGTATTTTTGGAATGAAACTACATCATAGTTGGGGTGTTTCTAGAAGGATATTTTTGAAAAAAGAAGAAAAATTGCAAACTCTTAAAGAAAACCCACCAACACAAATTGTATCACTGCTACAACTATTGGCCTCTAGTCCTTCATTGAAATATTAATTATAGCCATGATCAATCACACCGTATTTTGATCTTTTGTGACAAGTTTTTCAACTTTAACTTAAATTCTTGAAGGAAAGTATTTAGTATGTAAGAAAAAGTTGTCTTCCAACTTTTGTAGTTAACATTTTCAATGGGTGATTAATTAAACTATGACTATGAAAGAAAAGTGAAGGACAACTAGAATTATTGTTTATGATCTAAAAGTAGAGAAAATACATGTTAAAATTTATTTCTTATACAAGGATATTGAAGATAAAATTATATGAAATATCTTGATGATTTATGATAAATGGGAAGTAGAAATTAGTTTTCAAGTTGAAATGGTCATTGTATGGCCTAAAGTAGTCATCATGAATGTGGTACATCAAAAAATTGATGCTTTTATATTGGACATTGTGTTTGTAAGAAGTGAGTGTAAGAATTGTGTTTATTTTAAATGAATTAACATGATCAATTGCTAATCATTATCTTATACTTTGATGAAATGTTCATTTTAAATAGTAATGAAATGATTAAAGAGTTTAAAAATAAATTATTCCATACCTTTAACACGAAATATTTATGGGTTACAAGTATATTCTAGGTATGAAGATCAACAAGGATCAATTTGGTAAAATATATGGTTCAATTAGAGTAAGTACGTTCAAAATATTTTGAAGAGTTTCATGATGCATGAATGAACCTATTTAATAGTCCATTACCTATTGGGAATAATTTATCATTAGATCAATGTCCTAAATTAGATAGTGATTTGGAGGATATTTTTAATTTTACTTATACTAGTGTCACAAGAAGCATAATGTATGGCTATATTCTATACAAGATCAAACATTGCCCAAGCAATGGGAGTTATTAGAAAATTTATGTCTTACCCTAGTAGAGAGCATTAAAATTATGTGAAAAGGGTTTTCAAACATTTTTGAGGTACTTTTGATTTATATTTATTATCATAAATGACTAATGATGTGGGTAAGATGCTTGATATATAGGGGATTATTTTTTCAAACTAAGTTGGCAATTTAAACAAATTTAAGAGCTCCATTACTAGTTATGTGTTCACTCTATTTGGAGGAGCTATTAGTTGGATGAGTAAGTGATAGCCTACAATTATTTTTTTCCACTATGCTAGTACAATATGGTTTTGACACATGCCTATAAATAGGTACAGTGTGGTTATATAGATTGTGTTTAGGTATTTTCTTTGAGTGTAAACATGTTATTGAATGTGATAGTCAAAGTGTCATTTGTTTGGTGAAGAATCCAATGTACTAGGATCATATGAAGTATATTGATGTTCAATATCACTTTGTCCATGAAATGGTTGAGGATGGTAGGGTCATGATATAGAAGATTGACATTTTGGTTAATGATGTAGTATCTTTCACTAAGACAATAAGAGAAAAAAAGTTTATTTGGTACGAAGAGTCCATGAACCTTGCCTCTTCTAGAGATTTATTTAATTTTATGTTTCCTTTTACATACATCTTGTAATGTAAATTTAAAGTGGGAGAATGTTAGGACTTTGTGTGGCATTCACCTTGCAAGTATAAGTCTTGAAATATAATTTAATTATGTAGATGATAAATAATGTATAGACTCCAAACATCATGGATTGGGGTCAAGTTGGATGCCCATGTGAGGAAGGGGATATATTTATTATATATTTTTTCTTTAGGATACTTGGTATATTTTGTAAAAATACATTTGATACAAAATATACAGTTGATAGGGAGGTTACAAACAATCAATCAAGATTCTCAATTCCATGAACTTTGTCTTATGGAATATTTAAGGTCTAATAGACATAGTAAGAAATTATATTTTGTGGGATACTTGAAATTTAAAATTTTAACCTTACTTTTTTTTATTTGCAAGATGTTAAACTTTTAGGGTTTTACTTTCTATAGGTTGTCATGCCATAAGGCTAACTAGCCACCTTTTGTGTACATCAACCATTAGGCAAGATGTGACAAATTTTCTATATTTTTAATCTAAAATGAAAAGCACACTTAAAGTGGACTATAGATGTCACCTCACTAACAAGGCTTTGTGGGCCATCTTTAATGTTGATAATCACTCTTTCAATGATATCAAATTTATGATTTCATTTATGTTCTTGGAAGATCTAATATTTGGCATTAGATGATTGATTCAATTCCTATGGCAACTTTTCCAAGTGTGTAGAGAATTTAATATAATGGAAGTGACATTAGATAAATTTAGTAATCTCCATATGCACTTGAAAATTGTTGAGAAAGAAGCTTGATATTACATGCACAATAAATTAGGGATTGTTCATCCCTATATTGTCACTATCATAATAATATTTTTAGCACACATAATGTTTTATCCATGTCTAAAAGGTATCTCAAATGCCTTGGCAAAGCCATATTGTTACCTCAATATTTTTCTCTTTTTCTAGCTATTTTTCCTTACTAGTTGAGTCTTTGCTACAAATAATCAATTTTAATCACTTATTGATAAATATTTTCATTCAATAAAATTTTTACAAGCCTAAGACAAGGAAAAATCAATTATTCCAAGTAATATTTATTTTTTGACTCATCAACCAACCCTTCCCCATATTTAATGTGTTTATAAATTGGAGCCACGTCATTAACATAAAATTGGTTGGATTAAATGGTGGAATAGTACTATCAAGTGTACCTGTCACTTTTTACTTATTTATGGTTGCTAACTAATTCTTTTTCATATCACTCACACAAAGCCACCATTTAGAGCTACATTAATCCAATTTGAGTTGGAAGAGCAACTATTTGTGCCTTTTAGACAACTATGATTGGTTAAACTTTGTTAATAAAGGAAAATTTATTTATAATCTTTCTAGTATGGGAGCCTTATCAAAGCCAATCTTCACTAGCTTAAATTTTGGGGATAAACTTTCGTAATTATTTTAATCCGTGGGATCTCATCATGATTCTCAATCAATTAAGGACATCAAAGAGGGCTAACATCTTAATTTAACTACTAGCCATTATTTAAGTTTTTTCCATCACTATCAATAGGTTTTAAAAATCCAAGATTCATGTTCTAAGTGAGACAATGATTTTCAATAATGCATTAATGTGGTTCCATGTTGGCTCACTACTTCCCATTGGGCTTTGTGTGAACTTCTCACCCAAGATGAAATTGTGAGGTGATGTTCATGCACAACTAATGAAAAAGATTCAAGATATAGTGGATTTCCTTATGAATTCTACAAAGTCTTATGGGATATGGTTGGAAACAATCTTTTTAAAGTGCACACGAAAACCTATCAATCAAACTCTTTACGTAATATTATTAATAAAGGTAACATGTCAAATTTATATACCTAAATCTAGATATTTGGAGGATATCTACAACTAGAGGTTGGTCACTTTTCTCAATGTATCCTACAAAATAATTGCACAGGTCCTTGTTCTCAAGCTGTGATATTTGCTTCTTCTCATTTTTTGTCCTAAGAAAATTAGAGTCATAAAACATGGGTATATTTAAAAAAATATAATTTATTGTGTGGGAAGAAATAAAATGAGTTAGGCATTCTCAATAATAATCCATTTATATCAAAATTAATTTTACAAAATCATATGACCAAATTGAATGGTTGTTTATAATTTTAAGGCTATATATGTTAGGTTTTGGTCCTAATTTCTTGCAATTGTTCAAATGAACTTTGTCATTTCTTATACTTACAATACTACCAATGATCACTACTACTCCTCATTTGGGCTATTATTTTCATATTCTAGGATATCATCTTGTACCTACACTCTATGTGTTGGTTATTGAAGGGTATGGCTATCTTTTGTCTCATAATATTTCTCAAAACCTAGTTAAAGGTATTAACCTAAACTCAAATACCCTCAATAACTTGTTAATGGTCACTTTGCTAGTGATCAATTTCTCACTCTTGGAAAAAGAGAAAAATATTAAAAAACCTTTTCAATGCCTAGATACCTAATTATTAGACTCTTGTTCAATTATTCAAATGGTAAAACTCCTAATTTTATAGACAATCCTTTTTACCTTGAACTAACTAGCTCATCTCTTTTGGTTGGAAATAGATTGATCATGGAGAGGTTTTCAGATTTCTTACCATCCCATTTATTTTTCAAGTTTCTCTCCTTCCCTATGGTAAACTATCATTGTCCATGTTGCGAATAAATTAGTTCACTGAATCACCAAGTCTCTTTCCCTTGCAATAAATTTCTAGGTTTGATCCAAAGTATTAGCAACTACCCATGTTTGTTATTCTTCTTGTTGAGTTCCTATAGTGGCTATTATGAGCTTGAGAAGATTTCAAGAGGTTTTTATGTGACTCCTTTAAATAGGGAAATTATTTCCATGTAGGATACCCATAAATTTTAAATTGTCTCTCTCATGATTTAGGTGGTCTTAGCTTTATCAATATTCAATGTCAAGGATTAGCTTTGCATGTTGAGTTATTAGATCCCTGAAGAGGAATAAAGCCTAAAAATCCTTACATCATCATTATGTTCCTTATGGTTGTATATCCGAGAGGAATCTAAACTTTCAATCCATTCTCATTATGAAGGAACTTATTCAAATATAGGGCATGTTTGTGATCCAAAACATATATAAAGCTATGGGATTTATAAACCCATGGCTTCTATGGAAAGGGAATGAGTTTTTCAATGAACTATCTATCAAACAATAGTCCATTTGGTGGTCTCTTGTTATTATTTTCTATGATAATTCTCTAGCTAAAGTTTCTTTTGTTCATGCCCTAACAATTTTCATAGGGTCATTAAGACTCTCCAAAAAAAAAATTCAAATACCAATAGATATTTGTTGTCTTGGTCGAATTCCAAATTAAAATCTTGATGTCTAATTTAGATTTGGAGTCCTTCAAACATTTTTTATTCTATTCTTATATAGATGCTTGACAAATTAGCCTAGTTAGGTGCAATAAATGCTAATAGAAAGATTGGAAGTAACATCTAGATACCTTATTTTGTAACTACAAACCCCACAAAAGATATTCATGGCTCCCTTTGCATATGCATATGATGCAAAAAATCAATGATAAATGAGCCTTACAATCCTCAACTAGCTCATGGAAATACAAATTCCAAATTGTTTGGACAACCATTCTTAAATTGAAGCTTACTCACTTTGCTTGATATATTATTTTTTAGTGTCTTCCCACTAGATATAGATTGATCCACCTAAGGATTTCCAATCCTTACCCTTTTTGTAGACATAGAGAAACTATCAAGAAAATTTTCAAGTTTTGCACCAAAGCCCAATCTTCTTGGAATTGGATCCATGATCTCTAAGTATTTCAAAATAGAGCCTTTTCCTTGACATATGATTTTTTTAGGGTATTGGCCTAGAATTCCTAGTAAATTTACCCAAATATTGCATGCTTTTAGAGTGGATTTATTTTGTTCAACATTTAGAAAGATAGGAATTTAACTCTTTTTCTAGAGCTCTTGTTGATATTCACTTCTCTATGTATTTTAAGTCTATGATTTGTTCCAATATTCTTTTGTAGATCTAGGTGCAAGCCAATATAATTTCTCATTTGCAAGTGACATTGTACCACTAGGGTAGTACTCCTCAAATAGTTGCCTAAGTCTTGTTGATTGCCCTCATCACAAGGACAAATCCCTTTCTTGAGGACAGTAAAGCATAGAGCCATAGTTCTCAACCTCCTCATGGCTCACATGGTTCTTTGCCTCCATAGCAAAGATCTTGAGGATGATTCTAGCACCTTTGTTAGCCTTCTACCACTTCACAACTCCATCGTTGGGTTGATACTAGTAGGTAGAATGATAAATTTCTCAGATTGACATTGTCTAGATCCCTTGTCAAAAATGATAAACCCCTATAGATGATGCTCACCAAAAATAAACAACTAAGAATGTTACTAACACAAATTAGAACCCCTCATTTGATGATCATAAAGAATGCTACTAACACACACTAAGACCCCCTCTCTCACTTACCAATTAAATGAAACAATCTTAACAATTGTAATCTACCAACTCTCAAATATATTACTTTTATTGCTTAAAATTTTCAATCCTATCTACATTAATCCGTATATAAAAACTTAAAATTATTATTATAGTTAACTTTTACCTCTCTTAAATTTTGAAATATTCAATTCTATTATTATATATATAATATACATTTATCTCTTTTATAAAATTATATTTAAAAAAAAAATGAAAGATAGATATCCGAAAACGTGATACCTACCTAAAGATAAAGGTAACCTAGAAGAACATGTTAAACCTGCAGACACAGACAAACATACAGTTGATTGATTATGGTGCATGTGGTCGTACGCAAAATTTAAGTTGCGTATCGTCATATCTTTTCCTTTTAACAAGTAATCTTAACTTCAAAACACTCGATTACTTTTAACTGGCTCAATTTACTTCAGACAAATGTAAAACTCTCGCTTCTATTGCACGGATTCATTTTTCTGTTAAGTGGTCAATCATAGACCATAAATTGCTTCCAAGCCTTTACAGCATGGAATGTTTTGTTGGCATTCAATTGGAAAAAGTCGTCATTTAAGAGATAAATCTAATAGTAGCAAATATTTTTGGATTTAATTCTGTATGTTATCTTGAATGGATGTTTCGAATCACATCCACACTCACTGGTTCATCATAGGAAGAGGATTTAATAGTAAAAAATATTTCTGAATTTAACCGTGTATGCTATCTTGAATCGACGTTTCGAACCATACTCAGTGATGGTTCATCATCATGAATTTAACCATGTATGCTATCTTGAATCGATGTTTCAAACCACATTCAATGGTCATCATCACGAAGAGGAATCAACGTTTCAAACCACACTCAGTGGTTCGAAATGTCGATTCAAGATAGCATACACGGTTAAACCCACAAATATTTGCTACTATTATTCATGGACTGTGGAAAAATTGTTCATATAGACAAATCTAAATCATTATTTATTTTTGTTTAGAGACTTGAACTCTGATTGATAGCCTATTTAAAGAATATATCATCATTATGAGTTTAATTAAGTTGAATTCTATAGTTTTATTCATAGAAATAGATTTTCAATTTAAATAGTATATATAGTTCATTAAATTGAGATTCTGAGTTGAATTTTATAGTTGTATTCATATAAATGGATTTTCAATTTAAATAGTATAGTTCATTATGTAAAGACATATATCTTAGTAAAGATATGAAATTTTATAATATAATTTTGATAATATTTTTTATTTGATAATAAGATTTTTTTTCCATCAATATTTTGAATCATACTTCATGATCTATCATCAAGATGAATAACTAGAGAAGAAAAAATTGAATAGCTATTTCATTCTCATGATGAATCATACAATATAATCCAAAACATTAATGAAAAATTGGTCAATAACTAACATTACAAAAGATTACATAGTGAACAAATTTCGCGTTCCAATAGTTTACAGTATTTGTTAGATTTGAATCTCATTATCATTATTGGTAGTTGAATTTGCTGGTATTTCAATGGCATATAAAAATGACGACATCTCCCAAACATCCATACACATTTAACCGTATTTATTAATTAATTAAAAGTTAAAAACAGATTTTTAATTAATAGATACCATGAAAGGTACTTTCTGATGCCTGGATAAACAGTACATCTCAAAAGAAGAGGATCCTGGGTATCCCAAGTGCCAACATTGACCGGGGATTTAACTCTACCTAAGAGGTGGTGACTGGTGAGGCTATCAAGACAAGGATGGCCCCCTGCCATATAACAGAAAGAGGAGGTAGTGCCAATCTGCCATGTTGAATATAGTCAAAGCCAGCAAACAAATCGTCCCTGAAGCTTTATTTTCTGCGGGACTGGTCAGTAAGGGCCCCAACTCTAACAATACCTGTGCATTAATCAGCTTCGGTCAAAGTTTGTTTCCATAGTAACAAATGTGGTATTTTCATGGGCTCCACATGTTCATTATGTTTCTTTGTGAGATACATCAGTATGGGTCCACTTCACTATTAAATTCTGGAGGGAATCTCTTCTGCTCTTTAATTGAAGGAGATGGATCTGGAAGCTTTCCACTCTTGAAGATAGAAACAATCTATGTTTTTTTCGTTTCAAATTCAATATTTTTTTATTGTTATTCTATTATAAGGGAGTGGATGTGTCTCGATGGAAAGTGTTTTATTGTCATTGAGGAAAATAGGTTTGTGAGGTAGTCATGGTAAGGGAGTCTAATAAAAGATTACCAAATCATGCATTCAACGATAGCAAATAATGTTTTCATACATGTAAACTGAAATTCTGACAATGGAATTGATTATATTGCTCCAAAAAAAACTACAAAGCTTCAAACAACATTAGGCATAGGCCTTATAATATAGATTTATTAATCTCTATATTGCTGTCTCTTATGAAATTGATGCTTTGTCTTATTTTTCATTGATTTTTATTATTTTTTATAAAGAAAAAAATGTAGTAAGATGATCTTAAGAGAAAATGTAGTACATAGTCTTATATTAAATTATTTCAATCTAGAATCTATTTTGGGAGGTGCACCTATTTGAAACTTGTGGGATGACCATCATTATATGTAGGTCGAGATAGGGGTCACAAAAGTTGGTGTGGCTCCTCATATGATCCTCATTAGGACCAAGAATTACATAGGTAACCTCAAGCATTAACAAAAAATTAAATACTTTTGGCACATAATCCAATTAAGGCACCATATACAATGAAAACACAAAGGAGCTTGTAATAAAGCATCAAATACAAATATAGACACATGGACATGCTCATGATGCCTATAACATGTTATGTTCAAACCATTATGATGATTGGACACACAACCGATACCACACACCTCTATTTTTTATTGATTGAGTTGAATTCACTAGATTAAAACTATGAGTACGAAAATACAATTGCAACCAATCTAGTGATAAAAACATAGGTACAAAAGACAACAAACACAAAAATAATTATTTTGGTTGATATAAGATTACTCCTTGACTTGGAATGCTCCAACATCTTTCTTCTCATAAACTAAGAAAATTTTGGTAACTAAATAATATTTATTGGTATAAGTCAACTTTTCTAAGGTTTTTGGACTTAAAGGCAGGCACAAGGAAAAGTTTGTCAACTAATAATAAAAAAAAATTAGTGGTTTTTAATATATAAAAAGTAATAATTCATGATAACTAAAGGATGTTGAACATGACTATTAGATCAATAATGTAGCTTGGTTTTTTATTTGTTAGTGTATGATATGATTGAAAGAAAATATTGGTCATTTATTTTAGCTTTCCATAATATTTTGACATTGTTTAATTGTTCAATCTAGTTATGTTGGCAATTCATATTAATTTAGATTTGTTTAAATCGTGTCAATTGGTTTGGAAAACTCTCTTGTATCAAAATTCCACTTTGTTAGAAATGTCTCAAAGTTGCTAAAAGAAAGAAAGAAATATTCCATTTACTTTATCTTTTAGTTATTGCCCTATAGGAAATTCAAACTATATAAATTGGAAAACCTATAATGTTTCTTTAAGGTAATTTTCCTATTTTGGCCAAGTATGTTTACCTATTTGCTTCTTAGAATTGTAGATTATAAAGATATTTTTTTGTAAAGAAAGGGAAAAACTCAAATTGTTATAAAATATTTCTTGAGAGGAAAGTGTGTGTTAGTTGAGAATGGGGTTAGCCCTACAAGGAAAATGTATATTAAGTACCGAGAATCAATGAAGCATAAGAGAGATATCCTCGAGGAATTGATAAAAGGTCTGCAGGAAACCCAAGATACAAACATTGATAAAAGTTTATACATCACTATCAAGATAGGGGAACTTCCATGTCGGATACTTGATGACAGTCAAAAAAATATTCCCATGGATACAATTGTTCAGGAACTTACTACACTAATTCATACAAAGATAGAATCATAAGCTTTCTCACTATCTTCTATTGACAAATTAATGAACTTTCAAGTAATTCTGGACAAGTTGAAAATAATCTTGTACAGGCACAAAAAGGTACATGTCAATATAGAAGAAAAGGTACATGTCAATATAGAAGACTTTATCACACAAGTTCCAGCCATCTCCAGTTACACACTAGGGCCAAACGACACTGAAGCTTAGGTGGCTTTGAAAAGATATGAAGAATTTCTAGAGAAAAAGAATGAGGAAGAAGAGAATGTGTCTGCAGACACTTAGTTTATTTTCCAAGTTTTTCATTATGCAGTTTGTAATTTGTAAATGACATTTTACATGTTTTCTTGTAATATGCAATTACATGTAAAGGAGTACAATCCCAAATCAAATTGGACTCTGCCCTTGAATAAGTCAAAGTAGTTGTAGATTTCCTATTTTTCCTCATAGCTTCTCTTAATAAATAAGAGGGGGCTCTTTTGTTATTACTATCTTTTAACTATTGAAGTGAAATGTTGCCCCATTGAGGAGTACATTGAAACTTTGTGTTCAAAGTGTAAATCATATTCAATCAATATAAGGAAAGCAAGTTGGTGTTCAATCTTTGTCTTGAATCAAGCTTGTGATGCATTGGAATTGTTTTTAAGTCTTTTCTATTGCATTCTCTTGTGTATGTGATTGAATTGTGGCGTGGAATCAAATATTCTAGAAGGTGTTATAAATTTGATTTTGTAGTCTTTGATTTGTGATATCATCTTTGAAGTTGTGTTTATGTTCGTGATTGGGAAGTAACTTGGAGACTTTGGGCTGCAAGTTATTGTCCATGATTGTTTGATCTTATTGTGGCATACAGTGAAGACTTTGGGCTGCATCATATTCCATACCCTTTCTTTTTTCCAATTGACATAGGAAGCAACAAAAGAATTTGTGCTTTTGTAGGTTTCTTGGTGTTAACACTTGTTGGTCTTGTTTTCGTTACTCCTTTGTTTAACTAAATTGAATATCAGTTATTATTGCTCCAATTAGTAGTTTGTGGTTCATTACATATTGTTAGCATCATGTGATTGTCATTGTACTTGTTTGTTAGATATAACATCTATTTTAAAATAAGAGAATCAGATGATATGGAAGCACCATATGGATAGCTTTAGTGTAAATATGCTTAGTAAATTATTGGTTGGATATAGTTAGCAATAAGAAGGGAGCCTCCCCTTTCCGAGAGGAGAGATTTTATCTCATCATACTGTGGTTGATATAACCATTTTTTCATCAGTTAGTTGATAACAAAATATTCACCCAACAACATGAAAGTTAAAATAGAAGCATCAATGTTAATAAGGAGTTCCAAAATCATATTCATGCTACAAGTTGACATATTATCCAATTTTGGCAATATTTCTATTTTTTGTTTGCATAATTAAAATAGCTTCTATTGGATCCAATTTTACCATAATGAATTATACATATTTTTTAACCCAAGCAAAGTTCTTCTATTCATGTAAAAACATTTAGGACAAATTTATTTGTACTTACATACCATTTATAATAATTTTAGGTTTTGTGGTAATGCCATAATTTATAGTTACTTTATAGTGTAAAGTGGATATGTGTCAAATATCATACATATAAGAGTAGTTTGATAAAGGTTGTGTACATATTATAAGTGTATAAATATCATAATAAATATGGTGTGAGATATCATCATGTTCAATAGTCATATAATGTCTCATGTGTGTGAAAATGACATTTAACATGAGTACAAAATATATTGTCATGAAATAACCACATGAAAAATTAAATGTCAAAAGGTGTTCTCAACATTACCCCCAATGTTGGGACAAGCATGATTAACAATAATATAGCCTCATGTACCAAATCTAATCTTGTAAGTGCAACAGTATACAATAATGTACAATATATCATCATGTAAGTACATAGAGGATAAATACATGTAGAAGATAAGTGCATCATGTAGAATGTGCACATGTGGGGATGACATATGAACAATGGTGTAAAATGTAATCATGAAAGTAACTATAAGAAAGTGTCAAGTAAAGGTACACTAGCATATGTCAATAATGGAAAAAGTTCTACAAAATATGTGATCTTGTAAGATTATGTATAACATTAGATGTGTTGGTGTGTATAAATTCTTGTACCTAGCCAATTCCTAGTAGGGGACTTATTCACATGTTAACTTTAGTTAGGTCCTAGGAATATTTCTAGAATACTTAATTGTCATGTCTAGATCTTATCTTCTTCTAGGTAGTTATGATAAGTTGTCTCATGTTATAGGATTAAGACACATGTCATGATCTTGTCTAATCCTATATCTCACCTTGCCTTTATAAGCAAGGAATCTCTTGCATATTTCACATCTTATGAATTTTGTATCATATAGCATTCTTGTTTGGTGGAATAACATCTTCTGTTGTTGCTTCTCTCTTGTGTGTGTGGAGGTTATTTGGTGTTGCATATTGAAGATCTTGGTTATTCACTTGAACAATATGTAGGAATTATATTATTGAAAGGGAGAGTAAGAAATTACTTGGATTGAAAGATAATTTCCATAGATTCCCCTAGGGTGGAAGGCAAGTAATGTGATGTGTGTGAATGGAAAGTGTCATAAGTGTAAAAGAGAAAATAAGAAATTGTATGAATGTGAAATGAGAGGAGCACAAAAATAATGAGTACCAAAGGGGCTAAATAAAGTCATGTAAACAAAGAAAATCAAGAAGAATAAGCTCAACAATTGTAGTTCAATCATAAAACAATAATCAAAAGTATGTTTTTTGTCAACAAGAGTGAAAGTCTATTGAGGAAACTTTATTGCCTTGCATAATCCAAAATTCATAGGAGAAACAACACATGAAAATAGAAAATAGGGGAAAATAGGTCATGAAACAAAATGAATGTTCATAGAGACCTGTGTCAACATGTACATTAAAGATGGCTTCACACTATATGTGTAAATTATCTATGAACACAAGGAAGCCAAATCAAAGTGAAAGGAAGAAAAATTTAAGGATTTAATATGTGAAATCATATCAAAACATGATTAAAAGTACATGGACATGATCAATCTATATAATGATGTTGTATCCATGATCATCGAATAAATCACCATCTCTCCAACCATCAAATATAAAATCACCAAAACCAACCAATTGATATTGTACTTATGATGCAACCAAATCATGATGTAAAGTAGGTACCTTAAAAAATACATGTAGGTTTGGGCACCCATGTTTTCCTTTATTTTTCTTTGTTCTTCACAACACTATTTTCTTGATCTCACACTTTAATTCTATCCTTTTATTGGATAGGTGGTTTCTTAATTAGTACCTTAGTATAGTTGGACTAGCCATATATCACTACTCTTTCTTTGGTGTTGGTGGGATGATATTATTTTAGATATTCACATTTGATGCAACATCCTTATGGTTTTGTGATAACTATTTCCTTTCAAGCTCTTCTATTGATCTTTGAACCACTTTTTTACATTGTAAAGAACATCATTTATTTTATGAAGTGGTCTCCTTGACTTAGAAATACATTTAGAAATATAAAACTAAGAATACTTTGAAGAGGCTGGTATATATCTCTTGGTATCATGACAAACTTCCCATCATGAATAAATTTTACACATTGATAGAAGATGTAAGGGACCGCTTGGTATAGTTCTATCTATGATCTACAAAAAATAATGTGAAATTGATTCAAATAAATAATGAAATGAAGGAGAATGGGATCATCCCTTTGGTCAATTTTTAATTTTCATAATACAGACTATTGTTTCTTACATGGTGTCATTAGAATTTTTTTAAGAAACTTTCAAATGTACATATTGATCTCATTGTAAGTGATGACTAAATATAAATTCTTTAGTGCATAAAATGAAGTGGCATCTAGGAACAGCCATATTAATTAATTTGATGAATTGATATTATATATCTCCTCTAATGTAGAGTGGACCATGGTATCCATTGTTAATTATTTTATCATGATAAAATTCAATAGATAAAGATGAATATGTAGTTTATTGCTCATTAATAACCCCAACAATTTCCTTATTAGATGCTAATAGTGTGTCCAATATATATTCATTTGTTTCATCTTCTGCAATATTTTCTAATGATTATATCAATTGTGTTGTGAAAAAATATTTAAATATTATAGTTAAGAGGATAAACACATTTTCTTCCCATATCATTTATTGCTTCTATGCAATTTAATTGAATTACTGTCAATCAAGTCTTGTATCTTATGCTTTCAACCCAATCATATTTATGTGTCATGACCATTGATTCAATGATCTTCACAAAAGTATTTTGAGTCAAAGAATTTAAGAACATAAGTTGAGGTATTCAATGATTTAAAAGGTGATAATGTAATTACATTCACCACTATAATTTTGTACAACACAATATTGAGGGGATCATGAAGCCTTGTAAATTTCCTTTGTATTTAGAGTTTTATAACAATAAAAATTCAAATCCATTTGATCATTAGTAGCATGATTTACATTGGTCTTAAAAGCATACTTGTTGAAGGAACTAACTATCATTATGAAAGTATTTTTGGTTGATATTTAGAAGGATGGGATGAGAAGATGAAGGACTATCAAATTCACCTCGAATTAGAATATTGTCCAGTCTAATAATTTGAGCTCATAATTTAATTGCTTACACACAAAATTGAAAATGTAGCTACATTTAATCATATCTCTATTTTTTGTGAGTAAGCTATCAATGAATAATCCTTGCAATTCATTACTTGGTGGTTTCAATTATTCATCTTTTCAAGCAATGTTTGGAGGACAAATACATAATCATTAATCCTTTCATTTGTTCCTTAATTATGTTGTACTACATTTACAATTGTGATAATGAGAAGAACCAATCAATAGAATATTCCTTGTGTAAATAGAAATATTTTTGTATGTTATTGGCCATCATATGTAAGAAATCCAAACAAAATATTATTGAATACTCTTGTGTTGGTCATTAGGTAGCCTTTATCATCATATAATTCAAACTAAGGTGACATAAAGCCCATTAGAAAATGACATGCTAATATGCCATAAGATAATGGATTAAAAGTTACTTCATTAGTTAAATCCTTTTAATGGCTAGAAGGGAGATTATTAATCCTCATTTTACATTTATTGATATTTTTCATGATGCTTTGAAGGGAAGGTTAAGCAATGGTGGATGAATGAGTAGGAATGTGTGTGATAATGGGTTGGTTTATATGAGTTGTGATGGGATAGTAAAGGAAGGGATAATATGAGGTGGTTGGGAAAATAGTTGTGAAGGGATAATAGTATCATGGTGGAAATGAGAATTGTGAGTAAGAATACAATGCATGTGAGAAGAATGATTTTGGTGGAAAATTGGGAATTCCATATAGGATTAGATGTAGAGGACATAGGGCATGGATGGGAAAAATAGGTGATTGGGTTTGGGAAGGGAGAATGTAAGAAGAATTTTCAAACTATAAGGAGAGGATATCATTAGAAGAATTAAGTTCATTGACTATTTGACCAACTCATATAAGAATTTCTATACTATAATAATTAGTCATGAGAAAGTTATGAAGTGATCCACTAATGTTGAAGGATTAGAATCATCTTACTAATGTCATCTCCAAAATATCACAATTAGCTAGCCATTCTATTTTATTTTCATTTTCAACTTTCTTGAGATAAGCATTATGATAAAAAGGTTCCTCCTTATAGAGGTATATGTATGTATTCATAGTTTCCATAATAGGAATCTCAAAGGGATCTTGGCAATAGAAAGGTTGAATTTCTAGGACTACACCTAATAGGAAGATAAGACTATGGGAAACATCCTATTATATGGTTGATCAAAGAAGAAAAATACAATTAAAGCACACAAATTTTAAATTTTGAAAAAATAAGTAGAATAAAAAATTAAAAAATGGAAAGAAAAGTCCCCTAGGGAAAAGCATTAGGTGGGATTAGAAGTTGGGGTTCACCAAAATGTGGGGAAACAAGGTAACCCTTAATCAATTTAGGTCTAATTTAGTTGAAAATAAATAACAATACACCTAGATAAAGAATTGGGACTATAAATAAAGCTAGAAATGAGATTGTTAGAGTAGCTTAGATCTTTTCTTTTTTCTATTAGTTGATTGTTGATATTTTGATGTAGATTGCATTCAATGATATGAATCTAAATTCTAAAATTAAATCGGTGCTATCTAATCTATTTCATATTTTCCTAGAAAGTTTTCCTTGCTCTTATATGGGGCCATTTCTATGATTTCTTCCTCCTACACAATTTAGTCTTGGTGGTGTAGTTCTATCCTTTTCTCCTTAGCTACTAAGTACTTGTGTGCTTACACTTTCACCTACATCTAAATCTCAATGGTACTAAGAAGTAGCTTTAGGCCTCGTTATATATTGAAGGAAATCCTTTTAACCTCCTTGATAACATTCAATCTCTATTATTAGTAAACAAGATGGGAACATTTGACATATAAAGATGCAAGATAATTAGAAGTTAAATTAAAGTACATTATCTTCTTATGCAAAGTTATTTGTGCTTAACCAATAAGAGATTTCTAATTTTATGTGGTGTAACTTATTTTCACATGAATTAAACATAGGACTTCATACTCCTAAAAGATACAACTTACTAATACTCTTATCGCATCATCTTGTTTCAAAAGAGAAAAAATAGAAAATGCTTGTTGGTTAAGCACAACCTGGAACTTTTAAGTCTCTATGTGATGTAATGAAAATGAGAACTCATTATCTAGTTATTTCCAATGGTGAAGTAGCATTATCTTTGACAAACAAGTCAACAACTAATAATTAGATTATCTAAAAGGGCTATCTTAGGAAATTGGGAAAATATATTGAAAATAGGAGGATAAGGCTATAGGGGTAGTACTTATATCTAGGGGACACATATATGCACATGGTTAAGTATATAACATTAGAATGATTGTAAAGAGAGTTGGTTTGAACCATTTAGGACTGGGATAAGTTGATAATTGATAGGTTTTAGGATTTGAACCAACTTATATATAAAATAAAGAAACTTGAACATTAAAACACCCACTTAGAATTAGAAAAAGTTGGTGAAGTTAATATATTTTAAATTTTATCTACCAACTTATACATGAAATAAAATAAATTGAACATTAAAAAATTAATATTTATATTATTACTAAAATCAAACATCAAATGAAAGAATACAAATAAAAATATCAAACATAAGATGAAAGAAAAATAAAATATCAAAACATAAAACAAAAGAAAAAAATAAAACATATAACCTTTCCTCTTCCATATTTATGTTAACACAAATTAAATCACATAATTCCAAATAAAAATAAAAATAATAATTATATATACTAAATAAATAATAGTACATTTCTTTTCATATTAATAACATATAAATTATAATTTTAATACTAAATTTCCATAAAAGATATAATAAAAGATAATTTTGGTCAAAGGGTATACATTTAGGTCATTTAGCTATTTTAATACTGTGTATCATCATTATTGATTACCTTTTGTAGATCCCTTATTATCATAATCAATCACTTTTGTCACTCTTGGAAAGGGGAAATAGAAAGTCTAAAGGTTTTGTTACCTTTTTCTAATTTTATGCTAATTTATGATAAATGAATAATTATGAACAAATTTTATTTAAATTAGTATTAAAAATTTAAATTCAATATAATAAAATTTTGAAAAATGCAATTAATAAAGAAGTAGAGTTAAGAGAATGCACATCTTCTTTTTTAAATTTTAGTTGATGTATTATTGTAAATATTGATTGTGTATTAGAATTTAGATTTGGAAAGTATATTAATGTGGATGATAAAATTTGTTAATATTTGAATCTTAGAATCAAACCTGTGATGATAATATTGAAAAATACATCCTATAAACTTACGATCTTATCTTGAGTAAAGAAAGGTCTTCAGTACTTGCAACAAATATTTTCTTAATGTTATTTGATGCAAAGATTTTTTGAGGTGCTATAGAGGTTTGTGGAACTTGCTAAGCTAGGTTGTGGAAGTGTAGTAACTTCCTCTTCATGTGTTGGTCAAACCCCAAAATTGAGTTAATAATAAAAGTAAAGCTCATAAAGGGAGCATGTAATGTATTATGCATGTGTAAATGAGAGGGATGTTGTAATGATGGTTGAATTTATTGATGCAAGCCATGTATATACTTTGTAGGTTAGAGTGTGCCTTGAAATTAACCTTGACAATGAATGCTAATTTGATAAAGAGAAACTAACCATTTGTTGATATTTGATAGTGGATGTTTGATACACTTGATTTACCTACAAAAGAAAGAGGAAAGTGTATCCTATTAGAGTAATTGACTCATTTCAACATGTCTAGGTGATATGAAAATGACCTAAGATGACACCTTTAAATACTTAATCTTGGATATGAAATTCAAATTTTAGCATTTAGGTTGATGAGTAAGTAACCATATCTCAAAAATGTCAGCCAAGTGGATTGCAAAATTTTAAAATTTAAGATCAAATGACATAATTGCAATATTGATCTTGTCCAAGAATATGAAGGTAGATATGTGATTCTATCTAGGATAAATAAGCTATTGGAAACAGAGTCAACAAGGTTCTAAATAGAACCATGAAGTAAATGAGTGACATATTAGATCTGGGTTAGTGAATACACTAAATTAATCAAATCATACACCTAAAACATCAACCAAAAGTGATATAAAACTAATCCACTTTACCAACTCTATTTTTCTTTGTTACATAAGAAAATTAGAAATTATAATCCTTCATTACCCACTTCGACAAGGAGTTCAACTCTCCTATATAACAACTTTAGTGCTTCTTAATATTTTTTTTATTTTGATTAGCAACAACTATTAACCTACCTCTTCTTGATAAAGTCTAATTGAAATGAGTGAAACCTCTAGAAATATAAAATTTGAATCATCAACATCTAACTAACAAATACTCTAATGACTACCAATCAATC
>VDFB02000008.1:154367620-154395311 GCA_007258455.2 Sequoia sempervirens
AAGATCACAGATGTATTGCATGTGCCAGGGATGTACATGAATCTGATTTTAGTATCTGCCCTTGAAGACAAAGGGTACAACGTACTCTTTCAAGGACAAAAGGTGTATTTAAAACACAAGGACTGGAAGAAGGCAAAGCAGATTGGAGTTAGAAGTGACAATTTATACATATTGTAGTTTGAAACTCCAAAGGCACTAGTGAGCAATAATAGCAGCAGGGAAATAGGAAAGTTATGGCATAGACGGATGGGACATATACACCATGGGGCATTGAAATTGCTCAGAGAAACTATGATAGGAATTCCAAAGTTGAGTGCAGAGCACGGTGACGCATGTAAAGGGTGTGCACTCAGAAAATTTTCAAGGGCAACCTTCCCTAGAAGTGACAGTAGAAGTACAGGTGTTCTTGACTTGATACATTATGATATTTGTGGTCCCATGTCTACTCAATCTTTGAGAGGTTATGAGTATTACGTAACCTTCATTGATGATTTCTCCAGGAAGACCTGGATATATTTCTTGAAGTCCAAAGATGAGGTCTTCAGTCGCTTCCAAGAATTCAAAGCTTTTGTGGAGAATATGATAGGCAGGAAGATCAAGGTTCTTCAGACAGACAACAGGGGTGAGTATAAAAGAAACGCCTTCCAGGAGTTGTGTACCAAAGAAGGAATCAAGAGAGAGTGGACTGTTCCCTACAACCCACAACAAAATGAGGTTGTTGAGCATAAGAACAGGGCAATTGTTGAAGTAGCCAAGGCCATGCTGTTTGATCAGGATCTTCCTAAGTATCTTTGGGCAGAGGCTTGCAGCACAACAGTCTATATTAAGAATAGAGTACCTCATAAGGTTTTGGGAAAAATGACACCATAAGAAGCCTTTACAGGGAAGAAGCCTGAGGTCTGGCATTTTAGGATCTTTGGCAGTATAGCATACTGTCATGTACCATCAGAGAAAAGAACCAAGTTAGATTTGACTGCAGTGAAAGGTTTCTTTGTTGGATACAATGAAACCTCCAAGGCATACAAGATCTTTATTCCAAGGACGAGGAGGATCATAGTGAGACGTGATGTGAAGTTTCTAGAGGAGAAAGCCTTCAGAAAATCTCAGGATTTTGCCAATAGTTGAGCAGAGTCAGTAGATTGAAGCTCCAAAAGTGGATCAGGAGTCTCAGTTACAAGGCACTATGACTGGAACAAATGCAGGTACAAGTACCTTGGGTGAGTTGAGTCCACAGGATCAGGAGCAATAGAATAAGGAACAACAAGCTCCACCTATTGGTGTATCTCCTACCGGTGGTAGAAAGACTATTCGAGTGGAAACTTAGATTGCGCGAGATGCTCAGGAGTTTATGGGAGCTCCTAGAACGAGTGGTAGGGAGAGGAGACCACCAACTAAATATTCAGATTATGTGGCACTAATAAGCGAGCTCATTGACAGTGAGCCTTCTAGTTATCAGGATGCTGCACAACAACAAGTTTGGAAGGATGCTATGGTGGAGGAATACAACTCCATCGTGAAGAACGATGTCTGGGAGGTAGTGCCAAGGCCTATAGATATGGCAATGGTTGGTTCTCATTGGATCTATAAGATCAAGCATGCTGCAGATAGTAGCATAGAGAAATACAAAGCCAAGTTCGTGGCCAAGGGGTTCTCTCAGAAGAAGGGAATCGACTATGACAAGACATTCACTCTAGTGGCCAGATATACCTCCATACGAGCTACGATCTCATTAGCAGCACAAATGGGATGGTAGATCCATTAGATGGATGTCAAGACAGCTTTCCTAAATGGAACCATAGAGGAAGAGGTGTACATCGAACAACTAGAAGGTTTTGTGGAGCATGGGAGTGACTCTCATGTTTGTAGGTTAAAGAAAGCACTATACGGACTTAAGCAGGCACCCAGTGCATGGTATGAGCACATAGATAGCTACTTGCAGAGCATGGGATTCATGAAGAGTGAGGCGGACTCCAACCTTTACTATCTCATGATGGGGGGTGAAACACTCATCCTAGTTTTGTATGTGGATGATTTATTTATGATTGGTTCACCAAGGCTCATAGAGGATTGCAAGAGGGACCTAGCAGCAGAGTTTGAGATGAAGGATTTGGGGTTGACGCACTATTTTCTGGGACTAGAGGTGTGGCAGACAGAGGGAGAGATTTTCCTTGGTCAAGGGAAATATGCTATGGAAATCTTGAAGCGATTTAGAATGTTGGACTGTAGACCCATGTCTACACCAATGGTTACAAATTGGTGGAAGATCAATGCATCAAAGCAGGAGGCAGTAGACCCCACCTTGTATATACAACTTATTGGGTCATTGATGTATTTGGTCAATACAAGACCAAACATTTTCTTTGCAGTCAACTCTCTTAGTCAGTTTATGGTAGAACCAAAGAGAGTACATTGGACAGCAGCAAAGCATGTGTTGAGGTATCTACGTGGTACAATTGAGCATGGGTTGAGATATACTCGGGGTGATGGTGTCAGGTTGATTGGCTACACTAATGCAAACTAGGCAGGAAATGCAGTAGATAGGAAAAGCACTTCAGGGTGATGTTTCAGCATGGGATCAGGGGTTGTCTCTTGGTACAACAGGAAACAAAATTCTATTGCATTAAGCTCTATGGAAGCAGAGTACATGGTAGCGAGCATGGCAACATGTGAGGCCATATGGCTTCGGAAGTTGTTAATGGTATTGTTTGGTCAGGAGCTAGAATCGACCATCATTCACTGTGATAATCAAAGTTGCACAAAACTCTCTGAGAATCCTGTGTTTCATGAGAGGTCGAAGCATATTGACATCAGATATCACTTCATCAGGGATTGTGTACAGCGTAGATTAGTTCAACTACAGTATATATCTACAGATGAGCAAGTTGGAGACATCTTAACAAAGGCCTTCATGAAAAGCAAATTTGTCTTCTTCAAGGACAAGTTAGGTGTAGTAGAGAACACCTTCCTCGCTAAGAGGGAGTGTTGAAAATAGTAGCTCAAAAGCTTTTCTAGCTTGGAACCGTGTCGCCCAGGCTAGAGCATTGGTGGAGAAGTTTATCTCCAATTTTTTTATTTTTCCTTCTTTTCTACAACGCACTTGCCAATTTGGAGATATTCCTTTTAGCAACAACTATGTTTTGTTTCTAAGATAATCTCTGCTTTATTTCACCGTTGGTGAATAAGAGACTATAAAAAAGGAATTGATGTGTGCATTGTAAATATACAGATTGAAGGTTTTGCAGGAAATGACACAGAATGAAAGAGAGGTTGCAATGAACAGAAGGAGTTGAATATTATCCTAGTTTGCAGTATTGCTGTGGATGCCAAGTTCTGGCAGTTGTTGTAAATTTCTTCCTTTCTGTAGTAATAAAATCTCTCTCTTTGAATGCTGGTTTTTCCTCAGAGTTGGGGGTTTTCCAAGGTAAATCATTGTGTCAAAGTGTGATTGGTTTTCTCTACATTCAGTATTTTAGTGAATGGTGTTGTGCATGTTTTAGTTATTTGTTTCAGTCATTTGATTTCTATTATTCGAGTTTATGAGATTAAACAATAGTGAATTTATTGCTGGGTTTCACAATGCCAATAAGGGAGACATATTTTTCACAAATGGCATCTATATTTGATAGGTATGATATTTTATATGAAGAAAAAAAATATTTTTTTCACTTATTAATGAATGTATTTATAATTTTTTACATGACATTTATAAGTTCTCAAGTGTTCATGAAAGGGTCTATCCTTGACACCCATTTAGATTTACATGTGAACATATTATTGAAAATATGTACCTAGTATAAATACATTGCAAGAATAAATTCTATAACTACAAGTACTATACCAACAATAAGACCGTGTCTAATATTTTAACCATAAGTACTATACTAACTATAAGACCATGTCCAATGCTTTAACTATAAGTACTATGCCAACTATAAGATCGTGTCCAATACTTTAACTATAAGTACTATACCAACAATAAGACCAAACCCAATAATTTAAACTTCTCCAACTTTCTATCAGAAATTTATGTGAAATAAAAATAAACAATAAAAAATAACTCATAAAAGTCACAAAATATTTTAAATTTCTCAGAAAGTTGATACAAAATTTGACGAGCCCTCTGTACGAGACCTTGCTATAAAACGTGAATGACAACATTGACCAGGGAAATTGCCTGATTTGTGTTTTCCGCTTATTTTCTCTAAACAAAAGTTTTTTATTTTTATTTTATTCAAGTCGGTGGTGGAAATAAGCCCCCTCGCCGTGAGTGGAGCTCTTTGGGTCAGTGCGAGGTAAATAGATTTTTCGAAGGAAAGGAAAAATATTTCTTGTAAAAGAACGAACTTTGCTTTGGGTAACGTTAATATTCATCCTCTTTGTGAACAATTTTCATGATCGCCAAGAACAATCACTTCTAGGGTAACCTTTGCTTAAATTTCATGGTCATATGATTATATATGTATAATGATGGATAAGTGTTTTATATTATTTGTATATAAAAAATATAATATATATATTTAAAAAGATAAGTGGAAGAAGTTAAAATGGGTTTGAATTGACAAATTAAAGAGACAAAATAAAGTCATTAAGTGATGTGGACTATAGCGCTAGGGGGTGGAGCCTAGTCATCCAATTTTCCCTATGCATCATTGAGGTCTAGGCTATAAAAAATAGGGTCTTAGTTGGTAAGCAAACTCTCTTCATTTTCTTCCTCTATAAGTTGTTAGAGTAGCACAAACAAGGAAATGACCAATATAAGTTGAGGGAAATTACTAGTCTTATTATCTAGAAAAACGTGGGTGGGAGGGTTGAGACTAGCCACAAGTAGATTGATCCTTGGCTCTTCATGAAGGCGATCAGGAAGCATGTGATTGCGAGTCATGACCTCTTTGAGCATTCTAACAACATCCATGCCAATGTCTACGGGAGGAGAGTGGCCCTTGCTAGGGGCAAAAATCAATAGAACTTTGGAAAATGTATACGAGGCTTTGCCGTAGTGATATAAAAGCACTTGTAGATGTGCCACTTCAAATGTAATTTTGTTTGCTTGCATCTAATCTGCATGAGAACATTGGAACAAATCATAGTTTTAGTAAAAAATGAGAAGTGGATGCCAACACAACAAGTAGTGAAAATTTACAATTAATCTTTTCAAATATAAAAAAAAATTCTATCTTGAAAGCATACCAGATCTAGATGAATTTAGTAATAAATTTGGGCCAATCTCTTAAAAAAACCACATGTCATTAGAAAGGCTCAATCCTAAAAGACTTGAAAAAGCCATGAATCCAGTTCCAAGTTTCTTAAGCTTTGGGATAAAACTAGAAAACATGTTTGAGAGTCTTCTGTTGTCCATAGAATGGGCAACAAGAGTTGAGAACTCATAAGTGAGTTAATTTGGTACTAACAAGAAGGCCTTAATCAACAACACACTAAGAAAAATGGGCAAGATTTGATTCAAAAATAGCCTACCAAATAGTTTGAAATTTATTATGACATGATCCTAGAGAAGGCATACATAGTTCAATTTAGACATCATGTGAAGCTACAAAGAAATCTAAGCATAGCCTTGGTGGGGTTTGTAGTTGCAAATTGACATGTTTGGGTACCATTTCCAATCTTTCCACTAATATTTTAAATATATAACCCCAATTTTATGAAGCATATTCTAGAGAGAATTCAATCAATAATTGTCTAGTGTCTCCAAATCTTGATTGGAGAGCTTGCATTTCAATTTGGCCTTAGGCCAAGAGAGAAAATTCCTAGTAGTCTTAAAAAAGAGATTAGGTAGAGTATTGATTCCCTTGTAAAATTTTAAGCATGAACCCATAGTTCCTTAGCAAATGGCTAGTATTGACAATAAATAATAGGAGACCATCAAATACATTGTTGGCTGATTGATAATCCCTTGTAGAAGTCATTGCCATCCCATATGGGCCAAGGTTTCATTGCTTCCTAGGTTTTCCATATGCTTTTAATAACAAAAGTCCCATGTATTTAAATAGTTTCTTCATAATAAGAAGAATATGACAACTATGAATGAATAGTTATCATGAAAAATTTATTTCACTTGAAGGGTCGATTATCAATAACTAGGACTTGTAACTTTCCTTTGATGTTTTAATTAAGATAATCAACCAAACTGTAAATGGATTTGACTCCAACTTGACTAAAAATATAAGGCCACATTTGACTATAATATTTTATGCTAGAATATGGAAGGTAAATTGTTAAACTATTTAGTTATTATAGTGACTTGGTGTAATCATAGAATTCATGTTCTTCATAAGAGATGCATATAAATATGAAATATTATGTTTTTAGACATGGATATTTGAACCCAATATTTTTAACGTTTAGATGCATTTTAAAATAGCATGACATTTGAGTTTACATTGTATGAAATTAAGGGTTTGTTATATGCATCATATTAAGGTTTTTAGGTTGGCCTTTAGTCTTATTATACTATCTTAACTATATGTTCTAGGAATTCTTGAATTGATTTCACCATTAATCTCACCCTTGGATTGGAGTAAGGCTTTAAATATAACACTTCATGCATAACACCCTTTTGTATCATCTTAGTGGACCCACAACTTTAAGGTTTTAGAACAAGCCTCAATTTAACAAAGAGGTTGAGCCCTTAATTTTGCACTTTCCTTGAGAAAAATAATTTAGTTAAGGAATTTTATTTTTCATGAGCTAGATGGATTTTTTTCTCAAGCCCACAAGCATGTGTGAACTTGAGTATGCACAAATTTAAGGTTTTCAAGTTGACCTTAGGTCTTATTACATTGCCCCAATAAGATATTTCAGGAATTGCATTGGTTTAACTATGGTTCTTGTTAGGATTTTTGCAAATTTGGTTGTTAACAATAGACTATGATACCTAAGAGAGTGAAGAAGATTGTGCTTTCCATTTGCTTTATGCTTCTGTGGATGTGTGGCCTGCTAAGCTAGATCTGAGTGCTCATGGTGAAGGCCATTTTGTTGGTTGCTTGGGATTTCTAGAAACCCTTCTTCGTCGTGGATCTAGGTTTGTTTCTAGTTTGTATGGAACTAGTAGAGGGGTTTTAAAATCTAGTGAGGAGGACAGTGTTGGAGTTACGAACTCTGAAGATAGGGTTGTGGCATCGCCTAGGGTGGAGCTTTTGCCTATTTTCTAGTGCTTTTGGGCAGGCTAATCAGGGGTGTTTCCTGTGATGGTGATGGCATTGTGTTTGCAATCCCAATGGGCGAAGTGGTTTTCTGGTTTTTTCTACCTATGTCCTTTGTTGGGTGGTCTAGAGGCTTTTTGACCTACATGGTTTGTTTTTGGTTTTTCCCTATTTTTATTTCTGACCCTTTCTGGTCTATGGTGACTTTGGCTTGGGAGAGGCCCTTTTCTCTTCTATGTCTGGCTCAAAGGTTTCCTATTTTCATAGGAAGGTATGTCTTAGTATGTCCAGCTATCAATCATTGATGTTGGTGAACTCCTTGCTGATGATTTGCTAGGAGTTGGTTCTAGAGGTGTTGAGGAGTGTTATTCTTTTGAGAATGTCTTTCCTAATTTGGGTTTTGACATTGATGATATGCTCCTAGCTTTTTATTTAGCTAACCCTCACTTGAAGGGGTGGATGGGGTTTTGTGTCCCTTAGTTTTTACTCTCTTTTGTATGGGGTTTCTAAGGTTTTCCCTTATGGATGTGCTCTCGACTCTCATGTCTTGAGGGTTTGATGGTTAAACCTCCCTAAGGGAGCATTTGTTGCCCTTCTTTTTGGTATGGTGTTGACAATTGGGTTATGCTCAACATTTTTAAAGAAGACCTAGATGTTATCATTACTAAAGGGAGCTTTTGCTTCCCTTTCTACTGGTTTGTTTACCCTTTTCCTCATTCCACAGTATGTTTCTCCTATTGAGGTGGGGTTCTCTCATATAGAGGCAAAGTGTGTACCTATGGATGCGGTTGAGGGTTTACTTCTACTCCAATTGGATTCCTCTCTTGTGTCTTCTATTGAGGTGGATTTTTATCTTGTTGAGGTGTATAATGGTATTGTTGGAGAGGGTTGGTAAAGGTGTAAGGGGACTCTTTTCCCTTTTTTGTTTTTCCTCTTACTCTCCTATTGAGGTGGAGAGTTAAGATGGGTGATGCGTTCTATTTTTTGCATCTTTAGGAAGCTTGCGTATGGTTTATGTGTAACTTTTGGTTGATTACTTGATGTCTTTCTAGGCTTAGGAGATGTTTTTATGAACAACTTGTGTTGTTGTGGCTTGGCTATTGGTTGTCTCTAGTTTATCTTCAGCAACATTCTTTATTTAGACAAGGTTTCAGGTCCCTTCAAAACCTATTTTTAAAGGGTTTTGGGTCCCTTCAAAACTTGTTTTACCACTAATCAAAAACACTGTGAAAAAGACTTCACAAGAAAATTATAACTTTGGTGCATTCAATTCCTAATTATGTGCAAGGCATAGGGTTTGGGCTAGGCCTTGAGACTCACTCAAGACAACCTACTCCTATGTGGGTACTTGAATGTTGCCTAATAGTTGCTGCTTTTCTGTGTTATTAATCATTGAGCATGTGACATATTCAATCACTACTGTTAGCAATTAACCATCTTCTTCTCACATGTGAGCATTATTGAGTAAGTATTTTCTTTCATCCCTCTCAAACATCTAATTTATGTATATAGGATTTTTTTGTCTTATTTTGATTATTGAAGTTGTGAAAGTTTTTTCTAATACTATTTACAACTTTTTAAAATTGCATTACCATTTTTTTAAAGAACATAAATTTCCAAGAAATTGAGATTGAGTGGTTAAAACATTGAGATTTTTATTTGAGTTGAGTTCATATCCAAGAATTGCCAAGGCTTATGTATTTGTGCAATTTTTCTATGAATTATATATAATACATGTGTAAATAATTTTCCATGTCAGCTTTGGAAAAAATAAAACCTTTAAACTTTTTGACTCCCTAATTATATTCAATGAAAAATAATTAAATATTACCTTCAAATCTATCTAGAATTAGGCACACTTTCTTGGTGAATTGAATCAAAGATGTCTTAAGGATTAAATAGTCAAAGATGGATAAAGAATCAAAGCTACATGTTTCTACTTTTAAATGCACTTTCAACTTTGTTCTTTCTTTTCCTCCCAATTTGGGTTGTGTTACTTAGCTAGAGACTTTAGGAATATCAAATGAGTTGGGCTTCTTTGTCCATGCAAGAGAGTGTGTGTCTTTTCCATATAAATAGCAACTACTATAGGAGGATTAAAATTATGCAATTCAATAAATAGATGTTTTGGTTCAAATTTTTAGTACTTATCTATTAAACTATAATCAGTATTCCTTAATTATTATTGTGATGTCACTTTTCTTATAATTAATAAATATAAATTTAATATTAGCAACTGATTTAATATAATAAATATTAGAGTTAAGATAAATTTACAAGATGGTATGTCACTAAAATGATGTGTAAACTACAATATGTAATGTTCAAACAAGGATTATAAAGTAAATGATTAACATAGTAAATTGAATAACACATCCATATAATTCACATAGATTAATATCAAAATTATATAGACAATATTCCTAATATTATTGAATCAATGGTTTTTCAATACTTATTTGAAAATCACAAAGAGGCTACTATCAGACACTCAAAGGAACGGTTATAGGTCTAGGCTTTTTCACAACATAAGCACCCTCAGAGGAAACCAATTCTTAAATAAAACCAACTTTCCTTCATGACATAAACACAACCTTGAATAGGACACTGTTGGGTGTATGATGTACCCCAAGTTGGACACACCCCTATGTGCCCCTTCTCTAAATGTTTCAATGCCCACCCATGACCCTATAATCTTCACTCCTTTGTGCCCTTTTAATTTCTCTTTACTTTTTTCTATTCTCTCCTTGAATGTTCTGCATGCTTGGGTATTTCTCCAAGTCTCGCATAAATGATTATACATAAGGCTTAAGGGGTGGTTTCCAAACCATCACACCCTTTCAAAAAGGTTGCATTTAATAATTATTCTTCCTCCTTTTAAATAAGTTTTTATACATATTATTTATTAATATTTATAGCATTGTAAATTGTCACCCTTGATAATTTCACACTATTTTTTACTCCCCCTAAATTATTAAGCCTAATTGACCCCATAATTTCCTATATTATGCATTTTGAGGCCTATTTTTATCATTTACGACAAATTGCAAGTATAGAACAAATTCATTTATTTAATGTTTTTCCCCTAACACCTAAATCCCTAAAAAAATAGGGCTAGGATTGGGATGCCCTTGGGCGGATCTGTCCCCCTATTTTTTCAGACTAAAAATTTGAATATGTCGGTGTTAGTATTTTAACATTTGAAATTCAAGTTTCCAATGTTGACTATTGAGATCTATTTTTTTGAGAAATTAGCATAAATGCCTATAAATACCTAGTTATTGCATCATTTGAAATCTATCTAGCAACCATTGGAAAAATTATGATCAAGCATTATCAAGAGCACTATCAAGCAAGTCAAGAGTAACATTTTAGTGATTTATTGCAACAATTCAAGATCCAAACATCATGTAAAATATTATGTGAGTTTATGTTCATTTTATCATTGTTTGTGAAGGATAACCCTTGTTGTAGGTCTCCAAGCAATTCAAGCAATTAAGAAAGCAAGATCTAAGACCTTGAAGTGATATGCATGACTTCAGTCCTTCAAGGAAGCCATTGAAGGGTGGTGCATTGCAACACTTTGTGGATTCATCATTCCTTCCTATTATTTATCATTGACATGGCCATTATAGAAGTGGAAACACTAACACGGGGTTTGACTAAGGTAAGCCCCTAAATGACACAACCTCTCTTCTTTATTTGAATGTGCAGGTTTCAAGTTTGGAGAGGATTGAAGGAAACTTGAAGATCATTTGTCTATTGTTGCATTCAAAACCCTACACCTTTTCAACTCATGAAAACTCATCTACAAAATTATCCAACAATGATCTAAAAAAATTTGCAAGTGAAAATGGAAGTCTCAGACCTAACATCAAAGGATTGCAAAAAAAAGTCTAGGACACCCCTACAAGGAAAAAGACACCCTTGGGTGCCTATGTACTCCTATTCCAACTAATACCAAACTTTTAGGATAGGTACATAACATTATACCCTTCTCAATCTTCCTACAAACCTCTGTTATACTTTGTCAATTGTCAAGATCTTGCAATTTTCATATTAGGGCACATAGTCTAATTAGGTTAATTAAGACAAGTCAATCCAAATCTATTTCCAAGAATAAAAAATATGTAGATCAAGGTCTGATTGGCTCACCTTCATGGTTAAAATTCAATCTAATCACCTTGTTGATCTCCATCTTAATGAAACCTTAGAAAAAGAAAACACATGTAAATTAACCCTAGGTTTTATGCGTTAAACCTAGGGTTCCTCTCTTTCTTTGTTTTAATATCTCTTTTAACCAAAGGATAATAATACCCTTTATTTTTCTATCTCTCTTTTAATATTAAAGTGTTATTTCATAAATTTATCTTTGGGGAAAAATTCACTTAACATTTCTCCCCCTGTAAATTAACTATTGTCCTCAGTAGCACTGTGACCAATGTCATAGTTAGGTTAACTACACCCGATCCATACAAATTCGAGGCATATTTAACCCACTAAGCATCAATCCCAATAAGATCATTTGTTGTAAACAAAGACAAAGAATCCATTAAAACTATCATTCTAAATAATGAAAGCTTGAAAAACCTCTAATCTAAGACATTGAAACTTATCCTATTAGGAGAGTGGTTTCGCATTGAAGTGAAATGGTGATCCTTTCCCAATTCCTTGGATAATGAGCTTGTTTCAATCAATTCTATTGAAGAGAATCGATGAAACCGATGAGAGATGTGATAAAACATGATTTAAATGATAAATTAACATGATATATGCTAAGATGATTGATATGGGTGTAAGCAAATCTACTCTAAATGTATGTGAGTTTCAAAAGATTAAAATCCTAATTAACAAATAATTTAAATGTATGCATCTATGTTATCATGGAAGCCATTAATGGAAGCTAAGCTAATATGGTGAAATTAAAATAAGCTAAAATTATGCTAAATCTGAGTGCAAGTAAGAGTGATTTTAACAACATAAGTTTGATGTTAAAAGATGGATCCATTTGTCTCCAAAAAGTGCTTTATTTATAGGAAAGCAAATGAGAAATGAAGGGTTAAGATAAAAAAAATGCTAGAATCAATAGTCAAAGATGGTAGAAGTTGGAGGCATTGATCATGGATTCTCATCAAGGGTTGAAAATGCAAGTTGATATTTAATTAAGGGCTTACATTCATCCAAACAAACATACTTTTAACCTGTACAAGAGGTCACAAGTTAGCTTGCACAAGAAGTTTTGAGTTAACTTACACATTGAGTTTTGAGTTAACTTGCACATGAAGTTTTGTAAGAATATTCCCTTTTTCAAATGAGTGAGGAGAAAGAATATTCTTTGGAATATTCTCATGGGTAAGGAAATAGATATTTTGCAAATTAAAACAAAGTTTAATTATGCAAAATGGGAAGGAATATTCCCCTTTTGGAGGAATGTGCAAAGGGGGAATATCCCCTTACAAGTGGAAGAAATAGTAATTTGATAATTAAAACAAAGTTTTAATTGTGCAAATTAGGGGAATTATATTATATTCATTAAATAATTGATTTAATGGAGATCAAATGAAAAAGCAATGGATGAGATTGATTTGATCTATCAATGGTCACAAATGAAAGGAGGATGAAACATGGATCAAGGATTCTCATCAATGGATGAGAATCAAAGATCACATGTATCAAGAAAATATCAAGGGCTCACAATCATGCAAACAAACACACTTTGCAACAACTTTAAAAAATTGTTTCAAAGTTTGTTTGGAGTAATCATTACCTTTTTTTGGAGCAAAATTGGATAATATTCCTTTGGAATATTCCCTATGCAAGTGGATGAGAGGGAAATTAACAATTTAGTTAATTCAAACTAAATTTAAATATGCAAGATGGAGGAATGTGAGGATATTCATTAAATTGTTGATTTATTTAATGAAAAGGAGATGCAAATATGATATTTAATTAAATAGTTTAGGTTATTTAATTAAATAAGAGGAGTTAGGGTTAAAATTAAATAATTTGTATTATTTAATTAAACCAGATGAAATGTTAGTGTGAGAGGGGATGAATTAACCCAATTAGATCAATCAGGTTAATAGGTGAAAATGAGGCATTTAATTAAATAATTAGGCTTATTTAATTAAACAAGTGAAAAGAAGATGGATTTGAGGACGAAATGATGTTAGTTAGCCAATGTGATCTGTTGAGACATTTTTAGGTGACAACATTTTTCCCCTCTTTGAAGCAATGTACTCATTGCATTGGTTCAAAGACTGATGTTGATTTTGATGCTGATGATGATGCAAAAATAGATATCAATAATCTCTTTGAGATGTTGATAGCCAAGCTAAAGTTGATTGATCTGATTGATTGATAACATTGTTAAGGATTCACAACAATGCAAGGATTGTGTTAAATATCATGAGGATTGCTAGGGAAAGATATATCCCAATGGTGATTGATTTGATAATTTGATCAAGATTTGCTAGCAAGGCTAGGAACAAAGTTCGTTAGATGATTTGATATTGATATGATTGAAAGACGGTTGGTTTCCCTATTATGAGCCCAATAAAAAATAATGTGACCAATGTCATAGTATAGGTTAACTACACCTGATCCATACAAATCCGAGGCATATTTAACCCACTAAGCATCAATCCCAATAAGATCATTCACTGTAAACAAAGACAAAGAAGCCATTAAAACTAACATTCTAAATCATGAAAGCTTGACAAACCTCTAATCTAAGACATTGAAACTTATTCTATTGGGGGAGTGGTGTCACATTGATGTGGAATGGCAACCCTTTCCCAATCCCTTAGATAATGAGCTTGTTTCAATCAATTCTATTGAAGAGAATTGATGAAACCACTGAGAGATATGTGATAAAACATGATTTAAATGCTAAATTAACATGATATATGCTAAGATGATCAAGATGGGTGTATGCAAAGCTATTCTAAATGTATGAAAACTTCAAAAGATTAAAATCTTAATTACAAAATATGCTAAATGTATGCATCTATATTATCATGGAAGCCATTAATGAAAGCTAAGCTAATATGGTGCAATCAAAATAAGCTAAAATTATGCTAAATGTGAGTGCAAGTAAGAGTGATTTTAACAACATAAGTTTGATGTTAAAAAGATGGATCCATTTGTCTCCAAATAGTGACCTATTTATAGGAAAGCAAATGAGAAATGAAGGGTTAAGATTAAAAAGGTTAATCAATGGTAAAAAATGGAGGAGAGATGAAACATAGATCATGGATTCTCATAAATGGATGAGAATGAAAGAAGAGATTTAATCAAGGGGCGGGTGCAAATAGATGGGGGACTAAATTGTGGCATAAATTTTAAAAAACTTTTGATGAGCTATAACGCGAGCACATTGTAACACACTCACATTATGGCTTGGTGTGACCAAGCCTAAAGATCGACCACATTGATCCTATTATGCACTCGTGTTATAACGTGAGCATGTTATATGTTATTAAAACCAAAAAACAAGCAAATAAAATTCATTTTTACTATTTGTTGTTCTAGTTGCCTATGGCCAAAAACCTTATGTTTTGTGTGCTTGCATTTTGGAAGGAGGTTTTTTAGCATTTTCATCATTGATTTGTTGCAAGTTCATCACCAGGATGCCACCACGTTGATGATCAATTTGAATAAGGAAGGATTGTTTATTTTTGTTGTGAATTTGTTAGTTTTAGGTTGTTTTTTATATTCATTTGTTTAAATTGTAGGAAATGATAATGATCTTCAAAACCCTCCTGAAATTTTCTCAACAACCACAACAACAATCTCCTCTACCAATCCATCAACATCCTCTTACACTCAACATAATTTAATGGGGGTTATTGAAAACAATAAAAAACATATTGAGGAGTTAATCATAATGTTGAACGATCCTTTAGGTTCAACCATGGAAAGAACACTTGCAAATTCACTTAAAGAAATGTTAAAACATGTAGATGCAATCAAAAAACAATTAAGTGGTTTTACAAGATAGGAGGCAAGCGGCTAGGAATTTTTACATAGATAAATTATCATATAAAGAAGTCAAAGATGAAAAAATTACAAAATATGATTTGTGCTCATTATTCACCAACCCACGTACAAATCAAAATCTTGACCTCAATGCGAAGAGGTTTCCTATCCATTGGTGCCACCACCAAGGGATTAGGAACTTTTTTTGGGGATAGGTGGTACATGGTTTTTGATTACCCACCATGCAACAATTGTGAAGTGCCACAATATTTCTTGAGAAAACTCTACTATGAGTTCATCCTAAAAAAAATCTTGAATTATTTTGATATGAGGGACTTCCAGGGGAGAGGTGGGGGGTCAGCTCAAGATAGACCCGGTGCACGACAAGATCCTAGGCGACAAGCAAGATGACCTCTCACTAGGCCAGCTCATGAGCACATCGTTATCCCTTCCATCACGAAGCAGAGTGTCAAGGTAGACACTTTGTAGACTATCAACTCTTTGACCCAAAGTGTCATCCAACATGCCAATCCTATAGTACAATGCCATCCAGGGGAGTCTTCGAGTGGTAGGCTTCCACCCCATTCATGTCAAGTTTGCGGGGCAACTTGTACATATGACCCAACCGACACTTAAGAGGCTGTTGTACATAGGATACTTCTGTAGCTACGGAGATGGCGAGGGTAGCTGAAATTTTGAATGAGGCTTATGGAATCGATGCTCAGGTAAATGTTAGCATGTTCATTGAATTTAATTTACTAAATTTCATTTTTTAAATGCAAGATTAACTAATTTATTTTTATGATTGTAATAAAATTTTAGGGTCACAATGTTGATACTGGATACACCGGCCCTACACCTGGTTATTACTCCACTATATCTACCATTGAGGTATGTAACTAGTAAACAATTATAAATTTATTACATGTTAAAATAAATGTTATATGAATGGTATTCTAATATCTGATTTTAGATGTTGAATAGGCTAATATTGGAGGTTTCATAGGAACACCTCCTAGTGCCAGTGGAGTTAGACAAACCTTCATGTAGGTAATAGAATAAAGACTTTAACTAATGAATTGTACTTAATAGATTTTTTTTAGCTTATATTCATATCGTTGATTACATTGCATTGCAAATATTTCAAACTCAAAGCATTATTTCACATTGCATAACTAATAACTAGATGTTGATAGATGACAAAATTTCAACTACAATATAGTTGTTTAGAAATTCAACATGAGCAGTGATGCAATTACTTCACATAGCATAAGTAATAACTAGGAGCAATTGCCAATTTCATTTGATTATCATGGAATTCCATGAGACCAATTTATATTGAGGCATGTTTTCAAACAGTTCACTGCCTTGTCTATGCTATGGATGCTTGGAAGAAATATATGAAAGAATAATAGTAAGTGGGAGCATAGAAAAGGAAATGAGTTGTTTGAAAAAATTCCTCAAAGAAATGTGGTCTCATGGTGATGTCCATCACCATGAGAACCAATTTCTTGGAGGCATTTTTTCAAATAGCTCACCTCCTTTTCTATGCTACCACATTTTCCATACATGTCTAGACCAAAGTGTTTTATCAAACAATTCACTTCCTTGCTGCTATGGCTAAAAGCCTAAAAAAAATTGTTTTCCAACAAACTATGGGTTCTTGGGAAAAAAACTATCAAATAATAATAGTAAGCAATAGCATAGACAAGGAAGTGAGTAGTTTGAAAAAATGCCTCAAAGAAATGTGGTCTCATGGTGATGGAATGCCATTACATCACCATGATACCACATTCTTTAGGCATTTTTCAAACAACTCATGCCTTTCTATGCTACCACATTTTCTATACATGTGTCTACCAAAGGGTGCTACCACAATAGTGGTTTACAATTTTGGGAGATCCTGATTTTTGTTGAAATCACATATTTTTAGAAAATATAATGATTTAATCCTTGAAATGTTCCATTTAAAGTATTCCAATTGAAGAGTTTTGATCAAACCACCTTAGACCAACCCCCTTAGATAGAACCCCACTAGTTTTAAACCATACCTATAGCGGAGTCTCTTTTACACCTATCAAAATGTTGATAAAAAACCACTTTTGATTTACCTTTTGGGGGATCAAATGAATTCATTTAAAATTATTATTTTTAAGTATCTAGTCCCTATTATAAGCTTCCAAAAAAGTATAATTCTAATAAAATTTAATTTGATTATTATATTTATTTTCATTTCTTGTGAATGTAGGTTTTTCACCGAAAATCAAGCTCTCTATTTTGTACATGTGGAAAAATAAAAGATTATCAAAAAAAAAAATTAAAAATATGAGTGCACTAGATATTTAAGTCCTTGATCGAACAAAAAAATAAAAATTAAATTTTGATACATACAAAAAAGTTCGCATTATCTGTTGTTGTGTGTAATGGATTGTAATTGGTTTGACTTTGAAATTTGATTAAAGAAAAATATTAAATAAAAAACTATATAACCAAGTGGAAGCACTAGATATCGAGTTACAAATCTAAATTAGAAAAATTAAAATTTTATCCTTCATGGAAAAAAAGTTATGCGTTATACGGTGAGTGTCACTTTTTAAAAAAGTTGTTTTCTGAATTTTTTTTTGAGGGAGATGGAAAAAAAAGTGCAATATAATTCCAAAATTTTTGAAAAAAATATATTAGAATCTAGAGACAAAATTTCACGAAACTCTAGTTTTCATCATCTTCAAATTCCTCACGGTTTAGCTGCTATAAGTGCCTGAAAGTGAAGATTTAGTTAAAAAAAATTATTTCAGTGTCCAGTTTGGCCAAAAATTGTAAACCACTATTATGGGATCACCCCAAAACATTTTATCAAACTACTTGAACTTCCTTGTTGCTATGGCTAAAAGTATAAAAAAGGTGCTTTCCAACAAACTATGGATGCTTGGAAAAAATATATCAAAGCATAATAGTAAGCAATAACATAGAAAAGGAAGTGAGTAGTTTGAAAAAATTCCTCAAAGAAATTTGGCCTCATGGTGATGGAATGCCATTCCATCACCATGAGACCACATTTCATTGAGGCATTTTTTCCAACAGCTCACCACATTTTCTATGCTACCATATTTTTCATACTCATCTACTAAAGCATTTAATCAATCTACTCACTTCCTTGTTGTTATGGCTAAAATCCTAAATTAGGTGCTTTCCAACAAACTATGAATGTTTGGAAAAAATATATCAAAGCATAATAGTAAGCAATAACATAGACAAGGCAGTGAGTAGTTTGAAAAGCTTCCTCAAAGAAATGTGGTCTCATGGTGATGGAATGCCGACATTCCATCACCATGAGACCACATTTCTTTGAGGTATTTTTTCAAACAACTCACCGCCTTCTCTATGCTACAACATTTTCCATACATGTCTACCAAAGCACTTTATCAAACTACTTGAACTTCCTTGCTGTTGTGGCTAAAACCCTAAAAAAGGTGTTTTCCAACAAACTATGGATGCTTGGAAAAATTCTATCAAAGCATAATAGTAAGCAATAACATAGACAAGGAAGTGAGTAGTTTGAAAAAATACTCGAAGAAATGCAGCCTCAAGGTGATGGAATGTCATTCCATCACCATGAGACCACAATTCTTTGAGGCATTTTTTCAAACGGCTCACCGCCTTTTCTATTCTACCACATTTTGCATACATGTCTACCCAAGAATTTTATCAAACTACTCACTTCCTTGATGCTATGGCTAAAAGCCTAAAATAGGTGCTTTCCAAAAAACTATGAATGCTTGGAAAAAATCTATCAAAGCATAATAGTAAGCAATATCATAGTCAAGGTAGTGAGTATTCTGAAAAAATGCCTTGAAGAAATGAAGTCTCATGGTGATGGAATACTATGACACATTTGTTTGTAATGGAATTCCATCACCATGAGACCCCATTTCTTTGAGGCATTTTTTCAAACAGTTCACTGCCTTCTCTATGCTACCACAGTTATCGTACATGTCTACCAAAGCATTTTATCAAATAGTTCACCACCTTGTTGCTATGGATAAAAGCCTAAAAATAGGTGTTTTTGAACAAGCTATGGATTGGGAAAATAGTAAGCATGATAGTCAAAAATATATAGTTTAATAAGTACTCAAAATTTTGTTCATGATCTCATACATTATAAGCCATGACATGCATCACTATTGTAGTTTTCGTGATTGAATAATTTGTTGTTTTATTTTTAGATGTTGTAAGTGGATGCACCTCCAAATGTTCATAGGGAAATGGAGCTTGGTATTTTTTTTGCTATAGATTCCTCGATGCCTCTCATGGAGGTATGAGGTAGATTACTAAATTTCAATTTATATTCATTGTTATAGCTATTAGTTAGTGAAAAATCAAACCATTATTGATTCGTAGTTTAATTTCTCTTTGGATGGTTTCTACAGGGCTTTAGCATGCCTCAACATGGGAATGTGAACCTTTACTTGTTATTGTACAGATACAACTTGACCAGGAACTAAACCCTAGGAGGAGCACCAAGAGCACTCCTCGACCTCAAAAAAAACAAGTGACAAATTTATTGCCATCCCATTGACAAGAAAAGGGAAAGAATTTGTTTCCAAAGCATGGAGAGCAATGACTTTTGATTCCAGAGCCCTTTGTTGTATGTGTATATGGAATTTTTGTACATATTTTGTATTGGATATATCTGACATTGTATGCCTATAATGAATTCTCGTAAGCCTATATGGCTATTTTGTATATATTTTATACTTATATTGACATATATTGATGTATGCCTACATGGCTATTTGGTTAATACAATTTTTTTATTGATGGTTTCCATATTTGCATTATAAATCCATGGTCAAATAGATATGAGTTATGTGTATTCAATTGTATACTTTACAAATTATGTGTATACTTTGTGACTTATGTGTTTTCATGCTATACCTTATATTCATGCATATACTTTGTATTAATTTGCGTATACTATGTATTTGTGTGTATACTTCAAGGCTTGCATGTATTGAGTACTTGTGCTTCCCTTATTCACATGTATGCTTGACTTATTCATGTGTATACTTATTAATTGGTTAGCCCTAGCATTGATCAGTACTATTCTTCATGGTTTGTCTTGAATATTTATTGATTGATGCTAAACAACTTCAATATTTCTAGGAATACTAGTAGAGTTACAAATTACAAAATTGCACAAATTGAAAAGAAAAGATTAATTGTAAATAAATGCACTGATCATTGATTTGATAATTCGTTAAGAATTAGTATAATATATATATCAAGAGATGAGCCTTCTAGAATGGTAATTTCCAACTATAAAATAGGCAAAACATTCCCAATACTTTGAAAGCAATAATCCACCCAAAATTGCAATGAGAGATAAGGAAAATGAACCCACATAGGCATAACTAAATAAAGAACAATTCACCATTCATAGCTTGGTGAAACCATTTCCAAACCTAGAAGATCTTAAAGATAAAGAAGAATTATGATCTATATAATATAAAATTAGTACCCACTTTGATGACTACAAAATTTTCAACCATGGGCTTATCATGCTTTTTCAAATTTGGTAAGAAGATTTATTTAAGATCTTTGAACAATGTATTTCCTAATGCTCCCTTGTTCTTACATATCTCAATTTAGTTTAATTCAAAGAGTTCCATCAAATGCTTTATCTAAAAGAAAAAAACATATTTTCAATTGGTATTCCATGAGATGTTTCATAAAAAGATTCTAGTATATTTAATCTTTTGATTGGAACAACTCAATTAAGAAAAGGATACATAATCTTCACAACACTTGCAAAACATAATATTCATAGTAGATGATGAGTAGTTAACTTCTTGACACATTATCATACAAGCATTTATCTTGAATAGTCTTTAAACCTTTTCACAACACAATCCTCATTGTATAGAATGAATTGTTATGATCTTGATCCATCACTAGATAAATGCATCGAAAGATGTATATGTCAACTTTTTGCCATATTATTTCTTGTATAGCAAATGGACTTGGGAGAAAGCTTTATAATTTATAATACAAATAAGAAATGGACTTGGGTGAAAATTTTATTTATCACACCACATAATAAATGTATGTGAGAGCATCACTTGTTTCTCTTAGACTCTATTTTTCAAGCATAGCAAATCATTTCAAATAAAAATGACAAAATGCTTCACAACCTAAGTTGTTAATTGAGGAAAAATAAAATGTTTCCAAGTTCCACCATTTTACGCATTTACAATTGGTTGTATATTGTTGTAAGGGAAAGGAGGATAATTAAAAATTGTCTTACACTTGCTATACTTGAGGATGATCATATGCTATTGGTGTGGAAAACTCAAACTTCTCAACTGTCGTGTGAATGTTTCTCTGTTTGATTGGTTTGCATGACATCATAAGGGATCGAGCTAGTTGAACATAGCGCAAAGTGATTCGAAATGTTTAGGTGAAAAAGAGGATCATTCTTATCATAAATGTACCTATCAGAACATGTTGGGATAGTTCATTTAGTCACACAAGTTGTAGAACGAAAGTTGCATAACTTTGTAACTTTACATTGCTTGCATTTGATACTTTTTCCATCAAGTGAAAACTAGACACCATGAGAAAATGACTCCAAGATTAAAAAAAAAAAATGAGAGGTTATTGTAGAGGATCTCAACATGATTGTGTAGGATTATATAGAGAGTTTGTAAGTGTCACAATTTTCGATTAATAGCCTATCAAAGATTGCAACCATTTTGCACTTTGGACCCTTGAGGGATCGAGCAAATTGAATGTAGCTCGGAGTGATTCAGCGTGTTTGGGTGTGAAAGAGGACCATGCCTAGCATAAACCTACCCATCTGGATGCGTTGGAACAACTCGTTTGGTCACACAAGTTGCAGAACGAAGGTTGCACCACTTGCAACTTTACACTGCTTACATTTGACACTTCTTCCATGAAGTTAAAATTGGACACCACAAGAAAATGACTCTAAGATAACAAAAACTGAGAGAGATTATTGCAAAGGGGCCCAATGCGATCTCATAGACTCAAACAAAGAGTTAGTAAGCTTCATTGGTTTCTAAGTAATAGTCTGTCAAAAATTGTAGCCATTTTTCACTTTGGGTGAAAAAGAAAAAATTATGGCATAAACATACCCATCCAGATGTGTTGGAATAGTTCATTTGGTCACATGAGTTGGACAACAAAAGTTGCACCAGTTTGCAATTTTACACTCTTGCATTTGACACTTTTTCCATCAAGTGAAAACTGGACACCACAAGAAAATGACTCGAAGATAACAAAAATTGAGAGAGGTTATTTTAGAGGGGCCCAATGTAATTTCATTGGCTTAGAAAGAGAATTCGTAAGCATTACAGTTTTCAAGTAATAGCTTGTCAAAGATTGCAACCATTTTACACTTTGGACCCTTAAGGGATCGAGTCAGTTGAGCGTAGCTGAGAGTAATTTGACATTTCTAGATGTGAAAGAGGACCATTCCTAGTGTAAACATACCCATCCGAATGTGTTGGAATAGTTCATTTGGCCACACAAGTTGCAGAACAAAAGATGCACCACTTTGCAATTTTACACTGCTTGCATTTGACACTTTTTCCATCAAGTGAAAATTGGACACCACAGGAAAATGACTATGAGATAAAAAAATACCAAGAGATGTTATTGTAGGAGAACAACATGATCTTGTAGGCTTAGGCGAAGAGTTCATAAGCATCATGGTTTCCGAGTAGTAGCCCGTTAAATATTTCTACCCTCTTACACTTTGCACCCTTAAGGGATTAAGCTGGTTGAACATAGCTCAGAGTGATTTGACGTGTTTGGGTGTGAAAGAGGACCATGCCTATTGTAAACATACCCATCTAGATGTGTTGGAACAATCTATTTGGTCACATGAATTGCAGAACTAAAGTTGCACCACTCTGCAACTTTATATTGCTTGCATTTGACACTTTTTCCATCAAGTGAAAACTAGACACCACAAGAAAATGACTCTGATATAAAAAAACCAAAATATTTTATTGTAGAGGGGCCTAACCCGATCCCATAAGCTAGACAAAGAGTTCGTAAGTGTCATGGTTTCTAAGTAATAGCCTGTCAAAGATTGCAACTATTATGCACTTTGAACCCTTAAGGGATTGAGCTAGTTGAATGTAGCTCAGAGTGATTCAATGTGTTTGGGTGCGAAAGAGGACCATTCCTAGCATAAATGTACCCATATGAATGTGTTGGAACAATTGGTTTGGTCACACGAGTTGCAGAACGAAGTTGCACCACTTTGCAACTTTAAACTTTTTCCATCAAGTCAAAATTGGACACCACGAAAAAATGACTCTGAGATAACAAAAGCTGAGAGAGGTTATTTTAGAGGTAGCCTATGTGATCTCGGTGCCTCAGAAGAAATGCCCATAACTAACACGGTATCTGGGTAACAAGCTGTCAAAGATTGTTGTCCTTTTGCAATTTGGACTGTTAAGGGATTGCATTGAATGAATTACAAATGTTTGAGGGCAGCAATAACTTTAAAAATTTGAGTAAATATCATTACAAATATTTATGTGAATAGATAGTATGCTATATTGATATTGATATATAATCATTAGGTTGATTTGTTTTAATAAATGATTTTTTTATAATAAGTTAGTCAATTGGTGCTAGTTATAATAGGGAGGGAATAAAAGAAGAAAAATAATGATTGGTAACTATCAATGATTATTAAACTCACTATATTAATAATATGATGTTTACAATAAAATGAAATTTATTTGGCAGTCCTAATTCTTGTGTTTGTGCTACAATTGTCTAATATGCTTCATACACCATTCTAAAACCCAAGTGCTTGTACTTGTAGGCACAATGCTTTCTCAAAACTATCAAGTGGTAATACAAAATCATGAGAAAAAAATCAAACTATATGAATTCCAACACCCCACTTAAATAAAATATTGAATCAATGTGCCCAATTTTCATGCACATAAACTCAACTTATAAGATTCTCGCATAATAACCAAAAATATAATTCAAGGATACCTTAGGTACTCTGTTCTCACAAATTTTTTTACAATGTCACTCATACATTCGAGTTTCTCTTATAATGTCTACATCATAGGTGCTCATGATGAGGGTAAATTCAAATGAATAACTTGAAATTCCCTCACTAAGTTTCACACACTCTTTTATAATGGCTTAAAATCATAATTGAGATTTGTCAGGATCATCAAAATAAGGATGTTGCATTCCTTTTTTGGCTGAGATTCTCTTAGATGGCTCATAAATCAACATTTTCTACAAGGAGGCACCAATCAATTTTTAGTAGTTTACTTACAAATAGGAAAAGTAAAAGAAGAAAAAGAAAGAGCATCCAAAATGGAAATGAAATGAAAATAGATGGAAGACACTTACAAACAAAAAATCCACACCATTTGGTTCCAAGTCGGGAACAAAAAGGCTTAAATATTGATGCTTCCATTGAGGATAGGCATGCCAATCTCTCAACTTAGTCACTCATAGCCATAAATCTTCATTGGGAGTTCCAATATACCTATTGCACACAACATCCTCTCATGAATAGAATAACTTGAAATTCGAGATGCTCTTATAATGTCTACATCATAGGTGCTCATGATGAGGTTAACTTCAAATGAATAGCTTAAAATTCCCTCACTAAGATTCACACACACTTTTATAATGGCTTAAAATAATAATTGATATTTTTCAAGATCATCAAAATAAGGATGTTGCATTTCTTTTTTGGCTAAGATTCTCTTGGATGGCTCATAAATCAACATTTTCTGCAAGGGGACACCAATCAATTTTTAGTAGGTTACTTACAAATAGGAAAGTAAAAGAAAAAAAAGAAAGAGCATCCAAAATGGAAATGAAATGAAAATAGATGGAAGGCACTTACAGAAAACAAATCCACACCATTTGGTTCCAACTCAGGAGTAGCAAGGCTTCAATCTTGATGCTTCCATTGAGGATAGGCATGTCAGTCTCTCAACTTGGTCACTCTTGGCCATACATCTTCATTGGGAGTTCCAAGATACCTATTGCACACAACAACCTCTCATGAATAGAACATGAATAGAATGTAACCAAACTATTACTTCCCAACCTTTTGGAAACTTGTAACCTATTATAAAAAAAACATAATTTAATCTTCCACTTAGTTTACTAATCTATAGCAAATATCCTACATCATTTTTTTTGCATATTTTTGAGAAAAAATAAAATACCATTGAACTTTGTATCCTTTTCCACAATTCTAAACATAAAGTGTTCTACATTTGCAAGTACGATAACTTCATCAATCACCTACATACATGATATAAACATTAGATGATAGCATTTGCATCATAGCATTGACATCATACAAATTAATGTGTATATAAGCATAAATTAATAAGAACCAATGTGCATACTTACAAATTAATCCAATGAACCATCTGGGTCTACTCTACTCTTTATTGTGTCAAGTATTGCCTCATGGTCAGATTCATGCACCTTCCACAAGGTCTTGTTCAAAGGTCTACCCCCATATTTGGTCAAACGAACATTGGATGCCACAAAAAGGTTCGAGTAATGAAGAATCTTACAATGTGTGTCAAAGTTCTGAAACATCCAATATTTAATACTCTTATGTGGGTACCTTATAATCCACGTTCCAATAACAACAACTGAGCCTACAGGGTATTCGATGTTTTCTCCATCTATATCTGGGGCTTCCAATTTCTTTTTTGCCTCAACACAATGAAACAAGTAATAGTTTGTTCCCTCTTCATTGTCTTCATCTGCAATAACTGCATAAACATGCCCTGCATTCATATGTGTAGCAAATTAGATGAAATTAGTCAACATTATAAATACACTACAAAGTAAGATAACAATAGGAATTTCAAAAATTATGCAAGTAGATATATTACCTGGTTGAACTAGATCTAATATGTGGTCAAAGTCAACCGATGAATCCATCTGTGTTAGTTCCAATGCCGTTGGAGGGCGATACATGTGAAGTGGGCTAAGATAACTTAATGACCATTTCTCAACCCACTCCTTTGACTCACAATCATCCCAGGCTTGCATTGTACATGAAGAACAAAAGCATGCCATCTTTCGTGTATTGATACTCCATGAACCTACATTTGAGCTAAGGAAAGAGTGTATCTCACTTGATCCTATCAATGTACAACAATCCTCATATGGTGTAATGTTAGTCTCATCCATTAACCAAAAAAATCTACGAATTGAATATGTACCTTCATTACCTAGACCCATCGAAGCATTACACCATTTGATGATTGATTTTGCATCTATCAACTTTGCATTGTCTTTATACTTTAACTCTTCTCATGCTAATGCTCTTTTCACACATGCTCCTCCACCATCATGCTACCCCTTTCCATTCCCAGGCTCACAAAATTTTCACATATGTTGAACACTTGTAATGACATGCATCTTGCTCAACCAGTAGAACATGTGGGAGTTATTGAACTATGTTGCACAGTTATCTGACCATATTATTTGTCTACCATATGCTATGCCCCTCTGAGCAAAATCACTGTAGAACAACTGGAAGAAACCTTGCATGAACTCTAGAGAATGTGTGCAATCATCACTAATATAGAATTGATACTCTCTCAAGTCTCTCTCTCACTCACTCACTCCTATCTCTCTCTCCTTTACCCTTAACCCTCTACCCTCTACCCTTAACCCTTAAACCCTTAAACCCTCTACCCTCTATCTCTCTCTCTGCTACTCCCTCCCTCTCTCTCTCAAGTCTCTCCCTCCTAACCCCTCTCCCTCCCTCAAGTCTCTCTCTCACTCACTAATTCCTATCTCTCTCCCCTCTACCCTTAACCCTTTATCTCTCTCCCAATCCTCTACCGTCTATCTCTCTCCTACTCCCTCTCTCTCTCTCTCTCTACTTACTCCCTCTATCTCTCTCCCCTCTACCATTAACCCTATACAGTAAACCCTTAACCCTTAAACCCTCTACCCTAGCTTTCCAATTTGGTGAAATTGGAAATGCAATGGCTTGTTTGAAAAAATGGGCCCAAGAAATGGGGTCTCTCGGTGATGTAAATCATTAGGAGATCCCATTTCTTGGACCCATTTTTTTGAACAGGCCAAGTTAGCTTGCCAGTTTCACCAGATTGTCAAGCTAGTGGGCCCACTAGCTTGCCATTTCAATGAAATTGGCAATGTAGTCGCCTATTTGAAAATATGGGTCCAAGAAATGGGGTCTCCCAACGATTAACCATTTTTTTCAAATAGGCCAAGTTAGGTTTCCAATTTCACCGAATTGGCAAGCTAGTGGACCCACTAGCTTTCCAATTCAATGAAATTGGCAATGTAGTGGAGCCCGCAGCTTTCCAATTAGAGTGGTAGCAGCCCTGCTGGCATGTTTGAAAAAATAGGTCCAAGAAATGGGGTCTCCTAGTGACCCCATTTCTTGGACCCATTTTTTCAAATAGGCCAAGTTAGGTTTCCAATTTCACCGGATTGGCAAGCAAGTGGGCCCACTAGCTTGCCAATTCAATGAA
>VDFB02000008.1:154396634-154513544 GCA_007258455.2 Sequoia sempervirens
CTCTCTCTTAAACTTCTCCCTCCCTCTAAATACATACATAAATACATACATACTTACATACATACAAGCATAATACATATGTACATACAATCCTACATATATACAAGCATACATGTACATATGCACATACAATCTTAAATACATACATACATATAGGCATACATACATACATGTAGTGATACATACATACATACATACAAAAATGCATACATACATACATGGCATACAAGCATACATGTACATACAAACATACAAATTTATAAACATACATTTAATAGAGTAACATTTAACATAAAGCAAGACATAATATGAGCACATTATAACACACTCACGTTATGTCTTGCTAGACATGTCCCACACAAATGCAAAAAACCATGTCAAAACTAAGATATAACACATGATCATGTTATAACACACTCGCCTTATATCTTGATTTGGGAATCCCCAAGGCTTAGGCTTGGTATTTGCCTTGGAATACCAACCCAAAAGCTCGGAGGGACTCTCTAACGATTAGAGACGTATTTTTGAAAATTCTACAATATTTCACATAATTGGGTTCGTGCTCACCGTCAGGATTGCATGTGTTTCAATTTCGAACAAATCAAACACCTGAGTAATGTTAGGCTCTCTCTTAGCTATCCAACGATGTAATTTTTTTCAATTTTGACAATGTTAAGCCTTTGATCTATAATTTATTTTGTTTATATGTCTCTTTTTTGTCAAAAAGTAGTGTTTGGTGTTTTTTTCCTTATAAATTAAGCGTTCATCAAAATTTCAAATAAATTACATTTTTAGAAACTACACTCCATTCTACATTTTAAAAAAAAAAATCAATTAGTTTCCAAAATTTATAGGGGTAGCATGGCCAAAATTTTGTTTTTCAGGAAGTGTCCACTTTGAAAATTAGTAAAAAATAAAATATTCATTAAAAAATTATCAAAAAAATCATGCATCAACTACATACAGTTAGCTATTTTCTCACTAAAGTGATTTTAAAAATACTAAAAAAAAATTCACCGTGCTACGTTCCCACAAAAGTTGTTATGTTATGTTTTTCTAACAAAAACAACACCAATTTCTATGGGTCCCTTTTTTGAACCTCTTAATCTCAACCATTTTCAAAATAAATTAGTACTTTAGAAAGTAGACTCGGAGCACTACGATCCTTGTTTATGTGGGTCCCTTTTTTGTTTTTGTTTTTTGCACTACGATTCTCAAAATTTTGAGTGTAACTATCCTCAATTTCATGTCCAAGGTTAGTATTTCCTAATTTCAGAAAAAAAGTGGCCACTTAAGCCCCCTTTTTGGCCCCCCATATTTTTGCACTTACCCCAAGGGTTTACATTCATCCAATCAAACACACTTTTAAACTGTACAAGAGGTCACAAGTTAACTTGCACAAGAAGTTTTGAGTTAACTTACACATGATTTTTTGAGTTAACTTGCACATGAATTTTTGTAAGAATATTCCCTTTTTCAAATGAGTGAGGAGAAATAATATTCTTTGGAATATTCTCATGGGTGAGGAAATAGATATTTTGCAAATTAAAACAAAGTTTAATTGTGCAAAAGAGGAAGGAATACTCCATGGGAATATTCCCCTTTTGGAGGAATGTGCAAAGGAGGAATATTCCCTTGGAATATTCCCTTTCAAGTGGAAGAATTAGTAATTTGATAATTAAAACAAAATTCCAATTATGCAAATTAGGGGAATTAAATGATATTCATTAAATAATTGGTTTAATGGAGATCAAATGAAAAAAGCAATGGATGAGATTGATTTGATCTATCAATGGTCACAAATGAAAGGAGGATGAAACATGGATCAAGGATTCTCATCAATGGATAAGAATCAAAGATCACATGGATCAAGAAAAATTCAAGGCCTCTCAATCATGCAAACAGACACACTTTGCAACAACTTTAAAATGTTGTTTCAAAGTTGATTTGGAGTAATCATTACCTTTTTTGGAGGAAAATAGGAGAATATTCCCTATGCAAGTGGATGAGAGGGAAATTAGCAACTTAGTTAATTAAAACTAAATTTGAATGTGCAAGATGAGGAAAGTGAGGATATTCATTAAATTATTGATTTATTTAATGAAAAGGAGATGCAAATATGATATTTAATTAAATATTTTATGTTAGTTAATTAAATAAGAGGACTTAGGGTTAAGATTTAATTTGCATTATTTAATTAAATCAGATGAAATCTCAATGTGAGAGGGGGTGAATTAACCCAATTAGGTCAATTAGATTAATAGGTGAAAATAAGGAATTTAATTAAATAATTAGGCTTATTTAATTAAATAAGCGAAAATAGGATGGGTTTGAGGATGAAATGATGTTAGTCAGCCAATGCGATCCATTGAGAAATTTTTTAGGTGTCTACACTTTTCCCCTCTTTGAAGCAATGTACTTGTTGCCTTGGTTCAAAGACTAATGCTAGTTTTGATGTTGATGATGATGATGCAAAAACAAATATCAATGATCTCTTTGAGATGTTGATATCCAAGCTAAAGTTGATTGGTTTGATTGATTCATTGATGACATTGTTGAGGATTCACAACAATGCAAGGATAGTGTTGTCAAGATATGAACAACACAAGGATTGATAGGGAAAGATATATACCAATGATGAATGATTTGATAAATTGATCCAAATTTGCTTGCAAAGCTAGGAACAAAATTAGTTAGATGATTTGATATTGATATGATCGAAAGATGGTTGGTTTCCCCCTCAAGAGATCAATCAGGGAATAAAGTGTTCTGATTGGGCTCACGATAGGTGAAAATCAGACTTATGCTTGAGATTTTAAGTTACTTTTGAATCAAATATGACTTGCAACTTTTCAAATTGTTGAGCTAAAGTGGATATAGATGCCCCACTGTGCCCCAGTGGAAGAGGGATTGTTGGCATGCTAGCTCATATATTGATGTACACAAATTTTAGGATGTATAGAGTCATTAGCTATGGGTAGCCTCATGTATATTTTGATATATCTCACATATCTGATACTTGGATAGAATTGTTAGTAAAGATAGAAGAATAAGAAGAATAAGATGAATGGATTGGCCATTGATTTTGAGATTGATTCAAAAATTCCAACAAGTCCATGATCCACCAAGACATTATTAGATATGGTGATGAGATATGCATGATGATTATTTGCTCATATCTTGGGATTGGGATTTTTTCGTCATTCCTTATTTTTGATATAACACATAGACATGATGCATCAAGGTATTAATAACCAGGATGGTGTTGTATCTAGTGTAATAGACTTTGACTTTGCAAATAGGTAGGATAGTTCTTGTTCATGTCTTGACATACAAAAACTTCGTCGGAATGTAGTTTATTAGTTCAAAATATCTTGGACCAAAGCATATGAAATAGTCAACAATCTACCCCAAATGACTTCCCTACACACAACTAAGCAAGTATGTGCCAAGATTATTTTACAAGAATACCCAGAATCACAACAAACAAAAGATAGTGATTGATGCCCCATTCCTTTCTCTCTAAATTGTTTTAGATAAACATCATCGAGAGGTCCTCATAATGGGTCATTTAAGATAAATCCAAAGAAAAGATCAAAGACAAACAGTGAGTGTTATTGATATATGATATTGATGTCTATCATAGGAAAGATGTATCCTAGGACATGTTGATCAGATGGTTTGATGTAGGATGATGATGAGCTTTATGAAAATTCGTTGATAAAAAATTCACTGACACGTTTACCTATGATCTAGACTTTAGATTTTGACACTTAGGTTCCCACTTTACGACTTGCTATACTTGCTTTCTATAATTTCTTTTACCAAAGGTTGAAGGGGACACTCAATTTATTATAGATGGAGGTTTATTGTGAGTGAAAGAAAAATGGGATGGATGGTTTTGGATTTTCTGGAATATTTCAATATTTATGGTATTTTGAAAATGTTTTAAGGTTATTTTTGGTCTTTTGAATGTTTATGTGAATGTTTTGGTTTTTGGTTATTTGAGTTTGTTTAGGGTTTATCAAGGATATTTGATGTTGTTTAGGTCTTTTGAATGTTTTTTGTGTTAGTGTAATTAATTAATTATTGCACTAGCATAAGTTAACTTAGGTCATGCATCATTTAGTCCTAGGTTAGATTTTAATAAATAATTTAATAGATGGGATAATATTCCCTTCTTTGTTTGTATGGATAAGATTCCTTCTAGAACTTATCTCAACATTTAATAATTTCCTAGATAGGGTTCACATGTTGTTAGATCATGACACATGGCAACATCTCTTGCATCTTATGTTTTCTCTCTTGCCTATATAATCAGGCAACTTGTACATTTGTAATCAATCCAATCTCATAATATAGATCAATATAGAATCTCCATTGTGCATGCCTAGTTGCAACACTTTCTTTGTGGTTGATTATCTTTCTTGGAAAAGGTCCTCCATTGAAGACTGTAGCTTTAGGGACCCTGTGCATCCATAATCTCAACATGGTTTTAGAGCTTGTCTAATGAAAAGTCAACCCTCGATCAAGAAAGTTGTTGTGCGAGATTCTTATAGGCTTGAAGGTTTCCATTGAAGGTTATTTGACTCCACCCAGGGACCAAGCTGATTTCTGAAGCAAATAGAGTTAGATATGAGCTCTCCATTGTCTTCAGAAGGCCTCAAAACCCTAGGATCACCTACCCAATCATCAAAATTGGATTCATCAATCCGGGAGCCATCAAAGGTATTTGGGTTTGCAAAATCAACTGGTACGATCTATACAAATTTGTAGTAAAAAAATATTCCCTCTTAATTGTCCTCTAAGGAATTTTTTTTGTTAATCGCAGGCTATTTTTTTTAAAAAAAAATTGGGCTATTATTTCTAATATTTTGGCAAAAAAAATTGGGAAATTTTTCCACAGTTTGCAAATAAATCAAATTGACCTGCTTTTTTATTCACCGTCAGCTTGATTTATTAAATTTGCAGCTATAGTATCCATTGGCATATTGAGTAGCATTTTATTAAATTTCTTGGTGACATATATATTGCTAGGGTTTATTTTATTTTCTACAAATAATATTATTTTTTGTATGTATGGTCGATAAAATATATTAAAATTTTCTTTTGGTTTTTAATTGCCATTTGGAAATATTAAAAACTAGAATTAATTACACTAACATAAGTTAACTTAGGTTATGCATCATTTAGTCCTAGGTTAGATTTTAATAAATCATTTAATAAAAGGGATAATATTCCCTTCTTTGTTTGTAGGGATAGGATTCCTTCTAGAAGATGAGTTGTCCTTCTAGAACTTATCTCAACATTTAACAATTTCCTAGATAGGGTTCACATGTTGTTAGATCATGACACATGGCAACATCTCTTGCATCTTAGGTTTTCTCTCTTGCCTATATAATTAGGCAACTTGTACATTTGTAATCAATCCAATCTCATAATTTTGATCAATATAGAATCTCTATTGAGCATGCCTAGTTGCAACACTTTCTTTGTGGTTGATTATCTTTCCTGGCAAAGGTCCTCCACTGAAGATTGCAACTTCAGGGACCCTATGCATCCATAATATCAACATTCTGATTGTTTTTGTATTTTATGAGTTTAGACTAAGAACCTAACCTAAAAGACCTGTCCTAGGGGCCTCAGGGGCTGATCAAAGATAAACATTACCTACATTATAATACACACAGAGACCATGTAGTTCAACTAACATGAATTATTGAAGATGCTATATGAATAGTTGATGAAATGCCAATTTATTATGACAGAATCCTGTTAAAGGATTAACCTAGGGTATCTCGAGTGCACATCAATGATGGCTTTGTCTATGTTCAAGCTCAAAGACCCATAGTTCAACAAGGTTCTATTTTTGGATTTTTGATGTTCAACCTTTTTAGGGTTTTTGATGTGTTTTAGATGTTTTTGATTTTGACTTTACAATTTTTGAATGTTTTTGGATTTTAGTTGTACAGGATTTTGGATGTTTTGGATTTTCTAATGAACGCTTTACAAATATTTTGGAGATTTTTTATTGTGATTTGAGGCAAATGATACCTAGATCATGATGTTGATGTCACGTTGTGAGATATAAGACATGGATCAAGAGTTATTTGAAAATGAGAGTGTAATAACCTGCCCCCAGTGTTTAGCAATGTTTCATAGATCAATGAACAAACCAAGATAGGTAATGTATAAGTGAAGAGTTTAACAGAGTTTTATCATTTTAGATATGAGCTATGGGACTTCACAAGATAAAATGGTAAAGAACGTATCAAAATTTTTCCATGAGTAGAGTTGAAGTATACACCGAATCTTTGTCAAGATCAAGATAAAGTGGGATATCTTGATGAATTTGGATTGGATGGACGGATGGAGGGAACATTGGATTTATCATGAAAAGGATGAGATGCTTCTATCTAAGAAGGATCATATAGACACCCGATTCTACTCATGATTCCTGTTTTCCAGGTTTTCATCATAGTACTTGCCCAAAGTTCCACCATAGTGGTTTGCACTTGAGGACAATTTTTATTTTTACTATTTTCTTGATTTTTTGATTTTTTTGATTTTTGATGATTTTACCCTCATGTTGAACCACCTGGTGGAACTGATGTAGAGTCCACTATCATAACATTCCAACAATATCCTACTTGAAGAAGTTGCTTTGCTAAGATACAAGCACTTGAATGCAACCTTGAAGAATTTTGATCTACCTTGTGGATACCAAAATTAACCTTGTCTATGTGCACACATTGCGATAAAGTGCCTTCAGAATCCTTATGATGAAGAATAGCTGCCAACACACGGTTAATGTGAGAATTGGATATCATGAATGGAGTGGACGGTGACATGTATGAAGGAATATGAGATGTATTGGTTGATGGTTTGGAACCTTTGAATCTCCAAACTTGGGATGATGAGTGATGATGGGTGGGAATGGAGGTTTTCATGGAATTAAGACCAACCACTGTATATACTTTGTTCCTTGCTTAAGAAGCCTGTTTTTGTATTTGAGGACTCTTTTGATGGATACACTTCTCTTTTTTATTTTTCCCCATATTTTCTTCGACTAGTGGAGTTTTGGAGGGATGATTTTCTTTATTTTTCTTTGGTATCCATTTGTACTTTACATGTCCTTTTTTCTTTAATTTTTCATTTTCTTTGATGATCTTTTCCTTGCTTATATAGGATTTCTTATTTTTACGTTGGTCCTAGTTTTTGTATGAGATGATGGGTGAATGATGATTCATGATACGACTAGTTGTAGCGTTGGATGCATTTTCATCATATAGATCCTTCATACCCCATATGTTGATGTTTGTTGTAGACAAGATTTCCCTCGATGTTGTGAAGGTATTATCAATACCTAATCCTTTGCCCTGATAATGTATCCTCTGATCCATAGCCACTAAATATGACTTGTTATGAATACATGATATTGCTATGGGTTCCTGTTGTTCAGAAATATGAATTGTTTTCTCTAATTCTATGGCATTGTTATATGTTGACACTACTTCAAAAGGTGTTGATGCTGACTCAAAATATGTTGATGATGCACAATCACTGTAAGAATCAAGAGTATTGACAGTTGCTTTATTTTGTGTAGGAATATCAAGAGTGGGAGACTCTTATTTTGGATGAAGAAAATCTATGTTTCCATTAGAAAGAAACATCTCAGGAGTGATATTTGGGAAATATTTGGAGTTTAAAATGGTTTGGAAGATATCCCTCATCTCTTTGTGAAACTCTAGGGATAGGGGTTCTTGATCTTGACTCAATTCAGAGTAACTTTCGTTATCCTCAAGATCCTCCTCTTGAATTGATCCTTGGGTGGATGATATATCATCAAAAAAAATCTTTGCAACATTTGTGGGTGTGGGTGCAATAAGGGATATTTCTTGCTCGTTTGGAATTTCTTCACCATTCCCAATCATCAAGTCATGTGGGAGAAATATCACAATATGATATCCACTTGATGTCATTACGGTATAAAATAGCGCTAAACACTATTGATGGGTTTGGTCTTTGTTTTAAAATAGTATCTTGATATGTGTCTAATTCCTCATGCTGTAATAAATGAATATGTCCCACTGTGGTATCACAAGTATTGTTTATGTTTTTTGAGGTTGATGCCTTTCCTAAATCTTTTTCTTTCATATGGTCACACATAGGGTTTGTATAAATTTTCAGACTTTCATTCCCTGATTTTTTATCAACATGAATGTCTCCTTATTCAATAAGATCTTCTATTAGATGTTTAATTCTAAAAAAAAATTGTGTTATCACCTTTGTATTATTGAAATTCACAAAAATGATCGTCTCTATAGCTACAAGGTTTTACTTCTGGCTCTTGATAGTTTGAAAAATTTGGGAGTGTAATAAGGTTAGACTGTATCAACTACTTTAGAACATCCTCCATAGGTTCCCCTAAGGGAGTGAATTGTTGCTTGGGAGCACTATTTGTTCTTTGTGGTCCATGTTGAGCATTTGTAGCATTGATCATTGTTTGACAGTGACGTGTATGGTTGTTGTGTATTCATGGTTTGGGTGTTTGTTTTCCTAGGAGCAGTAAGACCACCTTTGCATTAAGAACACCATCACTAGTAACATTCTTGTTCTTGGCCCAAAAGTGAGATTTGTCATTAGAACTGGTGTATGGGCAGTTGTCTTTATACACGTGTGTTTCCCTGTGATATTAGGGCTCTCTTGATGTTAAGGACTCTAGGGACAAGCTCATCATAAGTGGTGATAAATTGTATCTTCAAGTGGAAGGATAGATCTAGATGGACATTTGCTATGATGATCCCCATTTTTTTCTCATCAGGAATGGTCCACTTGCTCTTACTACTTTTTGCCTCCACCTATGTAGGAAATTAGTGAAGGATTCTCCTTTGCTTTGTTTGAGAGAATAAAACTCTTCTAATATTACGTCCATGTCAAGATTGAAGGAGAAGTGATCTATAAATCTATTAATGATTTCTTGGAAGGTTTTGATGCCTGGAGGTAACTGTGAAAACCAATCAATGGCAGGACCTATTAAACTTTGAGGGAAGAAGCACATTAAATAAGAACCATTGTAGGCAACCTCCTTACACATGATGTTGAAATCCTTGACGTGATCCATAGGATTTTCTCTCCCTTTGTATTTAACAAATTTGGGGATTTCAAAGCTAGGGGGAATGGTACCATTGTGATGTTTCAATCGAATGGATAGGGACATAAGTACTGTGTATGGGGCTTCTTTGTCTTTCCCATCCAAAGATCTTGCATTTCTTGTGATATCGCTGTAAGTTGTGATGCTAGATCATCTTGCAGGTTTGAAGGAGGAACATATGTTGGGATGATGGTTGGGTTGTATGTGAGATTCTGATATGATAAAGTGATGTATGGGGTGTATGGTGGTGTAGGATATGATGATGATGGTGTAGGCATATATGTTCCTAATGTGTTCGGGTTGATGATGTTTTGTTGAGGGTTATAGTAAAAAACTTGTTGTTGTTGGGCACATTGTTGAGCTTGTTTTTGTTGTTGAGCTACTAAGGATTCTTGTTGTTCTACTAAGGCTGCTTGATGTTGTTGTTGTTGTGCTACTAGGGCTGCTTATTGATGTGCTTGTTGTTATTGTTGTGTTGTTAAGGTTGCTTGTTGTTGTTGCTATTGTTGTTGTGCTACTAGGGTTGCTTGTTGTGTTTACTATTGTTGTTGTGCAACTAAGGTTGCTTACTATTGTTGTTGCTATTGGACTGTTTGCTGGTAAGCCTGTTGCCCTCCTACTAGTGTCAAAATGTGACTAATGTCATAGTATAGGTTAAATACACCCGATCCATATGAATTTGAGGCATATTTAACCCACTAAACATCAATCCCAATAAGATCATTCATTGTAAACAAAAAAAAAGAAGCAATTAAAACTAATATTCTAAATCATGAAAGCTTGACAAACCTCTAATCTAAGACATTGAAACTTATCTTATTGGGGGAGTGGTGTTGCATTGATGTGGAATGTCAACCCTTTCCCAATCCCTTGGATAATGAGCTTATTTCAATGGATTTTATTGAAGATAATCCATGAAACCGATGAGAGATATGTGATTAAACATGATTTAAATGCTAAATTAACATGATATATGGTAAGATGATTGATATGGGTGTATGTAAATCTACTCTAAATGTACGCAAGCTTCAAAAGATGAAAATCCTAATTAACAAATAAGCTAAATGTATGCATCTATGTTATCATGCAAACCATTAATGGAAGCTAAGCTAATCAATGAGTAAGAGTGATTTTAACAACATAAGTTTGATGTTAAAAGATGGATCCATTTGTCTCCAAATAGTGCTTTATTTATAGGAAAGCAAATGAGAAATGAAGGGTTAAGATAAAAAAGGCTAATCATTGTTCAAGGATGGAAGAAGTTGGAGGCATTGATCATGGATTCTCATCAAGGGTTGAAAATGCAAGTTGATATTTAATCAAGGGCTTACATTCATCCAAACAAACACAATTTTAACCTGTACAAGAGGTCACAAGTTAACTTGCACAAGAAGGTTTGAGTTAACTTACACATGAAGTTTTGAGTTAAATTGCACATGAAGTTTTGTAAGAATATTCCCTTTTTCAAATGAGTGAGGAGAAAGAATATTCTTTGGAATATTCTCATGGGTGAGGAAATAGATATTTTGCAAATTAAAACAAATTTTAATTGCGCAAAAGGCAAAGGAATATTCCATGGGAATATTCTCCTTTTGGAGGAATGTGCAAAGAAGGAATATTCCCTTGCAAGTGGAAGAATTAGTAATTTGATAATTAAAACAAAGTTTTAATTATGCAAATTAGGGGAATTATATGATATTCATTAAATAATTGATTTAACAGAGATCAAATGAAAAAGCAATGGATGAGATTGATTTGATCTATCAATGGTCAAAAATGAAAGGAGGATGAAACATGGATCAAGGATTCTCATCAATGGATGAGAATCAAAGATAACATGGATCAAGAAAACATGAAGAGCTCACAATCACGCAAACAAACACACTTTGCAACAAATTTAAAAAGTTGTTTCAAAGTTTATTTGGAGTAATTATTACCTTTTTTGGAGGAAAATTGGAGAATATTCCTTTGGAATATTCCCTATGCAAGTGGATAGAGGGAAATTAGCAATTTAGTTAATTAAAACTAAATTTAAATATGCAAGATGAGAAATGTGAGGATATTCATTAAATTATTGATTTATTTAATGCAAAGGAGATGCAAATATGATATTTAATTAAATAGTTCAGGTTATTTAATTAAATAAGAGGACTTAGGGTTAAAATTAAATAATTTTCATTATTTAATTAAACTAGATGAAACGTCAGTGTGAGAGGGGATGAATTAACACAATTAGGTCATGTATAGGAGCGAATTTGTACCCCTTATGAAAATTCCCCTTTTACCCTTCCTCACTTTAGAAAACCAAATTCAAAGGCTAAATTCCTCGTAAGCTTGATGCCTTTGTTCCACTTGGCATCTATTTTGTGTGTTGGCAGAGGAATAACTGTCTGTGACGCCCGTGCGACATACATACATCTACGTGGTGTGCTTACGTCCATGGAAAATTCTCATGTCTGGAACCTATAGAGGCATTACACTTCTCATTGGAGGTCAGTTTGTAATGCCCTCTTCAACTAACCGACTTGAATATGGTCATTTTCTTCATTCTCTCCTTCAAATTCACTATTCATTCTTTCATTTCATCCCTTCAAACAATCTTCTTCACAAGCTTAAGCATTTAGTTCATTTCTCGAAGCCATCCTCTTGCATTCTCAAGCACTTTTAGCAACACTGCACTCCAAAACAACAACATCAACACTCCATCAACTTCATAGAGCAAGTATGGAACAAAACACCATTGTAGCAAGGGCTTTAGTCCTCTCATTTTCTCCTCCATTAGCTAGTGAGCTCTTGGTGGAGGTGGTAAGCTTTCTACTCCTCTCCTCTACGATTTGGTTGGGTAGCATAACACCGTTCTGTAGTGATTTTGCGTTCTTTACTTCATTTCCTTCTTTATCATGCATTTCTCCATTGTTGCAATCTTGTCTATCCACCATTGTTGCAAACTTGTCTGTCCATGGAGGTGGAAACACCAAAATAGGGGTCTAACTCAGGCAGGCCCCTAAACAAGCACCCAACAATTATCCTCTTTATTGTGTGTAGGTGTACGTGCTTCATGGAGCTAGCTAGCGAACAAGATTTTTTGTGAAATAATTCTTGTCACCCTAGCATTAATCTAATTGTTTTATCATATTCATCTATACATTTCTTATTTCATAGTGTTATTTTGTTCCCTAAAAACCATTAGCTGGGTCGTCAATTTGTTTTCCAGTGTTCAACCTTGTCTTTTTAGTCCTCTAGTCGTACGGACGCCAATGCACCTGAGAGACACTAGTACACTACGCTATCGTCCTAGAATCGTGCTTTCATCCCAGAACCGCACTTTCGTCCTCAGGCAGAGAGCTGCCTGAGGCATAGTGTTGAACCCGAAAACTGAATTGCCTAGCCCCATTCTGAGTTTCGGGTATATAAAGTGGTTGAAGGACTTTATAGACTTTATAGTCCTCATCATTCTCATCCCTCATTTCAAAACACCCCTTTAAGCTGAGGTAAGTTAGGGCAGCCTTCCACTCTTGGATCTCCATGACCTAGGGCCTTGAACGTGGTTGGTCCCCCTCTCTTACGGGTTAATTAGATTAATAGGTGAAAATGAGGTAGTTAATTAAATAGTTAGGCTTATTTAATTAAACAAGTGAAAACAAGATAGATTTAAGGATGAAATGATGTTAGTTAGCCAATGTGATCCATTGAGACATTTTTAGGTGTATACAAGCATAATATGCATCTAAATCACAACTCAAAGAAGCATATGATCAGTAATTGAAGATAATAATTGAAAAGATAATTTTATTTTATGTGTTTAACCTCCTATCCTTCAACTTGACCAATTTACTCACTCATGTAACTGCTTTAAATTATTAAAGTATTAAAATGTGATCACACAATAACTATTATGCATATCCAATACTATGTGGTCATTCATAACTTATAAAAGTACAATCTATATACTCAACATACATTCCAAGATGATATTCATGCATTCTGGAATACATGAATATCCTCTTTTTATATATCAAAATCAATGTGCAAATGGAATCTTAGTCCTATACAAGGTTATTGGGCTGATCAAATCCAATAACAATGTACAAATTAAAAAAAAAGATGACACAACAAATCTCACAATGTATTTTAAATGATAATATTAAATTATTACCACCTAGAGAGTACATAAAAAATTACTAGCTCTAATCTTCCTTTAAGAAACCAGGTTAATTAAATTTTAATTTACTTCTAGGATGAAGATTTGTTTAATTATATTTTTGGATGAAGTTTTGGATACACAATGAGGATACCTCACATTGACAACCATGTTGTAAACCTAATAGTAAAGTGGAACACAACTTTTATTGGGGATCTCATCATAAATTAATACTAAGGGTACATAAAATAATTATTAGATTGTATATGATGGATAGATGCAAGAAGATCAGTCCACAAAATGTGGAAGTTTTTTCCTCAGACAAAAACCCAAAATTGGCTTCAAGAAAATGAGATCCCATTTTTTAATAAACGGGATCCCGTTTAGGTTTGGGATACTGAACCTAAAATCAAAACGAGATCCTATTTTTCAAAAAATGGGATCCCATTTACTAATGGTGTCCCCAAGCATGCCTTCGGGAAATGGGATCCCGCTTTTTACAAAACAAGATCCTGATTTGTAAAAAATAGGATCCCGTTTTGTAAAAAATAGGATCCCGTTTTGTAAAAAATAGGATCCTTACAAAATGGGATCTCATTTTATATTGGTATTTATATTTTTGAAAAATGAAACACTCATTTTCACTTGCACGTGGAAGATCTTGATTGAGGAAGAGAAAACAACAACCTCCAAGTATGAGCCCGACCCCAAATTTTTGCATTTTTCGGTTTTTTTAATTTTTTAATACAAAGTTAGATTTTAGTATGTATTTTTTCAATTTCTATGGAGTTTTTTGCATTTTTAATTACTTGTAATAAAAGAAATTGTGATTTGTAAAAATCAAAAGAAAAAATGAAAAAAAACCCTAGATATTGAAAAGAAACAAAAAAATCAACCTTAAATTGTAACCAAAGAAAAAAATTTACCTTTTGAAACCCTAAATTGTTCAATCAAACAAAAAAAATTGCATTTGAAAACCCTGATTGCTTTTTGAAACCCTAAATTGAAATCAAACAAAAAAATTTCATTGAAATCCCTAATTGCTTCTTGAAACCCTAAATTGAATTCAAACAAAAAAATTGCATTTGAAAACCCTAAATTGAAATTAAACAAAAAAATTTGTATTTGAATACCCTGATTTCAAGCTTGAATATTTGAAAATTGAAAAAAATTATTTGCATCGAGCTTTATGTTTTAAATTTCATTTGCATAGTATGGATACAAGTATGTAGGCATGCCTATGGAAGAAATTATTCCATAGATTTAGGTTGATACATAGTAAATTAGGATCCTTGATATTGAGAATGAAAAAGGATTTTATAAATATTATACATTTAAATGTGTATTCATTAAGTTATCTAGACATGTTGAGACACAATCAATTAAACATTATGAGCATAGATATAATTATATTAGAAAGCAATATGTTAAACCTTACTTGTGGGACTAGTGGATCATTAGAATTCATATAAATTGTGTGTTTCTATTATGGATTATGGTCAATTAGTTTATGTATTTATTACCATATGGTAAATTAATAGATCTAAATGTATGCATAATTTATGATGCTTCTAGGGATAACTTTAAGAACACCCCACCTTGGTGAAGGTGTGAAATCTTGGCGAATCTTGTATACTCCATGATAAAAATATTTATTTTATAGGCAATTTTTTTCATTTTTCAAAAAAAAAATCTCAATTGGCGAATCTTTTGTAATCGCTAGAAGTCTGTGGAAAATCCTAGCAAATTGCAATTTTTTGTAAACCAATAAAATATTTTTCATTGAAAATTGAAACCTTTTTCCAAACCAATACAATATTTCCATTGGCGAATTAAACCTGTTTTCAAAACAAAACAAAATATTTATGTTGGTGATTAAAACTTTTTTTCAAACCAAAAAAAAAAATTCATTGGTGAATTAAACATATTTTCAAATGAATAAAAGAAAATTGGTGAATTAAACATAATCTCAAACTAATAAAAAAATTTAGTGTAAAATGGTATGCCAATAAAAAATCATAGTGTGGTTGGCAAAAATATCAAATGCTACAATTACATATTGTTTTATTCCAAGACAAATTTTCTACACATTCAAATTCCTTCATAAAGTGTTTGGAATGGGGACAAATTTCAACATATTTATTATGTTTGAAGCCGGATGTCAGTGCAAATTAATATAACCCATGATCATTCAATGAATTTTTGATGGATGACTATAGTTGCATTCAGGAAGCAAATATCTAAAGCACTAGACTTGCAAATTGAAACCTAGGGAATAACACTAGAACCCTTAGATTTCCAAATATCAATGGTTGAATTTTATTACTTATTAAATCACTTAAAGTCATGACAACCAAAATGATATTTTATTATTGACTAGCCATCAGTAATGGAAGGTCACTTAAGTTATGACTTAAGCCTTTGGAGTCATCATGGTGACCGGCCCCTCGACCTAGGCAAACGATGGGTTTGAGAAATGAACGGTTGAGATAGGGTGACGTGGGTCAACCTTGACCGCTCCCACCAGCCCGCAAGGGACCCAACCCCATCTCTCGTCCCTCAATGGGGAGGTGGGAAGTGCCACATGGAATGATCAAAACCTTTGAAGGAACTATAGCAAGGTGCGAAATATTAAGGAAATATTGACATAAGGTTGCGTAGTGTTAAAGCTTGCGCTACTAAAGGAGCCTTTTAAGCACATATTTTAAAGGTAAGCAAGACATCTTAATCTAGGTTGTCCATCTAGTCTGAGGGTTATGCACAAGAGAATGGTCTTAAGGTAAAGAGTACATAGATGTGAAGCACCAAATTGAATCTAGGTTGCTCCCCTCTAGCTTGTGGGGGACCCACCTACATCTCTCATCCCTCAATGGGGAGGTGGGGAAGTGCCACGTGGAACAATTAGAACTGTTAGGAACTATAGCATGGTGTAAAATATTAAGGAAATATTTTGACATAAAGTTGAGTAGTGTTAAATCCTGCACTACTAAAGGAGACTTTTAAGCACATGTTTTAAAGGTAAGTAAGACATATTAATCTAAGCCATCCATCTGGGTCAAGGGTTATGCACAAGCGAATGGTCTTAAGTTAAAGAGCACACAAATGTGAAGCGCTAGATTTAATCTGGGCCGCTCCCCGCCTCCCCGTTGCTGAAAGTTGCACACAAGTTAAACCCAACGAGGAAGTGGGGAGGATGACACATGGATTTTCTTAGCATTCACAAAGATGGTGGAGCTCACGAGTAACTTGGAATAATATTGTCACATTTTTTTGAAATAATATTGTCACATCAATGATCAAGTGGTGAATTAAATATTAAGTGTGAGTATTTGATGTCATTGTCTTTGTTCTAACTTCTATATATACTTCACCAACTTGATGTTCTTCATATCATTTATAATATATTTAGCTTTTATTTCTTTCTTCTCTATTCTTAATTTAACTATGATATTATGGAGTCTTCATGGCGTGTCATGCTACCCAAACGTTTTTGGGAGAAAAGAAGTGACAATGCATACGACAGATGAAAGTTGGGTATGGTTTTTACAATTCCTTGTGTGTAGGTTGAGGATACTATAAGAATAATTATGGGTAGGGAATGGCTTCAAAACAACCCCCGTGCTCTATATTATGAGGTATCTTCAGCTTTCTTGTCCAATTGAATGGATATTTTTCTCGATAAAGATTTGGTGAAGACACTAGCAATATGTTATTTGTAGCCTTTCATTTACTCTATTTGTTCATTGGAGTTGGCACTAGAGCATTACAATTTTGAAAGTGGGTTAGCACTTGTTGATGGAATCTTCTAGAAAATGGAATTTCATTCTTCTATAGTGTAGGCTCTTGCCCTGGTTAATATGAGATGTGGTTTGTTGCATGATATGAAAAATGAATCATTAAAGAGTGGAGTTTTGGAGGAAGGTTTTGGGTGATTTTCTTTTCTTCTCTATTGTTACTTTGTTAAATTTGATTCACCTTCTAGTCAAACACCCAATTGATGGCCTCAACTATTGTTACAAAAAAAAATAGTAATGAATTGTGTGACATGTCACATGTTTGTATGTTATTGTACAACGTAACAGTTCTTGTAATATGTATTTTGTGATTGATTTTTTGTCACAATTAGTGGCTTTTTGCCCAGGCTAGCTATGTAGTATGTACTTCAATCTTTAGCTACTTAAATTAAAATACTTTTCATGGATCCATTCTTGTAAATCCTTTTTGCTTTGTTCAATAGAAAAATGTCTCTTTTAAAACTAATAGTAATTATCAACATATAGTTCTGATCATCAGTGAGCAAAATTTATTGTGACTTATTAGTGGACATTGATAATGATTAAGGTAAAACAAGCCATTTAATTCTCTCTTTTCAATTCCTCAAAGTACTCTACATTTCACTTAATTCTCAATCCTTTTGAATAAAGTGTGGTTGTGGTACTACGGGCGGCGGCACAGATTAATGCCATATGAACATCCAAAGCAATTGATTAGATATCTTTATATTGAAAACTAAACGATGTATTATAGATGATGTCATTAATCCAGTGATCAAGTGAAACAAGATTTGCAATGATTTTATATCATGAGTGGCGATTTTGATAGCTTGTCAACTTGAGGTATAGTTTTCATGTAGCCAGATGTCAATCAAATTAGACATTTTAATTGTAAATGTAAGGATTAAGTTACATGAATCAATTAAGTTGGTTTTTTGGTTTGCACAAATTGTGCTTATCATTATACCCAACCTCACATTTGACATGACTCACAAGTAAACAAATATCAGGCTGGTAGTGGCACTAGTGGCCCATAAATAGGGATAGTGAGCACAACTGAAATAATCCGTTGAAGGCTATTGGCTAAAGGTGTTGGTTACCGTTAAAACAAAGAGTAAAGAATGAAATTAACCAAAAATTTTATTTTTATTTTTTAAAGATATTTAACTTACACAATTGCCATAAGGTTTCCAAGACGACGTTACTTAAACCTTACACATAAACTCAACACATTATCATAAACATAATACAAATTTAATGCCAAGAATGATTTAGTTTACATGACTTATTACATTCGAGAATCCATAGATTCAGATTACAACATGAGAGATTTTAATAAATCTCAATACATCCAAAGATGGTACAATATAAACACTCTTATACAAGAGGTAACTTTTACAAAGCATATAGTGTTCGTTTAACATCTGGCACAATTATCCACGAACAAGCTCTGCATCATCAGTCACGAACAAAGAAGTAACTGGAACTAGCTGCAAGCTTAGGATCATCTGCATGAAAATATAAGGAAGATAGAGCACGGTTTCCTCCCGACCACGTGGAACCAAAAGGTCCACTCCCTCCGTGCTAGGAGATAAATGACAGGTCCACAAGCAAAGAAGACAGAACATAACATTTACGGGGTTTACAAATTACATCACGACATAACGTTAACAATCATAGCATTTAAAACCTCAGTAACACAACACATCAAAATAATTATGAACACAAAGAACACCATCATGATATAGACTAAGAGTGTCATCACATTGTCGGGATAGGTTACCCTGGTGAATCTTCCTAGACTACCGGCCCTCTCTCCAAGAGTTACCCTGGTAGCCTCTACCGATTCTCGGCCCCTATGCAGACCAATGTGGAGTCACTTCATCTTTCAAGAGGACAAGATGACGACTTGCCATTCCAGGCCTTCTCATCCTTTTCTCAACCTGAACGAGCGTTAAGACAATAGGCGAGGCACACTTTTATCTGAATTAATGTTTATAACTTCCCAACCCATAATTCTTTAGTTAGATTTTCACTTAATTATACACCTACGATAGGTTACCCAGACAATCACTTCCGAATTTCGGCCCCTACCGCAAGCCACTCTTCTATAACATGACTCAACATAAAACCAATCTAGGGGTAGCTATCCAGCACAAAATCAAAAAAACCAGAATGTTTATGTCCTTCACTAGAGGCAATCACAATCTCTAGGATGTTACTTCAAAAGACCACAAAATGATACAAAGCTATACCCCCAAGTAAAAATACTTGTAATCCAGCAAAGTGATCAATATGTATTACACATAACAATACCATTTTCACTTCTCTTGCCTTTAAAGAAGAACAATTCAAAACTCAACAACAGTTCATGTTCACTCCCATAATATGTACATATCTCATCAAATACACTCATTTAGTCTTCATGAGTTAAGAGTTCAAAAATAACAATCTATTGACATTATAGAATGTCTTACAATTTACTATTTCAACTATTATTATTGTTCAATACAAATAATAAGAGATCCTTTATTAAAAAAAATCACTTAATTCCTACGATACAATTTATTAAATAAATAAATAAATAAAAAGTATCTATATTGGTCTAGGAATCATATGTTTAAATCAACTCTATAAAGAACTTAATAACTAAAAGGTAACTAACATTTTAACATAAGAAAATTATAAATTTCCTTTTTCTTATGCATACTCATTATTAACTAACTCTTGCACTTAATAAAAATCTTTCAACTAATAGTTATATAAATATACTTTCTTAACAAGGTTACTGCCTCTTTATTCACAAACAAAGGTGATACGCACTAGAGTTAAGTAATAGATTTCAAATGAATATCATAACTTAACTGGTTTAGACAAAACGCCATACATCTAGTACATAAATCAACTTGAGTTAACTATAAGCATCTATAATGAATAACTAAATAACATTAGTTAACTGCGCCTAAACTTTACTTTACTCACGCCTTACCCAAATAATTTTATTATGAATTTGCGTATAATGCTAAACATTCATTCCAATTGCTTACAACACCAATTGTTCTAACAACATTATACTATTTAAGACCTAGATATATTTATATTTACATCAGACATATAACAGTGCTGAATTCAATAAACTCTGGGATATTTAACAAATTTAAATAAATAAAGAATTTACTTAATATAAACTATAGACGTTATTGTATTTCCAATACTTTCAAGATATAGAATTTATTAATATTATATTATTAGAACAATATAAATTCTTTATTCTATATATTTCAATTACCCAAATCAAAATAACTCAAAACTAAAGTTACTGCCTTATGTATTTTTCACGTACAAAGACTCTCTCTTATCTTACACTTAATAGATTTATGACTTTCAGACTAAAGATTCGACCACTGAATATTACATGCAAAGGCAGGTCGAACTAGAATTAACTATAATAGCTTGTAGACACTTAACACAACTACGAGTATCAACAGGAACTCCATGCATTCAACGCATGAGACAATTACAGGTAAGAACCTAAAGAAACCTTTACAAATATAAAACATAGCATTAGAAAGTTTTGGCGTATATGTATGTAAATCTGCTGGCAGAATCATACACAGACAGGTATATCATGGACTTAGCAGAATTCGTGCTTATTAAAAAGATGTCTTCTCCTTATAAATCTTCGTTTTATAGTTCTCTAAATACTAACAGAAAGACCTACGCCTCATTAAGGAAGATACACTGAGCTTATAATACAATTGGAATCAGATCTCAGATCGGGTTATAAGATGTAAAATCTTTCTAACCATTATTTTCTTTAAGAAACGCATGAGTTAAGCTTGCAGATTTCAATAGATATCAGAAGGACATTTTAGGTTCTATCGACAAAGATCTAAGTCTACAGGGAATATACTTTAAATATAAGACCATCTTAACATAAACTTGAGTACCCACATAGGGACGCCATGCATACAGTGCATGAGACAAAGTGCAGGGGAGAGTTATAAAGATCAAATATTGATAGAATACTATGAGAAGTGGTCTATATGCATATGTTAATAGTTACGCACAAACATATGTGAATGAACCAATAATGGACGCCTAAGAGACAATTGAATATAACAACATTATTTATGTCATGCAATATATTCATAATATAAAATATTTCCGTATGATATATATAAAACATATAAAATCTAAACATGAGATGCATGCAGAAAGTGTAATATCTGTAGATATAAACAAGCCGTTTTTGACGCATGATAGAAAGAAATATAATAAAATTGAATTATGAATCGCCATGCAAATAAAAATACTTTACATGCATTATTTATCAGATATATAGGGACACTTCTATCACAGTTCAAGCACATTAAATTATCTTTAAATGGATTTCAGGAAAGCACAAGTAATTCTACTAGGTATGCCTCCTAAATGATAACCTTAACAAATTGAAAGTTTATAATACTATTCCATAATTTGAAGTATCAATATAAATTGGTAGATACAATAGGAATGTGATGTATATGCAGGTTGATAGTAATACTATTGAAAACATAGCAAGCTGGGCGCAGATGCTGGAATAAGATAAATACGACACCTATTTGGAGTTTCCTTTTCCAATGGACAAAAGACAGCGCTGGAATTTCTAACGGGTAAAATAACATACAGCTAACTAGTGCAGGCAGAGAAGGAAACATTATACCAGATGAAAATTAAGAGCAGAGAAAGTAATGATCAGTAGATCTTTGATCAAAAGTTATACAGAGATCATAAAAAGTAGGAGGCTGCGCGCAATCACATATAGGGTGCTCTATGGTAAAGATCAAAATTCTATCATCTATCAAGAAAACTGGCATCAAGATAAATATGTCAAGTTTTAAAAGAAACTATTCACAAATCTAATGAGTAGGTTATATATATATATATAAGCTGAATAACACTGATCTACAGGCGACTGAATAATAATTTGCAGAATGATTTTATACTTTTCTACTTAAAAGTTCGAATAACCTTCTAATTTCGTTTCTTTGCTGTTTGTGCAGGTTTAGCAAATCAATTTCCTTTCAAATCTACGAAATTCAGCATTATGGTTCCAAAATTGAACTCAAGAATTTAAAATAAGAAGAAAACCTGATTAAATTTTGATATCTGGCTGAAAAACTAATCCTTGAATCTTCTGTCAACTCTGAATTCAATTCACCAGATTTCAATGAAAAATTGCCAATCAACCCAGCTTCAAAATTATGCTTAAAAACAAAATCCTAAAAGAAAAATTCTTCTGAAGCAATTGCCGTGTAAGAATTTGCTAAAAACTGCTGCCCTCTGAATTCATCCCATGAATGTTTTTATTACCCATCTTTCCAAAAGATATTAATTCATGCAAATCACTTTCAATCACCAAAACTTAACTGAAAGTTCATTTTGCATTGTAAATAGCTCATTCAGTTTACTCAATCTTTAAAATATCAGAACAAACCTTTAACTGTCAATCAAAGATTCTTATCTCTTCAAAAATATCTTTCCTTAATAAAATCTATTTCACATAATACAAGTTGCACAATAAAATCAGCAATTATAATATTTTAATTTAAAACATTGCAAAGAAATAACTCACTGATAAATTTAATAACTTATTTAATTTAACTTAATAAATTAAATCATTAACATTGGTTAAAACATTAATAAGCATTTAATAAAATAAATATTAAATAAACATAGAACAATAAATATTTGAACACGACAAGACAAATTGAACTACACGGGGTAACACAGAGATACTCGTTCGAAAACGAACGATGGTTTAAAAGGACCTGTCAATACCTCCAACAACTTAATTCTATTGAATTAGGGTACACTCAGACCTGACAAGCAGGTGGAGCCGTTACCCGGTACCTGTGTCTGCAGGGAAACATCAACGTTAAAACATATATATATATATATATACTCATGTTAGAAAACACACCGTGAATAAGAATTGCAACATAGCAGGGTACTCATGAATGAGTAATGCTACATTGTCTTATCCACCGACACAACAAACAAGATCAATCATATACAATCCTAACAACATGATAAAGATAAGCATTAGTCATAAACAATAAGCCACATCATGAATGAATCTATCACAGTATCATCAAACTAATCACCTCAACATAACAACCACATGAAAAATCGTAAGCTAATAAACCATATCAAATATATGTCTATCTCAGTAACATCACAGAAACACAACCAGATAAATAGGATGTCAATGTATCATCCATAGAGTATAAAAACATCATAATGTCAGAGTTATAACTGAGAATACACAACATAGTATCGTAGTGAACTAAAGCATCTATCAGGCAAACCTAAAACAAAATAAAATAGGATGTCACAGTGGGAGGGTCACTACAAAGGCTTTACTATTGAGTGCAATGTTCTAAATTGTCATAAGGGTTTTGATTTTGTAGGGTTAATAATGATTTAGGAATAATATGATGTGGTATTATTGGGGATACTCTAAATTCTCCTTCCTCCAGCTATGTAGGTATAGAGTAAAAGACCAATTTCCTTCAAGTTCAAAATGGGTGGAACTGGAAATAAGTTGATCTGGTTCACCTGACTTCTAAGGAAGGTTTTGAACCAGGATGAGGAGCTCTAATGAAGATAAGTGTTATCCCAGTGCATGGAGGTTGCATGAAAAAAATGGGAGCAAATTTACTACCCCTCATCTTTTGCATGACTCTAGTTCTCAAAGGGGATAAGTACATTTTGTATCTTCACAGCTCCCATTTCCCTAGCATGGTTGGCCAGGAAAATCTCTTGCATTTATTTTGAGAGCCGCATTTGTATCACATTGTCACCAACAAAAGATTGGAATCAATTTGTAATCCATTGTCATGAGAAGCATCTTGGAATCAATTGTGTCTATGTAATGTGACTTACACAAAACATGAGCTTGCATGCTCTACAACTACTCATCTTTAAAAACATATGGAATAATGTAACATTGTAATTTAGTTGTAATAAAATAAATGGTTGTGTTATTCTTCATTATTCATTTACAATAAAGAATTATTTTCTGAGTACAGTGTCTATGACTCTATTCAAATCAGGTTTTTTTCCTTTTAAGAAATTAAGTATTATCTATTTATGAAATATTTGCATGCAAATTTAAAACATAAAGCAATAGAAACGAAAAAAGAAAGTTTCCATCAAATTAACAAAAAACATTATAAACACTAAAATTTGTCACTCTTGCTAGGGTTTAACGAAGTTATGAAATGTTATTGATTTCTAATGTGTTGTTTTCCTTCTCCCCCAATTCTTGGTATCATTATTTATTTTATTAAGTCCTTTGCAACATTAAGTTACCAATGGTGACCCCTTGGCCTTGATGTCAATCCTAGCACAATAAAGTTTAAAACAACTTTAAAACACATGTTTATTGTTTATATCATAAATTACTCAACCGTTCGATGAACATTTCATGGATGGTTGTAGTTGCATTCTGAAATGAAATGCACAGAGTGCTAGGCTTGCAGACTGAAACCTCTGGAATTACCCTATAATCGTTAGTTATACAAATATCAACTGTTGAGAATTTTTAGAGAATTTATTTCTAAGTTTCATTACGAAAATGTAACGTACTAATTGTAGAGTCTAGTGGCAACATGTTGATGTTTCATTAACTTTAATATTCAAAAACAAAAAGTAAACTTTCTACTACTAAGTGATTTTATTTTTAAGTGATAGTTTCAGCACACAGGGAAATTTAATATTGCTCATTGCAGTGCACCATGGAGATTCTGGGTTCAAACAAAGCCAATCAGTATTAATCTTTTCAAGAATCAAAATCTAGGTAAGTGAGATAAAATTCCTATGGCTACATTTCATTGTTTCTTAAAATATTATTTTATCAAACTTTGAAGTTTGGGTTTAGGGTTTAGAGACTTAAGAAAAATTAAGGACTAAGAGGGAATTCACAATTTCACATTGTATAAGCATAGTCTATCACTAGTACCACTAGCAAACCAAAGAATTTTTTTGGGAAAGGTAGAGCAAAATTGGATAAAAAATGCATTATACTAGATTGCTTAAAACCCCAAGTTTCATTGATGAATACCATGATATTTATGATCCTAAAATCTATGGTAGGCGTGCCTTCGAACTTCGATTTTCATTTGAGAATAAGGCTGCAAAACAAATGCAAGTTAATAGTTCTAGTTTTCACTGATGACTACCCCAGGTTTCATTGATGAATACCATGATAATTTAAAAATGCATTATACTAGATTGCTTAAAACCTGGGGTTTCATTGATGAATACCATGATATTTATGATCCTAAAATCTATGGTAGGTGTACCTCATAACTTAGATTTTCATCTGAGAATATGGCTACAAACCAAATGCAAGTTAATAATTTTAATTTCTTAAAACCCCAAGTTTCATTGATGAATACCATGATATTTATGATCCTAAAATCTATGGTAGGCATACCTCAGAACTTAGATTTTCATCTGAGAATAAGGCTTCAAACCAAATGCAAGTTAATAGTTCCAGTGCACCATGGGCAAGTGGATTAGGGTGCATGAAGCTACATGAGGTTTTCCCTTGCCCAAAATTTATCATGGTCTGTGCCCAAAATTATGATGATAAAAAAAGAGCAATTGTTAATAAAGATAGAAAAGAAGAATTGTTATCCATTAATGTAGAAGAACTTGGAAAATTGTTGGGGTTTACAACTGAAGAATTTGGAAATGTCCACATTGACCTAGAAAAGCTTGCTAGTGATTATCAAGCAGTGGATGAAAGGAAAAAAAAATCTTTCATAAATAAAATAGTTCAAGATAACATACAACTTAGAAACAAATTGAAAGGTAATCAAAAGCCTCCTAATGATTTTGATATTTTTAGACCATGGGTTCATGATACTATTTCCATGCTAGCATTTTTCCTCAGACTGGATAGCAATTTGGAAGTTGGTGCAAGCCTCCTTGAAATGGTATATAATATCCATTTTTCTTTTCCATCTCAACCTATCAAATATAACTTTATTGAGCACATTGTAGAATCCATTCATGAATAATTTTTAATGATTAAAGGAGGTGCACACTCAAAGTCCACTAAGACATTTAGGTTCAAAACCTACTTGTGCTATTTTTTTCTATTCAAATTTAGTGGAATGTTTCAAACCAACAAGCTTCAAATTCAGCCCTATAGTAATGTTGAGGAAAAGAAAATGGCTCCAGTATATGATTGGACCACTAAGATAAGGATGCATGATTCTTGAAGGAACTATAGTCTACAATAGACTACTTTTTGGCTCCATTGCATCAAGTAATTATAAATACTCCAATTCCTAGATTGCCTATGTCATGTGGAAATTTCATTTAACTAAGAAAAGAAATACAATTGGTCAATTGGTACTTAATGGAAGAATATATTGTGCTAATACTTTATGGATTAGGAGTAGAGCCATACAAACTTCCAATACATGTGATAGAATGCCCATTTTTGCATTGGAATATGTAAGGAAGATGTAGAGTAATGATGAACTACACTTTATCGGTTAGCAAAAGAATAACTTATTTCCTTCTTTACCTTTTTCATGTGGAGGGTTCACATTCGCGAGAAAAGCATTTAGTGTGGCACGTGATCTTTTGAAAAAAAAAATTGATGTTGTCTGTCACTGGCAGTATGATCCATGTGACACCATCAAATCAATGATTGTGGCCAATAGGAATATTATGTTGGAATGAAAATTCATGCCTCTAGAGTATGAATTGGCCATGGACAACTATGCATAGTGCTTGATGACTGCTCTTCAAATTAGGAGGGGAAGCTCCCTCTTATGCTGATATGCGTGAAAAAGTAAAGTAATCTAATTCCTATCTTTTTGACTCAACTAGAAGAGGCACAAGGTTAAGAAACCAAACACATTGTAGATAAGGATTTTCTCTAGTTTTTCAAATCATTAACTACAACTAGGCTAAATGCTAAAATATCCTATTTCCTCAAGAAACAGAGCATGAGGACTTAGGAGCAGGGAATTGGTTTTACGATAATCTTTAAGTCAAAATTTCCAAGGAGATGACGAAACCTATCTGAGGCATAGGATGAAAGAAATATTATTGGAACTACATCAAACAATAAGCTCCACTTCTAAATTCCTAAGGAGATGATGACACCTATCCAAAGTGTAGATATGAAACAAAACTTATTAGACACAACATGAAATAATAATTGGGACAGTAGATTGCATATCGGAACATGCATAACAATAAATGATCAAACCAAAAATTATACTTAATCTAAGGTGAACAAGTACCATAATAATAACATTTAGGTAAGGCAGCTCAGCTATTTATTATCACAATAAAAGTTCTTGAAAAAAATACAAAATGGCAATACTACAGGTAAGGTTGCTCAACATGTATGCTATCACGTGAAATTTTTAAATACAAATGAGCAAGAATGCTCTTATTTATAGACCTCAAAGATGTAGGGAACCCTAAAATCACCTTGAGTTAACATAAGTCTTGTAAGCATGCAAGATTTATTGCTAAACCTAAATAAATGAAACTATACAGTTAACTAGAAAACTACCATCAGTTAACCAAAACAAGACTAAACTAAATGGACATGTGCAACACGCACATCCTTATTGAAATGAAAGCTAACTAATAACCAACATCAATTAACAGAAACTAAAAACTAAATGAGAACTCCAATTGTACATAGATGATTCCAAGATAAACATGCCATGATATGTGGAACAACAAGTTAACTCAAAAAGAGGCATCAAGTTAATTGCTATGTCTGATGTCTCTCCTAGAAAGGTGGGACGTCCTGATCTAAAGTTCATTGGCCCTGATCTTGGGAAATTAACCCCTCCACAAGGTCGTTGACTACATCACCATTTGGGGCAATGATACTCATTTGAAGCACAATGTGTGTTCACAACATCTCCTGACTGCCCATGATCTGACTTTGCAACTCCTCTCCAGTCCTGGCTACCTCATCAAATAACGCTGACATTACTGTATGTTGATCCAACTTATAGCCAACGAAATCTCCATTGAAAATACCATGAATGAGCACCTGCAACTTTCACTATGCATTGGTGAGCTTGATGTACTCACCATCCTCACATTGATACTTGAAAGGGACTCGTGACATGAAATTTCTCACATACTAGATAACACCAGTCAGCTATTCTTTGCACTCGGCCAACTCTGTAGCAATTGTCTCATGTATTTTTTCCTTGAAGTTTAATTGTGTTCTCCAAGTAAAAATAACTTCCTTATCTTCTTCATCTATGACTGAGTCATATGTTGTCCTCGGGTGAGAGATCATGATCTCATTCCTTGGTTTTTCAACCACCAAGTCTCGCTCTTCCTCCTGGATTTTTGAGTACGAAGTTCATGAGCATTGCACTTCAATTGGTACAATTTTGAAAGTGTGAAGCAACCTCTTGTGATGAAATACTCCTCCCAGTATTTTAAGTGCTTCTCATATACAACCAGCTGATTTAGTTGATTTTGCTCTGCTAGTAACTCTAACATCTACAGGAGAAAGGCGGTGAAATTCTCAATGTTGTGCATAAGGTTGGAGATATACTAATGAAGCTAATGGATTTCAGCCTTGAGGGAATCTTTATCTTCTCCATCCTTTATGACTCTCTCTTTTATGCTCTCTGTTGTGACCTGAAGGAGATCAATGTCATCTTGACGTGTGCTTTTTCCAAGATTGACTTTTATCAAGGTGAAGTCTTCAACTTCTACCTCGTCCAAGTTCTTGTCCTCTGGAGGTGCAAATGTCTCTATTATGATTTCCTTATCAACATTCCTCTCAACATGGAATTGTTTCTTTATCCTTTTGTCTGGTGTGCCCTAGTAGACATGATCAAAATCTAAGAAATCCAGTTTGCAGGATGGCTACCTCCTCTTCCTAACTAGCTGACTCTCAAGCCAAGATGAATCTCGACTAATCTTAGTAGAAGGATCAGTGCTACTCATAGGAAATCTCAATGAGTGTGAATGTGTGGAAGCACTAATACATGTGGCAAGTCTAATCCCAAGTCAATGTGAATTAGAACTGGAGACTGTTGTGGTATTGGTGATGGCATGGGAGGCTGTACCTCTGCTTCTGGCATGTTATCAACTAAATTTGTGGCAACTCCCATATGTCATTCTTGCTGGTCCAAGATACCAACTGGTGTTTTTCCTTTTGAATTTCCAAATACTTTGCTTCCCTTAGGAGGATTACTCCTTTTCTTTTGTTTTGGATTTTTCTTCGACGTGGAAGGTAGTGAAACATCCACTGGTGGCAACTCTATATTTGGCATGACTTTCCTCCTCGTCTTCTTGCTCTCCAAGTAGAGTATGTTGTTATTGATAGCCCTACTTAACCTTTTTTTTTACAAATGCATATTCCTTCACAAACCAATCAACAATTAGAAGTGGCTACATATCAACTTGTTCTCTAAAAAATGGAGGGAGTACATCCCCATCATCATCTGACAACCCTCCCACATCCTCTGACATAAAGACATAAATATGGGAGAGAGTGAACCTGTTGTAGTTGTGTTTGCACCTCAAACTCATCCTCGTAGTTGACCCAGTAGTCCTCCATAGAAGACTTGTGATAAGAGCAACTACCAAGGCGTGTTGAGTAATAACCCCAAGGGTAATATGAGCACCCCTCAACAAGGTACTTAATATTGAATCTTTCTAACTCATGTCCCATAGCCTTGGTGTCAACTATTGTCTTGCACATGTAAATGCTCATCTATAATGGAAAATTGGCAGCTGGTTTACATTTGTTACGTAAATGTGAGTGAACATCATGAAACTTCCTTAGAAACTCCATGAAAACCACCCTATCCAAAGGACAGTGGGGTAGCATGGCTGGATGACTTGCATATCCATAGGCAAAAATGAAGGTATAGGTAGGGAACTGAATAAACCAATCTTCCCATTCTACCATTGCTTCTTTGGATTCCATTGAGATGCGAACATGTAGCTCATGGTCTAGGTTCCTCACTATGTACACCAAAAATTGCTCTTGCACATGCTTGTAGTGTCGTTCAGACTTCGTGAACTCAAGCTAGTCGTAATATTGATAAAAAAAATTGTACACTGAGAATTCCCACAATGTTCAACCTGCTAAACTGGCCCTAGAAGCCAATCAGATACACAAGGTATGAACACATGTGAAACTCATGAGCAACCAAGAAGTTGGTCATCTATTTATGGAGTACTTCACTGATCAAAGAGGCCCAGTCGTAATGCTCCCTTCTGTAAATGACCTAATTCATGATATAATACATCCAAGGTTGGAATTTATGAGCATTTGCATGATCAAAAACACAATTAAGAAGGTAATCAAAATCACATACTCATCTTTGAATTCACTGCGACCCATGTTCTTTGGCAAGTTAACTTTCTTATGTTTTAGCCACTTTTCTACAATTTTACTCTAACATCTATCCTTATCAACAATGAATTCCTTCTCACACTGATCCATGGTAATGACCAAACTATTTGGATGTTAGTGAATACCAAAACACTTCTCAATGTCCCTAGGCTTGAGACTACAAATCACCTGTCCATCTACTAACTGAATTTCTCAAGTAGTAGAATTGCAATGCTTTACACAAGACATCACAAATTCTGTGCATTGAACTGAAATAGGAAGTGAAGCTGCCTCTAGCAACCCAGATTCTTTGATGTTTTGAAGTGTAATCCAATTCATTTCTTATGCATTCAAGTCAACCTCTAGATATACCTTATGCAAATCTATGTTAGCCATTCTAATGAAATCATGAATTAATACTAACTTGTTCTTTAATTTAGTTTTTGTGTACTAAATTTTGAAAAACTCACATGTTGACTGTAAACATGGCTATGTTCTAACAACTTTCTCCGGAAAGCTAAAATATCTCCTGGTGAGGCTAAAAATAGCCTATCGGGGGGGAATTTTCACAAAAAATTCCAAGACGTGGGTTTTGTAGAGAAAATGATTCTAAGAAAACCCACATCATAAATTCAAAAAAACATTTTTTAGCTTGACATGCAAAGACTTCTCAATCGAGAACTGCAAGGGTTTTAGGGTTTCTGGAAGCAACTTTTGTCAAGAAAAACTAAAACATGGGTTTTGTACAAAAGATGATTCTAGGCCAACCCAGGTCCTTTGTTTTTCAATATACTGAATATTCCTCTACCATGCAAAGGAATTTCTAGAAAAAAAGCAAAGCTTTGAAAGTGGAAGCTATGAGGCAATTTTTTTGAAAAATTCAAACACATGGGTTTTGTAGAGAAAGTTGTGCACACCACACCCAGATGATATAAACTGTAAAAATTGTTGTATACTTAGACGTGTGAGAGAAAACTAAAGAAGAGGATAGAAGAAATGAGAGAGAGAGAGAATATAGAAGTTATATTTTGTCTCTAGCTATCCTTGAATGAAGTTTGTTGAATAATCTAGACCTATATCTGCAAAGAAATCTAAAAAAAACACATATGGCGCCTTCAAATCATGCTTGCACAAGAGAAAACTCATTTGTATTCAACCTGTTATGAGAATAATGGATGCCTCTATGCATATCTACTGAATTTTGAGGGTTTAGGCATCATATTTAGGAGATAATCTTAAATTTAAAATGAAATATTATGATTGGACCCCACTTTGTTTAACCAGAAACTAACTCTGAGTCAAAAATAGGCACCACCTCTTTATAGTTTAGTTTAACTTAGCATGCAAAACTGACATTGAGTCTCAAAATAGACGCCACCTTTAAAATATTGAAGATATACACCTTTTGCAAGAAAAATTGATAGATGAAACTGAAGATTTTTATATTATTTTATTCAGTTAACTGAGTTCCACCTTTCTAGGTTGGCTTGAAAATGCATGTTGATTCCAAAAAGTCAAAATTTGACTTTCCAGGCATCCTCCTTCAAAACTTGATATTTTTAGCTAACTTCCTATTTTTTAGCTACTTGAAAATGTCACAACCCCTGTTGGACTCTGAATTTCAAATGCCCAATTGATGCGGGAGCTGAGCTAACACATCCATTGTGTAGCTGGAACAAGTTTGATGACATGTCATTGGGAGCTATGAAAGCTAAAAACTAAGTTTGATGCCTCAAAAACTAGGGTGCCTTTTTCCAAAAGGGTGCATATGACTCCAAACTTAGCCATTTTCTTGATTTGCCTCTTCACGCTTCAATCTATCACTGTAGGTGAATGATGACTCTGGTCGATTGGATGTTGGATCCATCACATAGCTGGAAGAATCCCGCAAAGAATGACTATATGCGCGTCTAAAAGTTGGTTAAAGGCCCTCAAATGCAAGGGCACCCTTGGCCTATAGGGTCGCAATTACACTTTTGATAATGATTTTGTAATTTGTAACTTTCACGTGAACACTCCACTTTGACCCTCACTATCGAGAGCTAGATTGCTCTGATGTGTGTGTTGACGATCTCATCGTGAAGATGGAACAACTTGGAAAAGATGTTCCTAGAAGCAATGAAGCTTGAAAATTGCTTCTAAGACCTCCAGTAGAAGGGCACCCTTTTCAAGGAAGTACACTTAGCCAATTTTCTGCTTGTGTTCATCCTTCAACATTTTCCGCTGAGTCTTCATCAACAGGAATTTGATTGATCTCGAGGGCTAACGATTGGGTTCACTAGATAGCTAGGAAGATTCTGCACAAATCTGGTCAAGATGACAATACTGAAAATTTTATCTAGCTAACCAAAAGGCTAGGCACCTCTGGCCTATAGAGGTACATTTTGATATTTTCACTTATATTTTCCCTCCATTTTACATGCTCGCTAGAAAAAATGCAATGAATAATCAACAAAGATCCCCAAGAAATGGATTTTTCAAATTCCATCATCTGACAGGCCTAATTCAAGGGCACCCCTGGGCTATAGGGGCACAGAAATTGCAAATTTGACTATCTCCGTGATATGTAAATTCTTCGTACCTTCTACTTCCGCCTTCGTTTGCCCGAGTTTTGCAACTTGGATAGACTCACTTGATAACTTTCTAGAAAGCTAACAGAATTATGAAGAGAATGAATTCATTTGCAATTAGAAATAACTAAATCTAAGTCTCCAAATTGAAGGGTTCCCTTGGGCTACAGGGGCACAAATTTTCTCTAGGACTGATAATTTCCTCCATTTCGTGCTTTGTGAACACTGTGACGCCTACTGAATTGGCTGTGTTGTAGCATCACTACCGTTGACGCATGTATGTGACTATATTTCACCATTTTACTTGTACAGAAACTACAAAGTTGACTTGCACGTTGATTGTGCAAGCATCTCCCATGTAGCAAGGCATAGTGTTTCCAAACTTAGAATATTTTTTGCACTTTTCACCATGTGAAAATCCCCTCTGTCGAAAAGCATCTTTTTCAGCATCTTTCTTCTTAGAATATTTTGCTTTGAGTTTCAGGCTTAGATTTTGACACCTGGTAATGGCCAATTGCCATTGATGACCTCGAAGGTCCTAACTTTTCTCCTGAAAAATGTGAAAACTACCCACCAGGCTTAAACTAACTTTTAACTAAAGCTGACTTCACCACTATGATTATGATGTGAAATAAGCCAATCAAAATTAGTTTCAACCAATTCTAACAAGTTTCAATTTTTAGGGTTTTTTGCCTAAAAAATAGGGTGTTGGAAACCATAATTTTCAATTTTTTTCAAATTTTACCAGCATCTGCCTAACATCAAACTGACTAAAATCCCAAACTTAATTTTCCCAAAAACTGAGTTTTGAACTCACTTTTACAAGATTTAGTCTATTTTAAGCAAAATGCCTTAATGAAGCAAAATATTTAGTTTGGGTACAACATACTGCAAGTAGAATTCAACATCAAAGGAAACCCTTGAAAACTTGAGAAACAAGGATTCTTGGGATGAGGTCAAAATAGCAATGGAGAAAAGTGTTGTTGAGAAAGGTATTTCTTTTAAAAAATTGTTAGCAGAAATTATGGCATTGCACTGAAAGACAATCAGGAGGTACAACAATTTTTATGGAAAAAGTGATAAACCATCTAGTAGAGTAAAAAAGCTAGATTCTCTAGATAAGGAAGTTACAACTAAAAATTGACCACGATAAAAAATTATTTCCTTTTAGTCTATGAGGAAGGAGCTAGATTATCCAAGAACTCTTGTAGAGTATGGAGATAATGAAGAAGATCGTGAGTTTAGGAAATTATTGTGGAATATAGAGCATCCCAATGAATGTGAAGATCAAGAAACTGGTGATGAATCTAATGATGATAGGGAAGAAAAAATCCATGCCAATTTCAAACCTAGTTTAAGTGAGGCCACAAAAGAAGCATATACTTCAAGAGCAACCATAGCTAAAAAAAAGTGTTATGAAGGTGGTGATTTGGGGTCCCAAGGAAAAGGAATTTTTATGGTAATAGATGTGTACCATAGAAAACCTATTGATAAGTGAGGCCTTGGAGCTGATAAAGTAGACCAAGGGAATAAAAGTACAACTGAAACAATTCATTTTGTTAGAGCTTCAAATCATGAACCTCAAGGTCAAATACAATCACAACTTAGACATGCCCATGTTGGAGAACCCAGTGCAATTGCCACTGCTACAGGTGGTGATGGTATGGGTAGTAGTACTAGTAGTGGTCAACATGTGCTACAACAACAAATTACACACAAGAGGACAACAATACAAGATACCACACAAACACTAGGTGATCAAGGCATACAGAGGAGGCAAAGTATTTTGACAGGTCCAAGTCACACTACCTTTTCCACCACAAAGGAGTTATTTCAAGGCACTCCCCCATTGCCAGTTAGTGTGGCTACAACATCATTAGCAATTGAAAATACTCCTATTGCTTTTCCATTCAAGTGCATTCAATTGTTCCTGCATCCCTAGTTTTTTATTACATGGAAGAGTTTAAAAAGAAATCAGAATTTTATATAAAAAAAGAAGCAATTGATGGAGAGTGTGTCTGTTGTAACTTCAAATCCTACAACAACCATGGTATTACCCACATTTGACACAAATAAAGAAATCATGGAGTACAGAATTGTTGTTCACACAATTCAAAATAAACCAACAAATCATATGGATCCATCTGAATTTTAGGTGAGCAGAACTTACAATTGGATTTTTCTGGACTCAAAAATACTAACAAAATTAAGGTATCAAAGAAGAACAATGAATCGGTGTACACATCATTGCTAAATCAAGATAGAGAGAAAAAAAGGTTGCAGACTCAAATACAAAAGTTTAGGAAGACCTAGCAAATGAGAAAGCAAAGAGGAAAGTGGTATATAAAAAGAGCAATGAATTGGAAAAAATAAAAAAATATGCCTCTACATCAACAAGCAAAGATGATAAACAAAATGAGATAGAAGTGAATGAATTGAAGAAAAGGTTAGATGAGAGAAAAAACAATATGATGAGGAAAAATCCACTTCAGACAAATTAAGATAAAGCATTGAGAAAGGAAATTCATAGTGGGAACAAAAATTGGAGATATAGAGAAAAAGAAATGAAAGATTGGAGGCAGAGCTAATGAAAGCAAAAAATAAAATTAACTCTTGTCAAAATAAGTTATCTACATTTTGTAGAGAAACAATGAGGCATATGAAACAAAAGATTTGGGAGAAATAATGCAGAGGATTGATCATTTGTGTGACACGTTTTAATTGATTAATGCTATGAGACTACATTATAAGAAGTTCAACAAATATTTAGTGAACAAAAAAAATGTGTTGGCATTAGAGAAATTTGCAAATCAAGTTCAAAAACAACCTACAAAGCTAGTGACAATTATTTGAAATCAAAAGGGATTAATAATTTGCTTGCTACCTCAATGATGTTGTCATCTATCATTCAAAAGTGTTTGAGAATACGTGAAACAAATGAATATGTGCATCTGGTTGCAAAAAAGATGAAGAAGCTAGAAAAAAGGTAAGGAACTTCTTAGAGCTTGGTTTGCAAGAGGCTTTTGACACAAATGAGTGATTCATTGGAAATGATGATTTCAAAAAGAAGATAGAGGGTACAAGGAAGATTGATTTGGACTAGTTTCCTTATAACCTAGATGTGGTGAACTATTTGAATTCCATCAAACCACTTATAACCTTGAATGCAAAATTGACTGAAGAATTCAAAACCGGTTCCAATTTCAATCATGAATTGTTAACAAATCTTCAATTCAAATGACATCAGTTAGAACAAATGAAAATTCCACCACTTGAACAGTGGAAGTTGCTACAAAAAGGTGATACAGTGATTTGATATTTGATAATAGGAGTTTCCAAGTTCCAACTCAACTCAGTGCAGAGTTGTCTTTGAACAAGATTTTGCATTGAAAATGCTTCTATGTATCCCTTCATGTGAAATCAATAAAAAAACTCAAATTCAATAATGTGTTGATGTTTAATTATCTATATTATTTATTTTATCATTTGAAGAAAAATTCTGGTTTCAACTACTAAATACACATTAAATAATTGTTGATGTTCATTGTTATATATGCTACTATTGTTAATATGTTGTTAAGCATTGAGTTGAGTGATGAATCACTGAGTACATGTTTAAGTTTTAACACAATTAAAATATGGAATTATTAATATGTTAATTTAGTCATACAGACCTATGATTTCATTAGAGCATTTTCATTATTTCTTTGAATTAAAGTAGAGATAAAATCATACATTCAACCAAAATGATTGAAGACCAATAGAAGGATCCTTGATCATTTTATTAATAATTCATATGAAAAAATACAGGAGAAGAGAATTTGTTCCAAAATATGCATTTTCTCATTCAAATTCCATCACTACTATAAAACCATTATGCCTATTACAAACCTAAATTTATACCTAAGACTCAATGCTAATTCTATTTCTTTTTGCTTGAATTACAAAATTATCTTACATTAATTCAAAATATCTTTCAACCAAAGACCCATGAAATTGGCCTTGAATTCCCTTTTATAAGAACAAGGGAGCAAATAAGCTTTGGGCCAAATTACACATTTAGTCACATTTACATTTGACATACATTTGAATTTCAATTTCAAAACATCCCCAAAGGCAGTTACATTTGCATTTCCAAATACAAGGGAGAATTTCATATGAGACAAAAACCATTTCCATTTGTTGGTGAAGATTCTCTTGCCTTCCAAAAGGCTTCTTTAGTCAATGCAAAGTAATATTTTCCATGAGAAAACACTGTAGTCCACATGCTTTAAAAACTTGTAGAAGAAAATCATAAAGTGAAAGAGAGAATAAACCATACTGATTCCACATATGCAATCCTTGTCACCACATTTGAAATTGAGAAAGTGCAATATTTGAACATTAATATATCCAAGGCCTAATATGTACTCGTTCCAAGCCATGTATTGCACTTCCTTGTTGAGCTTTGTTATTGCAAACCACCAACCAAAATTGATGTCAGCCACTCCCACTTGCAGCAATTTATATGTCCAATATGTCAATATAGTTGGACTTCCATAATGTAAACTCCTCCTCTATAGGCCAATCAAATCCCATGATATTGTCTGCCTTTTTTTTGTATGGGCTATACCTGACTACCACCTGATTTTCCTCTTTATCAAAATCTTCAAGAGAAGCCCTTGTATGCATGAACCTATCCATAGTGTTCCTCAGCATAACCAAATCCATTTCATCATATAATTTTTTGGCTTGGGAAGTTATTGCTTGAGCTACCTAGTCTTTCCACTCTTGCAAGGACTTAACTTCATCCTTCTCATTTAGAATGTCTAGAAGAAGACCAAAATTCCAATCATCAAACTTCTTAACCAATTCTCTATTCCTCACCTTAAAGACTCAATGACAATCAACCCTTGAGAACTAGTTATATCTGTTACAAATCTTACGGTTACAAGTATCTTTGGAGGCTTATATGCATCACAAGAGGATGCAACAACTAGATCCCTCAGCATTTGAGTCGTTGGAATTGATTTATCCATTAAAGGAATAGAAATTTCTTTATCTCTAACAAGGTTTTTAATGGAATCAAACATCAAAGCATAATTAGCATGGATATTGAATAATCTTTTCTCTACCCCCTTATTCAAGTGCTCAAGCATTGTCATCACAATCTTCATATTATTCAAATGAACAAGATCATCCATCCTATCTTCATAAGTCTTGAGATTTTCCATCAACTCCTCCTTGGTAACTTCCTTAAATTGAGGGGCATCCGATGATTCAGGAGCTAATTGTGCCATTTTTACATCTTTAGATTCAATAGGGGTAGTGTCCTCATGATTTTGAGGAGGTGAAAGAATTGGGGAAGGAGGAAAGATTGCAGCATGTGAGGTACCAAGCTACAATCCTTGGAATTTCTATTTCCACATAGCCATTGGAGTTTTCCTTTGAGCCATCTTTTGCTAGCTCAAGTTGTACTCAACAACCACCTCATTATATTTGGTTCTAAAACTATCCATTTCCTCTATTAATGACTCAAATGTGGATTTGGTGAATTGTTCCACATTAACATTCATGGTTGTTTCCTCCAAGGCAGATTTATTTGAAACTATTTTTTATCATTAAGCCTCCTCTTACATCTGGGGAAAGTTTTGTAGCTTCATGCTTTTTAGTGGTTGGGGCTAAAGCCCAAATAGCAAGAGTGTCCCAATGTTGACTAAAAGATGACCCTTATAAATCCAATGTGACTTCTTCTTCAGTGTTAAAAATGGGGGCATCTTGTCTTGTCATAGTGTCAAAAGCAATTATTGATGCCAAGTCCCATTCTGGGAGTAATAACACTTCACTTTTTCTCACCAATGCCATGCCCTCTTTTGCAAAAATGTTCAAATACTTGGCCCTCATTTCATCTCAGACCTCAGCTTCAACAACCTCTTGGGACTTCTGGGGGCTCTCACTTCTCCTTGTTTGCACCAATGTTGCATACTCATCCTTCATTGCTCTCCATACATATTCTTTGAAAGCTTGTGTCTTGAAAAATTGATCTTCCATAAAGCTTTCACAAGCTTGGAATCTGACATCCTCAAAGTTATTTATTCCACTTAGGTTAGCTTTTCTCAACCTAAGTCTCAAAGTTTGTGATATTATTTCCCCTTAAGGAGATGACATGCCTTGCATTATTTCCTCATCGATTATAAAAATTCATCATCTAACTCATCTACAGGATAGTCAACTAGACCAAAAGCTTCAACCTTTTGCTTCTTTATTGATGGGCATGGCTCCCTTGGAGGGGATGATTCTCCAATTGGAGAATCCAATTCAATTATTTTAGGGACAAAATAATTTTGCGGTGACAATGGAGGTAGTTGTTGTTGTGGTGAATGCACTTTTGACTCCCAAGATTGTGCAAGAGTAGCAACTATGTGTTGCTTCCTTAGTGTGCCTTTCCTCCTTGAATATATGTGCACCTTCTTGGAAGGCTACACAACTAACTCTCCCTCCATCATAGGGGCCTTCCCCTTATCTTGCACAACTTTTATCTCCTTTCATCTTGCCACTAATTTTTCAAAACTTTGTATCACAACATCAACCTATTTCTCTTTCCAATTTCACAAAAACACCCCACTTCTTCATTTTGTCAATTTGGACATCAGGATCAAAAATATTTCTAATGAGGTCATCAGGCATAGTGTGGGTGTGAACATACTGACCTCCCCTATTTCTCTTCATTAACTGAACTATGAATCCCTTAGGGTCATATGTCCTATATGGCAAGATCTTCATATTGTAATCACTGAGATAGTGGTCTACAATATTTCTCCATCCATGTGTAATCATGAAAAAATCAGCAAACATAATGTATGTAGGGAAAAAAGTTCCCTTTTGCTTCTCATATAGGAAGAAATCATTTGCATTCCCTAGTTGCCACATCACCTCCAAAAACCCAATCCTCAAAGGCACTTCCCTAGGGAGTATGTGGGGTGTCAATTGTGTGTCAAATACCCTTATAATTGTACAATTGTTATAAGGGATTACAACCCCCCAGTTGTGAGAAATATTCAAATCAGGCCTCCTTTTAGCTGGCCTTAAAAATCATGTAATTCCTTGGGGATCCTAGGTACATCCACCATTAGAGCTTGTCACAATTTTGTGGCAAAAATATTTGTAGCAATCACATAGTCGGTATTTTTTTCATTCCTATCCAATATAGGGGTCCATGACTACACCAAACTCTCAATACCATCCACAACCCTTTTAAGTTTCATCTCCTGACCAAAATAGCCTACACCTTTAAAAATAAACATATGCATAAAGAGTAAAAACCACCAAAATATGACACCAAGTTTCCCACCCTTCAAGGCCACTTTCCTCTGCTATATGGAAAAATCATATAAGGTATTTATGTTAAGGTGTTGGATACTCATAGCCATGTACATATGGGCCATTGGCATGCTAGAGCTAGGATCAAACCCTAGAATTTGGCAGAGGGAGTAAAAGGTCTTTTGAAAATACGGTTGGAAATACTTAATAGGGAGGCACTCAACATCAGAGGGTCCCAAAGTAATCTTTATTTTGTAGATTCCCTTCCCTACTGATATCACAAAATTGGTCAACACCAACACCCTGAAGTTGTGTTTTACCCTTTTGTATTCCTCCCTCAACACCTACTCATCAATCTTAACCATGTTACTACTCCAAGTGTTCAACTTGAACACATATGCAACTTCTTCCTTATTAACCCATAGCAGATTTTGTCCATCATGAGCTCTAACAACCCTAACCAGAAGGTCATTCACAACAATTTATTTGAGAATATCAACATCTATGAACATGTTGGGTACAACCAATTTACACATGTCCAACCTCCAGGGGTTGTAGAAAGGGATACTAGCATTCATATTTCCAAACCATCCCTAGAAAAGACTCCATCCAGAGTATGGTAGGGTAGCATCTTTAATTGTACAATAATAATCAATGATGCCAAATTTAGTTCAAGGGACAACGTATGGGCCAAAGTACATACATTTTCCCCTTGATTTATCATAGGTTGAAGATACCAATTATTTGGTTAAGTCTTGTGACATGGGTCTTTTAGCGAGCTTCCACTCAGAAGATTGGTCTTTTGATGCAGATGCTTTAACTTTGGGTTTCATAGTAACAAATTTTGTGCAAACTATGGTTTAATATTCAACAAATTGCAAGCTTACAACTAGGGTATAGGTTGATGCAAGGCAATAACAAGACTACACAAGCCAATCATTCGAATTGTATGTCAAACCTTAAAAGAAATGCAACAAAACTAGAAACCCTAATGATAAAATGATAAAATGAGAACTTACAACAAATTTTTAAACAACTAAGAAGCAAGATAGCAATTTTACTTACTGGTTCTATGGATGCTTGCAAACCCTAATTCTTGTCATTGAACAAGCTTGAAAATTTCAGCGAGAATTCCTTGGATGCGTTAAATGCTTTTACAGTTTACAGTTATATGTTAAAGCAAGTTTTATGGATTTAAAACATACCAATTGGTGATTTGGTAGCTCTGCATCATGTCCACCATTATGGTTTGCTCATGTGAACCAGAATGGCTAATACAACACATTTACCCTCAATCTTGAACTTTGAATTTTAACCGTTGATCTCACAATGAGATGGCCCAACAGATGACTCAAATTCAATCAAATAAGTTTGAAAATCTAACTACAAATGGTTGTCACCATTGACCAACCAAAAAATTCCATGTGGATTTATCTCCATGTCACTCTATGGGCTCCACCATCTCCACAAGCATTGAAACTATCTATGTGTCAACCTCCCCATTCCCCTCTGGGTTTAAAGCATGTGCATCTTATGGCAATGGAGAGGTGGGGAATGGCTGAGATTTTTTTTTCAAAAACCATAGTAACTGTTGATTTTAACACCTTTAGTCATCAGTGCCTTCAAGCAATGGTAGGACTTGCCAAAATGGTGGCTAGGTGTTGCCTACCTACTATCCCACTAACTCCTTAATTTTATTATTTTAATCTCATGGGATGGAGGGGAACTAATAGAAAGCAGTCAATGGGACCTTCCAAGCATTAAAAAAGGATTTTAATAAGCATGTGCACTTATTACATGACTTAAAAGGGGCTGCTTTCCTAGCTTTATAACATGAACGATATTGAGTGAACATTAAAACCCAAACTTATGAAAACAACAAGAATTAAAGAATTTTGACTCGCATAAGACAAGGCAAGATTTATAAGGATTCTATAGGTAGCAACTGAGAACACTAGGCTCAAGGGGCTGGTGATTAAATGGACGCAAAGGAATAAGATATGACTTAAGAGACTGGGAATGGTTAAAACCCGGTCAACTTTGAATTAGATTATTAGAATGTAGTTAAAAAAAGACTGATAGGAATAGGGTTGGATGGGACACTCACTGTCCCATGCTCTAGGTCTCACCTTGGTAAACCCTTTGGTGTCACTCTCCACCTTCTTAACCTTTAGGCCCTAGTGCTTACTAGGCACCCTTGGTTCTCCTGGCCAACCCTACTATCATCTGCATTCTCCTTACCAAGCCAATCTTGGTGCTCTTCCTCACATTTACTCCTAGCCCTTAATCTTATTAAAGACTAGCTATTCCTTCAAGCTTCACTAACTTGATGCAGGGGTGTGCGATTACTTCTATGGCCTCAAAAACCTTCTCTCAAGGGTTCTTGATCCACCACCAACCATCTTTTCTCTATCGCTCACTCCAAAACCTAGTCTAGGGTTTAAGAAGGGCTAGTAGCCCTTGAGCCCCTATTAGGCCTCCTAGCCCGAGAAAATAGGCTTTAACTCCAAACCTGCTGTAGAACATCACAAACTTATTTTTGAGACCCTAGTTCATTTTCTAACCTCTCAAGTATTTTTGAGGTTTCAGGCTCTCTCAGTTCGTACACAGGCATAACCCTGATTTTGTGAGCATTAGGGCTTTTTAGGCCACTTCTTGACTAGTCAATGATCTGTCTGCTTCTTTTAACCACCAATTAGACTGGTGAAGTCTCTACCTTCCTACAAAACCTTTGCAAAGACTCTTGCATCCAGCACACACCTTGGTTGCTAAGGAATTGACACCCCTGCAACGTTAGGGCTTGGTTTTCACTGTCTTTCCTAGCCGGGCATAGAGAAGCTCACCTAGGAAAAGACTTTCACCATGCTTCTTGGACTGCTATAGAATTCTACTCCTAATATATGTACAGTCATGGAGTTTAGCTTCATTCCCAACAAGCCTGTACTCATAGTATAGTGGCAATGCAAGCTAAAACCCCATTTTTCTACAATTTACCAGTCAAAACTGCAAATGAAGAAAGAACACAGAATTTACAAGAAACCTTGAAAATGAATAGCAAGTTAACTACTGTTCCAAAAATGCTTCAAAGAAAATATTACTACATGCTAAACCTTCCAAAACAAAACCTTGTTCAATCCATTTACTACTGTTTCAGGGACAAGAACAAGAACAGAAAAAAAAAATGCACTCTAAACTAACACTGTTTTTCCAATTTTTCAAGCTATTACAATTCCAATGTTTTCCAACCCTCTCTCCATGTCGAGGTTCACCTTTTAAAGGTTCATAAGGTGGTTATTTCTTCCCTTGGTCAGACTTAACCACCACTAAAGGCCAAAATTGCATAAATGCAACATTTTGGGCTTTATTTCTAACTCCTAGAGAAAACTAAAGAACAAGTTGAGAAATTCATCCAATCTACCTTGAACTAATAAACCACATTCCTTCTAACATATTCTAACATCTACTAACACTAATAATTCAAAATTAAATGGTCAACATGACCTTGAAGCATTAAAACTCAAAATTGCTTCCTAGGCTTCCAAAATTGCCTAGTGTTTCCAAATGCCTCCTAGGTGCTTCTGCACCATTCTCCCCCTCTCATCCCAAACACTAAGGAATGGAAGGAGAGACCAATGATATTTCAATGCCAAACTTCTTGAACTGATCTTCTTGTACCCATGTAGCTTCTGATTCATGCTTGTTCTTCCACTTGATAAGGTGCTCCATGTACACCTTGTGTCTTGTAGCCTTCTTCACTCTTGACTCCAAAATATTCTCTACCTGAGGTTTGTCTTGATTAGGTAGGGGTACATTAATAATGTCCTTGAAGATCTCCTGAATGTTTTGAACCTCATCACTAACTATTCCCTTATACTTGATCAAATCAGCTATATTGAAAACTGGTGAGATTCCTAGATCGGTAGGTAACTCCACCTTGTATGCATTCTTGCCATACTTGGCCAATATCTTGCATGGACCCACTCTCTTCATCTGCAACTTGGTTGACATTCCCTTTTGCAACCTTGACTTATTAAGGTGGACCATAACACAGTCCCCTACTACAAATTGTACATCTTTCCTTGACATATCTACCTTCTCTTTCAACTTTTGTGTAGCCTCAGTGACTGTCCTCTTTACCTACTCCTGAATCTACTTCATGGTCTGACTGAAGTCTTCTGCATGTCCACTCCTTTGTTCCATAGCTCCAAGATCGTTGAGCTCACATATGCCTCTTGGGTGCATCCCATACACAACTTCAAAAGGACTTTTCCTTGTGGTTCGGTTCGCACTATCATTGTAAGCATACTCAACTTGTGAGATAACCATATCCCATGTCTGTCCATATTCCTTAGTTAGGAACCTTAGAATATTAGCTAGCACCCTATTAACCACCTCTATTTCACCATCGGTTTGAGGATGGTAATCTGATCCAAAAGACAGGTTGGTATCCAATCTACTCCATAGAGTCTTCCAAAAGTGACTCATGAACTTCACATCCCTGTCTGAAACAATGCTTAAAGGAAAGCCATGGATCCTCACAACCTCCTTCAAGAAAATATGAGCTCTGTAGCTAGCATCATGAGTAGTCTTGCAAGGAATAAAGTGACTCATTTTGCTAAATCTGTCTACCACTACATAAACACTATCAAAACCAATCTTGGTCTTAGGAAGGCCTACCACAAAATCCATTCTCACACACTCCCATGGTATGTTAGGAATGGGTAGGGGTTGATATAAACCAACATTACTAGCTATTCCCTTAGCTTTCATACACACAACACATTGTTCCACATAATTTCTAACATCTCTTGCCAGCGTAGGCCAATAATAAAATCTTTGCACTAGTTCTAAAGTCTTATTGATGCCAAAATGCCCACTAAGACTTCCATTATGCTTTTCCTAAATCATATTTTCCCTCATTGACCCTCTTGGAACACATAACTGATTTCCCTTAAACAATAATCCACTTTGCAAAGTATATTCTGAGTATTGACTATGGAAATGGTTCTCAAAGTTAGAACATACCTTATAGACCTCTGAAAAGTCTTCATCTTCACCATATAGATCCTTGAAACTCTCTATGCCAATGCTCTTGATCTGTATCTCTTGTACTATCAACAATCTCATGCTCAATGCATCTGCTACTTTGTTTAGCTGTCCCTTCTTGTGCTTGATGGTGAAGGTAAAAGTTTGGATGTATTCCATCCATTTCAAATGCCTATTACTCAACTTCTCTTGAGTGTTGATAAAGCTAAGTGCCTGATTGTCAGTAAAGACTACAAACTCCTTGGGTAGAAGGTAATGCCTCCATTTTCTAAGTGACTGAACCAAAGCATAAAGTTCTAAGTCATAGCTTGAATACTTCTTCTTTGCTTCATTGAGCTTCTCACTAAAGAAGGCTATAGGCCTGCCCTCTTGACTTAACACTCATCCTACTGCCACTCTACTTGCATCACATTCCACAGTGAACAACTTGTCAAAGCTAGGTAATAATAGAATTGGTTGAGTTGCCACCTCTTGTTTCAGTTTCTCAAACCCTTTCTCAACTTCTTGAGTCCACACAAACTTAGTTTTTAAACCACCCTTGATTGTATCTAAGACTGGTGCACATATGCCACTAAAGTTCCTTATGAATTTTATATAAAATTGAGCTGATCCATGAAAACTTCTTACCTCAGTCCCTATGGTTGCTGTAGGCCAGTTTAGGATAGCTTCCACCTTGCTTGGATCCATCTTCAATGATCCTTTGGACACTACAAAACCCAAATAGACTAGCTCTTGCTTAAAGAACTCACACTTCTCTAGATTGATTGCCAACTTCTCTTCTTGCAACCTTCTAAGAACTTGCTCCACATGTTTCAAATGCTCTTCTGTTGTCTTGATGTATATGAGGATGTCATCAAGGTACACTACCACAAATATCCCTATAAAGTCCTTAAGCACTTCATTCATGAGCCTCATTAATGTGCTAGGGGCATTGGAGAGGCCAAATGGCATAACTCTCCACTCATATAACCCATCATTTGTCTTAAAAGTTGTCTTCCACTCACCTCCATCCTTAATTCTGATCTGATGGTATCCACTCTTGAAATCCAACTTTGTGAAGAACTGAGCTCCTCCAAGACAATCCATTAAGTCTTCAATTATAGGAATAGGGAACCTATATCTGATTGTGATTCTATTTATTTCTCTAGAATCAGTACATAACCTCCATTTTCCTCCCTTCTTTGTTGCCAAAACCACTAGTACTGCACATGGGTTGATGCTCTTTTGAATCAATCCTTGATCCAATAATTCTTGCACTTGCCTAGCTACCTCTAAATTCTGATTTGGTGTAAGTTTGTATGCTGCTTTGTTAGGTAATGAAGCTCCAGGTATGAAGTCATTTTGATGACTTATCACTCTCTTTGGTGGTAGAGTTGTAGGTGTACCATCACTAACTATGCTCTTGAACTTATCCAACAATTTTAGGACTGCTTTGGGTATGACTGTCTTTTCAGCCTTTTCTTCCTCTTTGGATTGCATCATGATCGCATATCCTTCACTCCCTTGATGTAAGTTGTTAAGGAACTCTTTACCACTGCTCAACATAATGTTTGGTGTCTTTGACTGTCCATCTTCTTCTGACAGTGACTGCAACTTAAAAGTCTTCCCATCCTTCTTGAATGAGATGGTGTTCTCTTTTCCATCATATATGACACTCCTGTCATACTACCATGGTCTGCCCAATAGTAGATGGCATGCATCCATGGGTAACACATCACAAACTAACTTTTCCTTGTACCCTTCAATAGAAAACTCCACCGTTACTTGCTCATTTACTAAAACACTTTGTCCCTTGTTTAGCCATGTGACCTTGTAAGGGTTAGTATGGGGTACCTCTCCAATTTTAGTTTCATTACTGCCTCCTCTGATATGATATTGTCTGTTGAACCTGAATCTACTATGACCTTGCACACGTTTCCAAGTATCTTGTACCTTACTCTAAATAGAGCTCTCCTTTGTTTTGGCTCTTCTTTAACCGGTTGTTTGATCAAAACTCTATTGAACATCAGATTCTCTCCTACCTTAGATTCAATATGACTGACCTTAGATGACTTAGAACTCATGGTGTCCTCTTGTGCATAAGCCACTCTCTTCTCATTGCTTGATGAAGATGCTTTCTCCGAGCACCTATAAGCAGGATGACCTACTTGACTACAATGGTAGCATTTCATGTTTGCAAAATAACAATTGCTCCTACCTGCTACTCTTCCTCTATTTGAACCTCCTTGAGGTCCTCTACCTCTGTTATATCCTCCTCTAGAAGATGTTTCACTTCCATGCTCAGTGAGTTTAGATTCTCCTTGATTTCTTTGGTCATTGCCTCTACCTTGGTAGCCACCACGCTGCCCTCTTTGATCTCTTTGATCTCTACCTTTGCCTCTGCCCTTAGAAGTCTAATCTTGCTTTCTCTTGTTTCTTTCCTCAATCTTTATGGTCAGCTGATAGCATTGGTGTACTATTTCAGGACTTAAAAGAGCCATCTCTTCTTGAATGTTCCACTTCAAGCCATTAAGATACCTAGCCACCTTGAGACTCTCATCCTCTGTCACATTAGACCTCATGCAAAGTTTTTGAAACTCCTCAGTGTAAGTGTTTACATCTTGGTCTTTCTATTTTAGGCTTTGTCTCTTCTTGTGTAACTGAATCTCATAGTCATCTGGCATGTATACTTCCTTTACTTTGGCAACCATTCCTTTCCAAGTTGAAATAGGTTGCTTGCCTTCTTTTTCCCTCTCTATCTGAATGAACTTCCACCATGTCAAGGCAGATCCTCTTAGTCTTGACTTGGCCACCTTTACCTTCTGTGCTTCAGTGACTCCATCACACTCAAAATGGTTTTCCATTCCCTCTATCCAGTCCATGACTAGATCAACTTCCATTTTTCCACTAAATAGTGGTGTGCCTTCAAGTGCTTTTCCACTCAAGGCCTTCAATGCTTTCAAGAAAGGCTCTTCTTGCAGGATAGGGTCAGGTTCAGGGGTCTTGTCTTCCTCTGCAACCTCTTCTTCCTTTGGTATCCTTCCCTCAAATTGTGCACTCCTCACTGCTTGCTCAAGTTGGGCTATTCTTTCCCTCAATTGCCTTATTATCTTCCTCCTGCTCTTCAACCATCTTGGCCAATTATGCATTTGTCACCATGATAGTAGTATCACTTGACTCAACCTCTGACATATATTACTCTTTCCCAAATCTTTAACTTGCTCTAATACCAATCTGATAGGAATAGGGTTGGATGAGACACTCACTGTCCCATGCTCTGGGTCTCACCTTGGCAAACCCTTTGGTGTCACTCTCCACCTTCTTAACCTTTAGGCCCCAATGCTTACTAGGCACCCCTAGTTCTCCTGGCCAACCCTACTATCATCTACATTCTCCTTACCAAGCCAATCTTGGTGCTCTTCCTCACATTTACTCCTAGCCCTTAATATTTCTAAAGACTAGCTATTCCTTTAAGCTTCACTAACTTAATGCAGGGGTGTGTGATTACTTCTATGGCCTCAAAATCCTTCTCTCAAGGGTTCTTGATCCACCACCAACCACCTTTTCTCTATCACTCACTCCAAAACCTAGTCTAGGGTTTAAGAAGGGCTAGTAGCCCTTGAGCCCCTATTAGGCCTCCTAGCCCGAGAGAATAGGCTTTAACTCCAAACCTACTGTAGAACATCACAAACTTCTTTCTGAGACCCTAGTTCATTTTCTAACCTCTCAAATATTTTTGAGGTTTCAGGCTCTCTCAATCCTTACATAGGCATAACCCTGATTTTGTGAGCATTAGGGCTTTTTAGGCCACTTCTTGACCAGTCAATGATCTGTCTGCTTCTTTTAACCACCAATTAGACTGGTGAAGTCTCTGCCTTCCTGCAAAACCTTTGCAAAGACTCTTGCATCCACCGCACACCTTGGTTGCTAAGGAATTGACACCCCTGCAACGTTAGGGCTTGGTTTTCATTGTCTTTCCTAGCCGGTCACAGACAAGCTCGCCTAGGAAAAGACTTTCACCATGCTTCTTGGACTGCTACAGACTTCTACTCCTAATATATGTATAGTCATGGAGTTTAGCTTCATTCCCAACAAGCTCGTACTCAAAGTACAGTGGCAATGCAAGCTAAAACCCCATTTTTCTACAATTTACCAGTCAAAACTGCAAATGAAGAAAGAACACAGAATTTACAAGAAACCTTGAAAATAAATAACAAGTTAACTATTGTTCCAACAATGCTTCAAAGAAAATATTACTACATGCTAAACCTTCCAAAACAAAACCTTGTTCAATCCATTTACTACTGTTTCAGGGACAAGAACAAGAACAGAAAAAAAATGCACTCTAAACTAACACTATTTTTCCAATTTTTTAAGCTATTACAATTACAATGTTTTCCAACCCTCTCTCCATGTCAAGGTTCACCTTTTAAAGGTTCATAATGTGGTTATTTCTTCCCTTGGTCAGACTTAACCACCACTAAAGTCCAAAATTCCATAAATGCAACATTTTGGGCTTTATTTCTAGCTCCTAGAGAAAACTAAAGAACAAGTTGAGAAATTCATCCAATCTACCTTGAACTACTAAACCACATTCCTTCTAACATATTCTAACATCTAGTAACACTACTAATTCAAAATTAAATGGTCAACATGACCTTGAAGCATTAAAACTCAAAATTGCTTCCTAGGCTTCCAAATTGCCTAGTGTTTCCAAATGCCTCCTAGGTGCTCCTTCACCAAAGACACCTAGAGTTTTTGAGACGGTTTAGAACACACATAAACCCTAGAACATAAGAAAGACTAGAATCCTAAGCCTTATGAGACATTCCAAATCAATAGAACACCCAAATCAGAAAGACAACCGGAGTTAAGCATATTTTGGGATGCCTTCTGTAAGCTATTTGATAGCACATATAGGATATTAGGAAATTTGTTGTAATTTTTCTCTATAATAACAAAAGATGACTCAAATACTTAAGTGTATTTCTTTAATTTTGAATATAATATCGACCTATATTTCTCTCTAGTATTGTATTCACTATCTTCTGACTCAAAATAATCAATGATTATTTATAAGTTATGGATGTTGAACTGTTAGCTTATGTTCAAGGAATGGATTAATATTCCTTTCAGTTATTTATCAAAGATTGTGTGAATAGAAATGCAATAAGAATTTATTAGTGTGATAAGTGTTGTTCTTAAAAAATGATGCAAAATCATATATCAAATTCAATACCATGGAATACAATATAAAATATCACAATTTCATGGAATACAATATAAAATATCATCAACTACAATTTGGAATATGATTCATAAAGTGAAATGATTCACAATTTCATGAAATACAATATAAAATACCATCAACTACAATTTGGAAAATGATTCATGAAGTGCAGAATAAATACCTAAAAGCTGCTAATTCACTTCCATTTTCCAAATGGAGTCAGGGTCCTGAAACTGACGTTCAACTTGAGATAAAGTAAAAGATTCATCTTGATTATGAATCTGGTCTTAATTTTCTTCAGCCTACATCTCAAATTCAACATTCATTGTGTCATTATCATTTGTCCCATTGCCACTGCTAGTGCCACTAGTACCAGCATTTGGAATTGGAGTGTTGCACAACCCTCTTCTTTCTCATAAGGACCTCCAGTTTGTGAGTGCCCTTTCAAAAGGAAAATTTTCACATTATACGTAGTTCCTTTCATCCTCAAGCAATTCTCTAAATTCTTGTCTAGTTTTTTTCCTAACTTTTATTTTAAAAATGCTAATGAACTGAAAAATCTCTCATCCTCCACTGACCCCAATATCATTGTTTGACATAAATCAGCAAGTTTGAAATATTCTGATATCGAACCACATAATATTTCAATTTGACCTAAGTTTGTCCAACCCTTTGTTATTGATCTTGGTTCAAAGGACTTCTCCATATCCATGGAATCATACTGGTCCATCATACTTCTTGCAAAATTCTTACATTGATTTCTAAGCTTATCTGCATTTATAATTCCTTCTATTGTCTACTCATTGTATGATACACTTTTTGAAAATTGTTCGATCAAGATATTTATTTTATCATGAAAATATTTTGGGCTATCTCGGTTTACCAAAAATTGAGGATACACAATACCCACGGCTTCAATTATTTCATGTCGAGGGAATCTATCATAAATCTCTGATGAAAGAAATTTTGTCATTCCTTCAAATTATCATTAACAGATTTAACAATGTCCTTAAAATCTTCCTTTCTAACAGGTACTTCTTTGATAGATCACCTAGATGTCTTACAATGGTAAATTGATATCTGATATCCACATACATAGATACATAATTTCTCGCTTGAATTATACTGTAAGTAATTATTAGGCTTATTCAAATGAGTAATTTTCTGCCACATGAAATAATTTGGGCTTTCTTCTATTAGATGTAGATATAGATGATCGAGGGCCATGCATGTATGTCTATGTAGTTTGGCATATTCATAAATATACATAGTTCTATTTTGGGATTTCTTCACAAGATTGTTCATTTCATCCAATATAGAGAGAAGACTAGCTAAATTCAAGAGTGTCTCTATATCGCTTAACCTATGTAAGAGGTTAGGAGCTTTGTTTACTATGTTGTGATGCTCATACATTACTCCAATCAAGGATTGATATTCTAAAAGAACTCATTGTGTTGGTCCATGCAATGAGATCCATCTAGTATTAACATCCTTGAGAAGCTTGTTTCCTATTGTTGTTCGCTCACCAAAATTTTGAAATTCTACGAAACATTTGGAACTTCGGTAGAAGTATGCATAGAGCTCGCAAACTAGATTTTCAACTTTTGATACTATAGGAAAATTGCTTACAATTTTGAATTCTAAATTCATTCTATGGTCCATGTAGTGAATGTGAAGCATGTATGGTGCACAAGTAGTTTGTAACTTTGTGCAAACACTACTCCTGTGACCTTGCATCATTGTAGCTCCATCAACTCCTACACACACCAAATTTTTGGCAATTGTCAAGTCATCCATACCTATAATTTCATTCAAATATTTCTTGACTAGTTCAAATAGATTTTCTAATGTTGAATTGTCCTTCATTTTATGAACAAAGAGAAGATGAGCTTGGCGAACATGTTTTACAGTATACACATGCATACAGACCCAAGAAGTATTATCTACCACAATAACTTTATCTAAAGATAATGCAATGAAGTTTGACACTTTTAGTTTCTCCTTTAAATCTTTCTTTTTCCATTGTAGCAAGATAGTTTGCTCATTCCCATCCAGTGTTTACTGACCAATGTGTGCTAGGAAAGTGAGGAACACCCAAAAAGGATAATAAATTAAAATATTCTAGGTAGTCTATCGTAGGATGCCCTCTAGAAAAATTATGAAAAACAACACTCATCTAAACAATTTTTGATAGATGTGCTCCTTGCATTTCTTTTACAAATTGAGCCTCAATTGTACCTCGACAGGAAACAAGCTTCGACATTATTTTCTTATTCTCTTCATATTCCATGGCATACTTAACATGAAGGCATTCTTCCTTTGATTTTCATCATACAAATGATTGTTCATTTTCATCTATGATTTTTTTTTTCATAAAATTTACCGATATGCTTTTCTATAGTGTCAAGCTTTAGCTGCAACTTCTTATCTCTTTTACACTTCCAATTTCAAATTGTACACATGCATTATGTTGTAGTTTCATCTTTGTTTGCTTTCCCCATTGGTACAACAAATGGGTACTTTGACAACCAACCAAGTTGAAAATTACTTGTCATTTCCCACTCGTGCCCCACTTTTGATTTTCCTTTTTTTTCTTGCTACCAACATCATCCTGATCCAAGTCAATTATCTCATTCTAGCTAACCAGGGCATCCCTTGGAACATCTTCTACGATATTTGCATCCTCATTTGACTCATTTAACTCAATGACAATCTCACCTTGACCTTCCAATGGCAGTGAGGTATTGTGAATGCCTTCTTCATTAATATTTGGTGGAAGATTTGATGATGTAGCTCCATCTTGATCTGATGGATCAGAATCATTTCCAATTCCAAAGTAAGAATGTATGGTACCTCTATGTTTTGGGCATATTTTATGGCCTCCCAATCCCTTCAGCACCTTGAGGAGTCTTATGCTTGTCGCACTTGTTTCTCAACATATTGATCTCTCATTTCAAATAAAAGCTATAAAAAAATGTCTTCTTGTTTAAGAAGGATAGAGAATATAGATCTCATTCCCTACTCAATATCATCTTTAAGATTAAAGCAAGAATGGAAAAGAGATAAAGAAATCTTATCACTATGAAGAAATGATCACTCACCTTTAAGTTTAGGTTTTCACTGACTTGCTATTCGTTAATGCATGAATGCTTGTGTTGTACTTGTTTGTAACTTTCCTACAATCAACTTCAAGGTTCCAAGTCCAACTTCTGAATCAAGAACTGAACAAAATGTGTAAGAATAAATGACAGTTTCGATTGTATTTATAGCAATCCATATTTGGCTAATTCCATGGGATTTTTAAATGGTATATTAAAAGTTTGGCAAATCCCGCGTGATTATACAATGATACATTATAATTTTCAAGGTGATTATGGTCCTACGATTAGCATGGAGGTGTCACGACAATTGGTGAAATGTTTCCTCGAATGTAATTATTTTTTAATGTTATTGGCAACAAATCCTCATAAGCAAGTATTTTTAAATTTTAATGGGAAAAATGGGTCCTCACAAGAAACTATTTGTAATTTTAATTGGCGAAATGGGTCCTGATACAATGTTGTTTTAATAGTATTGGAAAATATGTAGGTGTCTTATTACATGCTTCTAGGATTCATAAGTGAAAATATTAATCAGTCCATTTGAAAAGCATAGTTTTTTATGGCGAATTCATTACTTAAATATGCCTCATAAAAAAACTTAATGGTGAATGTGTTGAAATGAACAAGACAACTGAGAGGGGGTGTGAATCAGTTGTCACCAATCACATTCATCACAAACCTCAAACAATTATTAGTTCCACATCCACAATTATCAACATCTATAAGCTTTACTCTTGGTTGAATATCCAAGGAAAATACCTTCATCACATCTTGCATCAAACTTTCCTAGATTCTCATCATCTCTTTTAATATAAAATTTTCTTCCAAACACCTTAAAGTACTTAACAGTAGGAATTTTTCCATACCATAGTTCATAAGGAGTCTTTGTGTTGTTTCTTTTGATCTGAACTATGTTAAGAATATAAATAGCAATGTGAATTGCTTCTCTCCAGTACACCTCAGGTACACTTGCCTCATTCATCATAGTTCTTGCAACTTCTTGAACTATCTAGTTCTTCCTCTCAATAACTCCATTCTACTAAGGAGTTCTAGGAGCAAAAAGATGCCTCTTTATACCATTCTCTTCACAAAACATATTAAACTCATTGGAGGTGAATTCTCCACCTCTTTCATACCTTAAAAATTTTATTTTAAGGTTCACTTCATTCTCTATCATAGCCTTGAACACGTTGAATCTATCTAGATCTTGAGATTTCTCCCTAAGAAAGCAACCCATGTCATTCTAGAATAATCATCGATGAAAAGCATAAAATACCTGTCACCATTAAGACTCCTTATTCTTGTAGGACCAAAAAGGTCTGTATGAATCAATTCCAACATTCCGATAGTTGATAGTTCTTTTCCTTTAAAGTTCCAACTTGTTTTTTTTCCCAATTAACAACTTCTGCAAACAACATAGGTAGGCTTCATGATTTTTGGTAGATTCTTGAAAGCTTCTCTTGAACTAATCCTAATTAGGTTGTCAAATTTTACATGTGCCATCCTTCAGTTGCATATACATTAACTTTCATTAACTTGAGACACAAAACACTAACCATTAGCACCCTTAAGTTGATAAATGTTTCCATATGTTCTTCTTCCTGTAGCTACCATAGTTCTAGACCCTTTTATGATCTCACAAGTATTATCCTGAAAAACAAGCTTAAATCCTTTGCTACACATTTTTCCAACACTCAAGAGATTATGGCTTAAGCTCTTAACATAATAGACATCATCAGTATTGTGTTTTCCATCAAAACTAATTGTTCCTTTTCCAACTATGTTTTCACCAAAATCATCTCCAAACATGACTAATCCTCCATCATACTTTTCTAGTTTAGTAAAATTACTTTTGTCTTTGGTCATATGATTTGAGCAGCCATTGTCAATTACCCAATAATCTTCTTCTTTTCTAGCATGAAAGGCATAAACCATCACTTCCTTCTTGCTTTCTAGACCACATTACTTTACACATTTTTCATGGTTAGTAGACACTGATTTATTCTCTAAGGCTAGAAACATGCATTCATTTTATCATCCTCAATATCATATTCATCATGAGAAATTCAAACATCTTCTCTAACATAATATAATTTCTTGAACTTTTTATCCTTTTTGTCTTTATTGTCTTTTCTCTTCTTGTGTATGGCTCTATTTGGACATCTTGAAGCATAGTGACCAATATTTCCACAACTGAAACATTTAAAAGGTAACATAATTTTTTACTTGCTAGTACCTTTCTTCAATTTCCTTGTAAAATTTGCTTCCAACTCCTCTAAACCTTCACTATCTGGATCATCTTCTGACTTTGTAGCTTTGAAGCTTGTTTTTGTTTTCTCCTTTTATTTTCCATATTTCCTCATTACAAATGTGGTCAAGGTGTCAAATAGTTGTTTAGTGAAATTCTTTGGATCATAAACTTCCTCAATGGTTGAGACCTTGTCACTATAGCTCTTCAGTAGGGTCATCAGAATCTTTTCCATTACATCTTCATTTGTTAGATTACCACCTTGATTTTTTAATTCATTTACTGCAATGCCAACCCTCTCAAAGTAGCTTGCTATGTCCTCACCTTCTTCCATTTTCAGGTTCTCATATCTGTGCTTAGCTGTTTACTTCTTTGATAATTTGACTCTATCATTTCCTTCATAGATATCTTTCAACTTTTCCCAAAATTCATAAGCAGTTCCTAATGAAATAACTTTTGTTAGCTTAGTCTTAGATAAAGCACTATAGATTGCATACCTTGCTTTTTATTTTCTTCATAAGCATAAATCTCATCTACAGAATAAGGACCACTTGTTGGCTCAACATATTTTGTCTCAATAGCTTTCCAAGTCTTGTAGCCAAGAGAGATAAAGTAATCTCTCATCTGCACTTTCTAGAAACTATAGTCAGATCCATCAAACATAGGGATTGTCAATTTGTGTGCCATCAGATCTACCTCAAGTAGTTAAGCTCTTCTTTGAGGAACCAAAGCTCTGATGCCAATTGTTGAAATGAACAAGACAACTAGGAGGGGGGGTGAATCAGTTGTCACCAATCACATTCATCACAAATCTCAAACAATTATTAGCTCCACATCCACTTTAATATTTTATTAAGTATGAGCATGAAGTGAAAATAACATAAAACAATATCAACACAAGAAACACCAGATTTACATGGAAAACCCAATAAGGGAAAAAAAACATGGTGAGGATTAACTCACAATATAAGATTAATTGCAAAACCATTTACAAAGAGGCTCACTACCAGAGGGCTCACTTCCCAAGATAAGACTCACTGTCCAAAAGGGAGGCTCACTATCTACAGATCAAAAACATAGAAAGAACAATGTTACACAAAGAACATTATCTCAATGCAACAGAAGATCCACCACAACAACTTGCACACATTTGTAGCCTTGGTCAGAGAATTGCAGACACCATTAGCTCATTGCTTTTAGGAGTCTAACACATTGAATTTCTCACTGCCTTACTTCACTTCACACAATATCTCATGTCTACCTTGCTTCTCACACTTTTCATATACAATCCTTAACATCTTTTCTTGTATGTATACCATCTTCAACCTTAGAAACTTTCTCCAAGGTTGGCTACATACTCTTCATTTTACAAATTCAAATTAGGTCAGCAACTCAACATTTCCATAGTGGATGAGAATGAGATCCGACCAAACTAACACTTAACTAGGACCCAAAACAACATCTTGGATCAATCACATGCTTCCTTAATTGATACTTATCCTTTGCATGGTGTGTAAACACCAGGTTGGCCAAACCTAATGAAAACACCAATGAACTTTGAAGTACAGGCATCTGTAACAAGAAGATAACATGCAGACCACATAACATGTTTCACCTTACACTGGAACACATCTTTGATGCCTTCAAATTCATCCACAACAACTACAACAACCTTCATACACATAACACTTTCCATCAGTCCATTTGGATTTTACATACACACATAGTAACTTTGAAACTAGTCTTCCAAAGCACTAAACCATGAAAACCTTTGATAGAACATAGATAAAACCATTGCAAGACTTCTTCCAGATCCACAAGACTTGAAACAAACCAGCAGAGGACTGCAGAGTGAATACATTTCTCCCAATCCACAAACAAACAACTCTGTCAGACCAGTTCACAATCTGTGAACTCAACTTTCACTCTTCATCAAACCAAAAGCTATAATCTAGGATATATCACCCAAGGATGCCATTAAACAACACTACAAATCTACACAAGCATAGATCAACATAGAAGAAATGTGAAGCACATACCAGATCACATTCTAAACACACACAATTTTTTATTCACTATTTATTAATTTTTTCAAAGCACTTGGTAACTCATCATATAAGCACACCTGAAACACCATAAAGATAGCTCCATGTACTCACAACATCTCAATAGTATCTCGACTATACATGCACCACCTGCAATCACTTGTTTCCTTTCTCTGCAACAACCTATACTATGTTAACATCAATGACAACATTATGACAACACCACCATACTCATTCATACTTGCAACAATCTCCCCCTTTGTCATTGATGGCAACACATGATGTAAAAAACCATCAAAGACAACAATATCCTTTTTATTTCACTATTCTTTTTCACATGACTCTCTCTCCCCCTTTTACGTCAATGGAAAAAAGTTATTACATAATTCTTCAACTATATATAATTCTGATTACTCCCCCTTAGGAGTTCACCCATGACAACAATGATACTTCCTACTCCCCTTTAGGAGTAGAACCTAGTCATTAGTCTAGAAAAATGATGAATCTGTAGATCCACTTGAATGATGCACCTCTATGTGCACCTAGTTCAAAAAAGGAGGGGCAGTAACCCCCAAATTCTCCCGAAGATACTCAAAAGTATCCTTAGGAAGATCCTTAGTAAATATATCAGTAATCTGATCCTTTGTAAGCACATATTCAAGCTTGACTTCATTCTTCAATACCTACTCTCTTAAGAAATAATATCTAATAGATATATGTTTTTTCCTTGAATGCATTACCAGATTCTTTGAAATATTTATTGCACTTGTATTATCACAGAAGATAGGGATAGGCTCATCACACATCACCCCTCTATCCTTCAATTTTTGCTTCATCCATAGTACTTGTGTGTAGAAAGATGTTGTTGCAACGTACTCAGCCTTGGATAAAGAAACTGAATCCTGTTTCTTGCCTAGCCATGTAACCAACCTGCATCCAAGAAAGAATGCACCACCACTTGTACTCTTCTGGTCATCTATACAACCAACCCAATTTGCATCAATGTAAGCACTTAAAGTAAAATCAATATCCTTAGGATACCACAAACCATAATCGAGAGTCCCTTTTAGATATTTGATTATCCTTTTCACAGCTATAACATGTGTTTCTTTGTGTTCTTCTTGAAATATGGCAACCAAACATACTACATGCATGATATCTAGTCTAGTAGTAGTAAGATATAGCAGCCCACCAATCATAGATCTATACATGCTCTAATCAACTTTAGGAGATTCATCATCTTTACTTAGTTTGCATCTAGTCATCATAGGGGTACAGACCAGTTTGGAGTCATCCATTCAAAACTTCTTCAGAAATTATTTAACATACTTTGATTGTAAAATGAGTATTCCCTTATCAATTTGATTCACTTGAAGTAAAAGGAAGAAATTCAACTCACCAATCATAGAAATTTCAAAATCTTTTTGCATCTCCTCTGCAAATTTCTTACACATACCCTCATTTCCTCCAAAGATAATATCATCAACATACACAACCACTATCAAGATTTTGTTTCCTTCAACCTTGAAATAGAGATTAGTGTCTATAAAGCCTTAGTTGAACCTTTGTTGAGTCAAATACCTGTCCAACCTTGCATACCATCCTCTAGGAGCCTATTTAAGTCCATTTTTCAACTTACAGACCATGTCTAGTTGATCTAATAACTGAAATCCCTCTGGTTGTTCCATGTAGACCTCTTCTTCCAATTCTCCATTCAAGAATGTAGACTTAACATCCATCTGGTATACCTTGAAATCTTTGTGAGTAGAAAATGCCAAAAACATCTGAATAGCCTCCATTCTTGCCACTGGGGAAAATTTCTCCTCAAAGTCTATTCCTTCAAATTTTGAATAACCTTTCCACACAAGCCTTTTTTGTTTCTTACTACTTCACCATTCTCATTCAGCTTATTCCTAAATATCCATTTTGTACAAATTATGTTCTTTTTTACTGGTCTAGGAAGCAATTCCCATGTCTGATTTTTCTCTATATATTGTAATTCCTCTTTCATTACTCTAACCCAATTTTCATCTTTGCATGCCTCTCACACTGTTTTAGGTTCTATCTTGTAAAGTAAACACAAATTTACCTTAGCTGCTGCCACTTTGCTTCTTGTCATTACACCTTTGCCTTGGTCTCCAATTATCTGTTCTTTCAGATGATTTTTCTGTACATATTTTGGAGTCTTCTTCAATCTTTTCTTCTTCTTCCTTATTCTTCTCTTGCTCTTGTCCACAAATAGGTTCATCTTCACTTATTTCAACTGAATTGTGCATTTTTTCATCAACTTTTACATTTCCACTTTCAACAATCTTTCTCAATCTTTTATTGTAGCATCTATAAGCTTTTCTCTTGGTTGAATATCCAAGGAAAATACCTTCATCACATCTTGCATCAAATTTTCCTAGATTCTCGTCATCTCTTTTAGTATAAAATTTTCTTCCAAACACCTTAAAGTACTTAATAGTAGGAATTTTTCCATACCATAGTTCATAAGGAGCCTTTATGTTGTTGCTTCTGATCTAAAATTTGTTAAGAATATAAACAACAGTTTGAATTGCTTCTCTCCAGTATACCTCAAGTAAATTTTCCTCATTCATCATAGTTCTCATAACTTCTTGAATTGTCTGGTTCTTCCTCTCAACAACTCCATTATGCTAAGGAGTTCTAGGAGCAAAAAGATGCCTCTTTACACCATGCTCTACACAAAACATATTAAAATAATTGGAGGTGAATTCTCCAACTCTATCAGACCTTAAACATTTGATTTCCAAGTTCACTTCATTCTCTACCATAGCCTTGAACACATTGAATCTGTCTAGAGCTTGAGCTTTCTCCCTAAGAAAAGTAACCCATGTCATTCTAGAATAATCATCAATGAAAAGCATAAAATACCTATCACCATTAAGACTTCTTATTCTTGTAGGACCACAGATGTCTATATGAATCAATTCCAACATTTTGGTAGTTGATAGGTCTTTTCTTTTAAAGCTACAACTTGTTTGTTTTCCTAGCTGACAACTTCTACAAACAACATAGGTAGGCTTTGTGATTTTTGGTAAATTCTTGATAGCTTCTCTTGAATTAATCCTAATTAGGTTGTCAAATTTTACATGTTCCATCCTTCGATGCCATAGCCATTAACTTTCATTAACTTGAGACACAAAACATTGACCATCAACACCCTTAAGCTAATAAATGTTTTGATATGTTCTTCTTCCTGCAACTACCACAATTTTAGATCCTTTTCTAATCTCACAAGTATTATCCTAAAACACAAGCTTAAATCCTTTGCTACACATTTATCCAACACTCAAGAGATTATGCCTTAAGCCCTTAACATAATATACATCATCAGTATTGTGCTTTCCATCAAAACTAATTGTTCCTTTTCCAAAAATATTTGCACTAGAATCATCTCCAAACATGACTAATCCTCCATCATAGTTTTCAAGTTTAGTAAACTTACTTTTGTCTCTGATCATATGATTTGAGCAACCACTATCAATTACCCAATAATCTTTGTCTTGTCTAACATGAAAGGAAAAAACCATCACTTCCTTCTTGCTTTTCAGACAAAATTCTTTTACACATCCTCCAGGGTTAGTAGAAATTGATTTATTCTCTAAGGCATTCATTTTTATCATCCTCAATATTAGATTCATCATAAAAAATTCCAACATCTTTTCTAACACAATACAATTTCTTGAACTATTTATCCTTTTTATCTTTATTGTATTTGCTCTTCTTGTGTATGGATCTATTTGGACATCTTGAAGCATAGTGACCAATATTTCCACAACTGAAACATTTAAAAGGTAACATACCTTTGTACCTTTCTTCAATTTCCTTGTAAAATTTGCTTCCAATTCCTTTGAACCTTCACTATCTGAATCATCTTTTGACTTTGTGGCTTTGAAGGTTGTTTCTATTTTCTCCTTTTCTTTTTCAAATTTCCTCATTTCAAATGCAGTCAAGGTTCCAAATAGTTGTTCTTTAGTGAATTTATTTGGATCATAAACTTCCTCAATGGCTGATACATTGTCACTATAGCTCTTCGGTAGGGTCATCATGATCTTTTATGTTACATCTTCATCTATCAGAGTACCACCTTGATTTTTTACTGCAATGTCAACCGTCTAAAAGTAGCTTGCTATGTCCTCACCTTCTTCCATTTTCAAGTTCTCATATATGTGCTTAGCTGTTAACTTCTTTGATAATTTGACTTTATCATTTCCTTCATAGATATCTTTCAACTTTTCCCAAACTTCATAAGCAGTGCCTAATGAAATAACTTTTGTTAGATCAGTCTTAGATAAAGCACTATAGATTGCATACCTTGTTTTTTATTTTCTTCATAAGCAAAAATATCATCTATAGAAGAAGGACCACTTGTTGGCTCAACATATTTTTTCTCAACAGCGTTCCAAGTCTTGTATTCAAGAGATTAAGTAACCTCTCATCTGTACTTTCTATAAATTGTAGTCAGATCCATCAAACATAAGGATTGTCAATTTGTGCGCCATCAGATATACCTCAAGCAGTTAAGCTCTTCTTTGAGGAACCAAAGCTCTGATACCAATTGTTGAAATGAACAAGACAACTGAGAGGGGGGTGAATTAGTTGTCACAAATCACATTCATCACAAATCTCAAACAATTATTAGCTCCACATCCACTTTAATTTGTTATTAAGTATGAGCATGAAGTGAAAATAACATAAAGAAATATCAACACAAGAAACACCAAATTTACATGGAAAACCCAATAAGGGAAAAACCACGGTGAGGATTAACTCACAATATAAGAGTAATTGCAAAACCATTTACAAAGAGGCTCACTACCCAAGATAGGACTCACTATCCAGAAGGGAGGCTCACTGCCTACAAATAAAAAAGATAGAAATAAGATTGTTACACAAAGAACATTATCTTAATGCAACAGAAGATCCACCACAACAACTTGCACACATCCATAGCCTTGATCAGAGAATTGTAGACGCCATCAGCTCATTGTTTTCAAGAGTCTAACACATTGAAGTTCTTGTTGCCTTAGTTCTCTTTCACACAATCTCTCATGTCTACCTTGCTTCTCACACTTGTGGCATACAATCCTTAACATCTTGTCTTGTATTTATGCCATCTTCAACATTAGAAACTTTCTCCAAGGTCGGATACATACTCTTCATTTTATAAATTCAAATTGGGTTGGCATCTCAAAATTCTTGCAGTGGATGAGAATGAGAGTAGACCAAACCAACACTTAACTAGGACCCAGAAAAATATCTTGGATCAATCACACGCTTCCTTAATTGATACTTATCCTTTGCATGACATGTGAACACCAAGTCGGCCAAAACTAATGAAAACACCAATGAACTTTGAAGTACACACATTTGTAACAAGAATATAACATGAAAAACACATAACATGTTTCACCTTACACTAGAACACATTTTAGATTCCTTCAGATTCATCTGTAGCAATTATAACAACCTTCATACATGGAACACTTTCCATCAATCCATCCAAACTATATAGACACACATAGTAACTCTAAAACTAGTCTTTTGGAGCACCAAACCATGAACACCTTTGATAGAACACATATAACACCATTATAAGCCTTCTTCCAGATCCATAAGACATAAAACAAACTGGCGAAGGACTATAGAGCAGATACATTTCTCCCAGTCCATGGACAAATAACTCTTCCAGATCAGTTCACAACCGGTGAACTCAACTTTCACTCTTCATCAAACCAAAAGCTATAATCTAGGATATATCACCCAAGGAATTCCTTCAACAACACTACAGATCTGTACAAGCATAGGATCAATACAGAAGAAATGTGGAGCACATATCGGAGCACATTTTGAACACACACACAATTTTTTCTTCACTATTTATTAATTTTTTCAAAAGCACTTGGTAACTCATCTTATCAACACACCTAAAACACCATAAAGATAGCTCCATTTACTCACAACATCTCAACAGTATCTCAACTATACATGCACAACCTGCAATCACTTGTTTCCTCTCTCTACAACAACCTATACTGTGTTGACATCAATGACAACACCTCCATACTCATTCATACTTGCAACATAATGGACATGCATTGGACCATTAATTCATAAAATTTGGGTGATTTGGCCACCCTATTGGGTGTGATTAATTCACCAATTTCAACTTGGACGAATTCAAAAAAATTCCAATTGGCAAAGATTCACCACTAAAGTATTCCTTGAATGCTTTAAATTATTATTTTTACCTTACAATGAAAAATATTTAGCATGTAATTTGGTGTTTTATATTGTTTTCTAATGGCCAATTAAAGGGTAATTGTATGTTGTACCTTAATTGAGTTAATAATATGGTCCTTATGCATCTATTATGATTCATACTATCTTACAACATGATAGTATGCCATAATGTGTTATGATTTAAACCATGATTGTTAAACTAAGTAGATAGTTAAATTTCCTCACTAGAAGAGTAGAGACCTCAACATAATTTTATGATCACTCATATACTTATATGGTAGTGATTATATTCTATTTTTATGGATCTTCAATGAGTAAACATATGTGTGAAGCCTAGGCTCAAACCAATGTTTGCAAGGTATCTAGCTAGAGCATTATAGAACTTGGTCCACGAGTTAAAGATCATTAGTCAATAATTATATGGGAAAATACTCTTAAAATAACTCTACATTGACTCACCTCTTAAGGGTTTTATTGACCTTGTTCCCAAGAATAATGTAGCTAATTTAGGATCAATGAATCATTTTTCCCTACGCTTGAATGCTTAATAATCCTCAAATTTACTATGGCTAATTTCCTTGATCTAGATAGAAAATTAATCCAACTACGGTCATAGGTTATATTTCCACTCCTTTTATTCATAGACTTCGAAGAAGATTAGGGAAGGAATAGAAATTACCAATACTAATCAAGGATACAATATCCAAATGTTCAGATCTAGCTCCAACAACTTGTCAAGACACATTTTTATTTTCTCTAAATATACGTGTTTCTATAAATTCAAGGGTAGACCATAGATACTATCCTAGATTTTCAAAATACTAATTTATAGTTGTGTGCTTAATTCCCTTATCATAGAAGTGCTCTAAGGAAATAGTTAGTCTATTCATAAATTGAAAAATATTCATAAACTAATGTTCTTGCATATGTGATGAATCAAAAATATTAACCCCCTTACTTTCCATCCTATTACCCTAAACTCTAAATCCATCATTTTGTCCTAGGACCTTAATTCATAGATCCCCTTAAGTCATCCTATTACCCTAAACCCTAAACCCTAAAGTCATCATATTTTCTTAGGATCTGAATGAAATTTGGTTGCCTTGGGAAACTTTACCAAATTTAATTCCCTTAACCCATGTCATTTTTTCCTAGGATCTTACTTCATAGATCCCCTTAAGCCATCCTATTACCCTAAACCCTAAATCCATCATTTTCCCTAAGATCTTAATTCGTAGATCCCTTGAAGCCATCCTATTACCATAAACCCTAAACCCTAAAGCATTCATTTTTTCCTAGGGCCTTACTTAATAGATCCCCTTAAGTCATCCTATTACCCTAAACCCTAAACCCTAAAGCATTCATTTTGTCCTAGGACCTTAATAAAATTTTGTTGCCTTGAGAAAATTCACCAAAGTTTATTCCCTTAATCCATATCATTTTGTCCTAGGACCTTAATTCATAGTTCCCCTTAATCCATCCTACGAGGACCCCTTTAAAACCCAACATAATTTCTCCTACTTTAATGTAAATTTTAATGAAATTTCACATAACATTAACAGTTAATTATTTTTTCATTCAAGTAACATGCCTTAGACATAAATGAGGCTTACACATTTTATCATTTGTAATCAATTAGGCCATTTATATTGAATGGTTTAAGGGTATTTTTAAACATTTATCTTACATTTTGAAATTACAAATATAATGCACATTCACTTATATATTAGAGATCATGGATCAATTCAATAATGATGATATCTGTAATCTACCTCCATGCCCTCCGTCTCCACCACCTTCACCTCCACCTCCACCCACTCCACCTCATAACCCCCACCTTCACCACCTAAATCCAATTGTTCTCTCTTGCAAGCACGGATCGATGTGAATGTTAGATCCATTTAGGATCAAATCAACTCTATTCAGAATGAAGAATGTATTGCACCACATTTTAGGTATTTTTCATCTATGATGCAAAATGTTGTCAATGTTGTTAGGTCCATGGATGTGGTCTTAGATGAGCATCAACAATGGCTAGAGGAGAGGAGAGAGCTCGATTCTACAAAGGAATGTTAAAAGGCGTAGGACAACTAAGAAGGGGGTGAATCAGTTGTCACCAAATTCAAACATAAAACTCCTAGCACTTATCAACTTCACAACTACACTATTTTGTTATTAAGTGTGAACATGAATTGTAGATAATAGAAATTAAAATCAACACAATGAACACCATATTTTATGTGGAAAACCCAATAAGGGAAAAACCACAGTGAGGATTAACTCACAATATAAAGTTATAGCAAAACCAAATACAAGAGGCTCACTTTCCAGATACAAAGGCTCACTGCCTACAAAAAGGACTCACTGTCCAACAGGGAGGCTCATTGCCTATAGATACAAAAGATAATAGAAAGATACACCACAAAAATTTACACACATCTGCAGCCTTGATCAAAAGATTGTAGAAACCTTCAGCTCACTACTTTCAGGAATCTAACACAATGAAGTATTGTTGCCTCAACTCACTTTCACACAACTCTTCTCTTCACTTGTGGCTTACTTCGTTACTTTGTATGATTTAATCCTTCACATCTTGACTTGAATTTATACCATCTTCAACCTTAAAAACATTCTCCAAGGTCGGCCACATACGCTTCATTTCATAAATTCAAACTAGGTCGGAAACTCAACATTCCTACAGTGGAAAAGAATGAGAGTGGACCAATTAAACACTTAACCAAGACCAAAAGCAACATCTCGGATCAACCACACGCTTCCTTAATTAAATTTTAAATTCTTCATATGAAGTGTAAACACCAAGTCAACCAAACCTAATGAAAACACAAATGAACATTGAAGTACATGCTTTCCAACAAGAAGATGACACACGAACGACATAACACACTTCATCATGCATGAGAACATATCTTAGATACTTCCAAATACATCTATAGTAGGTGTAACAACCTTTGAACACAAAAATATTTCCAACAATCCATTCAAACTATGCAATTCCACACAACTTTGAATCTCATCTTCTGAAGCACCACAACTCGAACATCTCTACCAAAACCTAGAGAACATCATTACAAGATATATTCCAAATTTGCAAGACCTGAAACAAAACAATGGAGGACTATGGAGCAAAAACATTTCTCCCAGCCCATAGATACCCAACTCTACCAAAATAGTTCACACACCAGTGAACACAACTTTCACCTTACATCAAACCAACAACAACAAATCAAGAGATATCACCAACAACAAACCTTCAGATCTACACTAGCATAGGATCAACACAGAAGAAACACGGAGTACATACTAGAGCACATTCTAAACACATACATAACTCTGACTTCACTTTTAAATAATTTTCTCAAAAGCACTTGGTAACCCATCATTTCGGCATATCTGCAACATCATAGGGATAGCTCCATGTACTCACAACACCTCAACAGAATCTCAACTATACATGCACAATCTGCAACATTTTGAACTATGTTGAAATCTTTGACAACATTAATGACAATACCACCAAACTTTCTCATATTTGTAACAAGGAAAACACAAAGAAATGAAGAAATGCAGTAGAGAGCTGCAACACTTTATTAAGACAATGATCTTATATTTATGAATTTATGAATTTGGTTGGATGGATATTTTTAGTGATGAATTTATGAATTTGGCTGGATGGATACTTTTAGTGATGAATTTATGAATTTGGCTGGATGGATACTTTTAGTGATGAATTTATGAATTTGGTTGGATGGTTATTTTTAGTGATGAATTTATGAATTTGGTTGGATGGATATTTATGAATTTATGAATTTGGTTAGATGGATATTTTTTATTGTTGAATTTATGAATATAATAGTATAATTTATGAAGTTACTATCATAATTTCTCCTATTAGAAAAATGTAATTTAAATGTCTTAGACAAAAATAAGATTTTTGTGAATTTTTTAAGTTTACTTTTTAGTATGTACATATATTGAAATTACATAGTTCTATATCTTAAATTTTGAAATTTGTATGTACACATGGTAAAGTTGAATGATGTATGCATGCTTTATACATCTTATTTTTTATTTTAAATGCATGTATCTTAAATTTTAAAATTTGTATGTACATGCTCAAGTTGAATCAATGTATGTATGTGTATGTATATGTATGTACATCATATATAAACAAATTTGCATGTACATTTAAAATTTAACTATTTCTTGTAATTTTGTAAGTTTGTTTGTTAATTTTGTATGATTTAATATAGGTTCACTTATATATATATATATATAAACATATATATATATACACACATATATATATATATCATGGATCTATTTGATATTAATAATATCATTAATCCACCTCCTCATCAACCTCTACCTCCACCCCCTCCACCTCCACCTCCACCTCCACCTCCACCTCCTCCACTTCATAACATCCCACCTCCACCACTTGCAGGATCCGATGAGGCTTGCTTGCGAGCACAGATCAATGAAAATATTACATCCATTCAAAATCAAATCAATGCTATGCAAAATGAAGCATTGATTCCACCACATGTGAGGCATTTTGCATCTGTGATGCAAAACATTTTTTATGCCATTAGGTCTATTGATTCTAACTTAGGCATCGATGATATAAGGAGGATATGAGATGATTTGATTTAGATGGTCTCTCATATAAACAAATTTTGGACCTAAAAATAACAAAATCCCATCTAGCACCATATTTTATCAACCTAAACACTCACCAACCCATTCCTGCAACTAAATCTAGAATATCCATGAGGTGGTGAATTCATCCACAAATGAATGCACATTTTTGGGACCAATGGTGGATGGTATTTGACCATCCACCACATGCTAATTTGGAGGTCCCTTTATACTTTTTAAGGAAAATATATGTAGATTTTTTTTGGGGGAAAATCCCAATTATTTTAATTTTAAATCATTTCAGGGTGTTGGTGGTAGCTTTCCACAATAGAGGTTAGGGGCATGGATTGATCCCCAACACCCTATGCATGTGCAACCTCTTGTTTCCCATATTTCTCCTGTAATTCCTACACCTGTGCATCAACGTGTGGTGATATCCACATTAGGATCTTTGAGTACACTCGTGGGAAACATTGATGAGCATACTTTTGCGTTGGTGGTTGGGGAGCCTAAAGACCATGATGATGGAGGAGCTTTCTATGGAGTTGGTCCTAGTACCACTCCACAAGTGTCGACACCCCATGTATGCACTAGTTATCATCAGCTATGTTATGGACCTGATCAGGCTACACCCAGTTTGAGTGAACATGGAGATTTTGGTGGATCATCTGGTCTCACTAGTTCATTTGTAGAATTTCTTACTGCGACACAGGTATAAATATGCATCTACATGTTGAATTTATAATAATTTTAATGAACATATATATCACAAAAAAATGCAATGTTTTAACAATCAAATTGTTTGGTGTAGATGACACTGACCATAGGGGAACCATCGGCTCCTCAAGTATGTATGTCAACACCAGTGCTAGTCGGCAACCCTTATGGGGTATTTTTGTTTCAAATTTTTAAATTATATATGAAATAATTTTTTAACTTGACTTTTTAATTTTTAATTCAATCATGAATATATGTTTTAAATATTTAAGTTGGTTCTAGGGACTCAATTTACTTCCACGTTGATTCCACCTGAGGGGTTATCGAGCACTCATCCATTATTGAGTGTCTCACATCAAGTGCAGTTACATTTATATTGTAAATTATTTAACTTGTTACTATACTTACAATAATGAATTATGAATTCACTATATATCAAATATGCATGTACAAGTAAATATTAAATAAGTTTTATGTCTATATGTATGTCTAGGTTGACACAACAATGAGAATGAGGATCAGACAAACATTTGATGTGGTGGCAACTCAGGAGGCATCTGAATTTCAAGTTGTTTAAAAAAGTTTCTAAACAATGTGTGCACACTTGAATATATATTTTAACCTAATTCAAGTATGTGTGCTTTAAATTTGACCTTGTAGGAATTTGTTAGTGCCACTTTCTATGCTGATGACCTCAACCAAGACATACAGAGCAACTAGATATCATGGTAATTTAATTTTTTTATTATATTTAAATTCAATTACATTGTGAATAACTTAAATAAAATTTAAAATTGAATATATATACATATATATATATATGTATTCTCATACATGTTAAATTATTTTTATTTTATAGCATGAGACACATCCTATAGTTGAGCATGTAGAGACAGGTCCTCGAACAGAGGGTGCACAACTTGTTATGGTACAATTTAAATATGATAAATTATAAATTAAATTGAATTAAATCATTTTTAATCATAGACTTACATCTAATTTCAACTTTCATTCTCTTGTATATGTAGATTGATTCAAAGCATTCAGAGATAGGTCTAGGTGCACCAGAGCATGCAGAGCAAGATATCATGGTAATTTAATTTTATGATGAATTATAAATTAAATTGTCATTAAATCATTTTTAATTGTCTTACATCTGGTTTCATATTTCTTTCTCTTGTACAGAGTGGTTCAGGTCATCAAAATAGTCTGCATGGTGTGAAGAGGTCTCTTGATTATAAAGATGCTATGTGTTAGATGATTTCATGGGTTGTATTTGATTATTTCATGGACTACATATTTGGTTTCTCATGGACTTAATATATTGTTTCATGGAATTTATTTCATGGGTTGTACTCTGATGGTCTTAATATATTGTTTCATGGACTTTATTTCATGGGTTGTACTTTGATGGACTTAATATATTGTAAATCATGGACTTTATTATTCTTTAATTTTAATTTACACATGTGCATTTATGCATTTTATGTGAAATTTAATATGTTGATAGGACATATTTGTACTTTACAAAATATTTATAGTCAAGACATTAATAGGACATTAATGTGAAATTAAATAGAAATATGAAATTAAAGTTGAAATTAATAGGACATTTCAATATTTGTACTTTACAAATATAGTGATCCATATTCAAGGCATTGACTTATCAAATAAGTATAAATGATATTATTAAGTATAGTTAAGGAGATGAAATACTTCAAAGTACATGTCTCAAATTTAATTGCAATTGATATAATTAACTTAGAATTTAGGATGACTCATCATAACAATCAAATTCTATACAATTTAAACAATGTCAATGTTTATTTAATTCATGTCATAATATGATGTCGTAAGGGATCCTAATAGGATGTCTTAAGGGGTCCTAATACGACGTCTTAAGGGGATCAAAGAAGTTCTCAAAATTTGGTGAAGTTTCCCAAGGAAACAAAATTTAACAATAATATACATGATATTTAGTGATTATACAATCAAATTTAAAGTTTCAAAGTAGGGTGACTCATCATAACAAATGATATAATTAAGTATAATTAAGTATAAATATTGAGTGATATAAACAAGTATAAGACTTTAGGGTGACCCATCATAACAAATGTTATGATTAAGTATAAATATTTAGGATATAAACAAGTATTAACTTTAGGGTGACTCATCATAACAAATGATATGATTAAGTATAAATATTTAGGATATGTCCTAATAGGACGTCTTAAGGGGATGAAACCCTTCAAAGTACATGTCTCATATTTAATCGTAATTGATATATTTAACTTAGAATTTAGGATGACTCATCATAACAATCAAATTCTATACAATTTAAATAGTGTCAATGTTTATTTAATTCATGTGGTAATATGATGTCTTAAGGGGTCCTAATAGGATGTCTTAATGGATCTTAATATGATGTCTTAAGTGGATCAAAGAAGTTCTCAAAATTTGGTGAAGTTGCCCAATGCAACCAAATTTAACAATAATGTACATGATATTTAGTGATTATACAATCAAATTTAAAGTTTCAAAGTAGGAAAAAATGCACATTTAATAAACAAAATATATACAATATTGATTTTGATACACAAAAGTGTAGAGTATAATTTTATATGTACATATATACAAATATGTACAAAATGTGTAATTGTGTAGTTATGTATGTACATATATGTCAACTCAAAAACAATGTTTACAAAATTTGGTTATGCCATCTCAAGAAAATCTGAAACTTGTGCCTAAAATGTAGTAGATCTTCATGCCACCTAACATCAAAATGATACAAGCAATATCAATGAAATCATCAAAGCGTGAATTTTAATTTATATAAATATATCTATATGTACACAACTCAAATACTTGTATTTAAAATTATTCCACACATGTGTGTAGGTTGAATTTGCATCCTTTCCTTTTTGTTTCAAAGTATGAGATCAATGTGATGATGGTTTAAGGATACAAAAAAGGATAATAAACCAATTTTAACTATTAATCTACAAGAAATATCAATATATAATCAAAACATGTATTTAAATATAATTTAACTAATAATTACATGTTTTTACCAAGTATTCTATGTTGTCTAGGTTGAATCTACATGGACTCTCCTTTTTGTTTCAAAGTATGTGATGAATTTGTGATGATGGCTTAAGGATGTAAAAGGACAATTTAAGTCAATTTCAAATAATAACACAAGCAATATCAAAACATGTATTTAATCTATTTAAAAGGACAATATAAAACTAAAACTATATTTACCTGTATTTACTTATTCCATTGTACCATTTGCGTCTTCTCTTTTTTGCAACGTATCTATGATTGTCTCATGCTCTTCCATAGAAATTTTCCATAGCTCTTTATTTGTAGGTCTTCCATGATACCTCGCTAGTTTTATATTTGTAGCCACCACCAAATGTGAGTAGTGTATAATCTTCTTATGCATTTCATAATCTTCGAATGTAGGTAGACCATTCTTCCTTATTAGGTATTTTTGTAGCCAAGTTCCAACAACCACCACCGAACCTATTGGAAAACATGATAACCATCATCAAAGAAGTTCTCAAATTTTTCTTAAGGGGATGTCCTAAGGGGATCACCGTACTTGTTGGATAATGATACCCATCATCATCTTCTCAAGGTGCTATTAACTTATGTTTAGTATCCACACAATTATCCAACCAATATTATGTTTCCTCTAATTCATTCCTCTCAGGTGCAACAACAACATACATGTCCTGCAAAAAAAAAATGGTTTAATAACTTGTATGTGTCCATATAATTTGACCAATCTACATGCATCCATTCATATGTATATAAATAAATAAAAGTATTAAAAATTAGTAATAAAGTGAAATAAATTGAATTAAATTACCATCTTGTATAAGGGCTAAAACACAGTCATAGTCGTCTGATGCAAACACTTGATCATTGTCTTCAACTGTTCTTTCATATTGATCGTGTGCTTGTATAGGTGTCAACGATATTTGCTTCCACTCTTCAACCCATTCTATATTTTCACATGCTTCCCAATCTCTTGAAATACAAAACTAAAAAAAACATGCAAGCTCCCTTGTCCATATAGTCCATGTGCTTGCATGCAAACTCTTAAATGAATTTCATTTAGAAGATCCATTGATTGTCTCATAATCAAGTCTATGTAGAATGTTCTCTTCTTAAACCAACCAAAAGAATCAGCAAACTGTAGAGTACTCACTTGAATAGGTGTAGATAATCTTGTATTGCACCAATCCACAATCCCACGTGCATCTTTAAATTTTATTGCATCCTCAATTTTTAGTTCTTCTCTAGCAAGAATTCTCTTAACACACACACCGACTCCATCATGTTCTCCTTTACCATGTTCAACTTCAAAAAAATTCCAAATATGTTGGACAGTATGTTCCTTGTGAACCCTACTTAACTAATAGAACATTTGAGCATTCTCGAACTATCTCATACAATTATCTAACCATATGAGATGTTTTGTCATCTGGATTCCTCTTTCTCTTAATTTTTTATAAAATTTATTGAAATAATATTGTGAGTGTAACTATTTGTCACTCAAATAGAAATGATACTCCCTCAAAACTTTTCTATCATCCTTTATGCTATCATCTGCATGTCTATAAACAATATGAACAAACATAGCCACTTGCACTAAATTATAATATTGTGATTGGGTTTCCTCTTATGGAGCTAGAGTATAGTTTTCCATAAAATCAAACATTAATAGTATATTACCAACTAGAAATGTGTTTCTACATGCATGAAATTGGCCATCAAGCCATCGAGCATGTTGAAAGTGCTTGACATATTTTGGTAAAATCTTACTCTTAAATTTTGATATGAATGCATGTACACTAACTTTTTTATTTAATTAAATCACAACAATTTCTAATTTTTCCATCTTTTAAAGAATACTCAACACTCTTGAATCTTTTAAAACATCCACTAATTGTTGTCCAAAATCATTATCGACACTTTCATACATGCAAACTCTTAAGAATGAAATATTTCCACAACTAGAGTATTGTCCAGAAATACATGAACTTAAATAAAATAATTTCCCATTAGATCTTTCACAAAACAAATTTGATATAAACTCCCTTATTGTTTTAGGTGGCATATTAATGTTAGAACACAATGATCTACTGAGAGGGGGGTGAATTAGTAGATATTAAAACTTTTATACCTTAAACCCTTTTCAGATTCAAACTTAAACTTAGATGTGTTAATTGAAGCATGAACATATATAATAACCACAAGCACAAAATATATCAACACATAACACCGGATATACGTGGAAAACCCAAGATGGGAAAAAACCACGGTGAGAAATGTTGCTAGGATCTACTGTCCTAATCCAACCTCACAAGTAAAGAATTTTAGTTACAATTTTAAGAGCTACAACTCTGAGGAACCTTCAACTCCTTGTTTCAGAAGCTACAACTTCAAGGATGCTACAACACCCTATTTTAGGAGCTACAACTCCAAGGAGACTACAATCACCTAAACTAGGCTACAACTCGATATAATGAGGCTACAACCTCTAAAGATTTACACTTTCAAGTATGCATAAAACTAGTTCTACATAACCTATAATGCATCAATTTAGTACATTACACTTCTCTCTCTGTTCACTCTCACACCCAACTATAAATAACTTCAACTATATATTTAGATTTTGACACACTGATACAGTAACACACTTTACTCACTGATTGTAAGATTCTTTCACACACACAAACCAACCACTCAACCAGTTCACATCACTAAACTACTATTATATAACATACTTTTTCATCATCGAGAAGAAACTCTACTCATCATGTAACCCTAATAGAAATTCAATGAACCATTTCATTTTTGGCGGGCTATTTCTAGGGTTTATATATCATTTCACCATTTTCCTATGAAGTAAGTTCAAATTAAAACTATGTGTTCTTCTATGCCTTAGAACTGTCATCTATATCCAATAGTCAACAAAATCCTTTTTGAAAATTTTCCTTATAATCTGTGCAAGAATTCTTGTTCATTCATCCTCTGTCTTGGATCAATCTCATTCCTTGTTCGCTAATAGGAGAATTTGTGCCATTATTTCACCATTGGATCAAACTGGTTCACAATTATATTCGCCACATATGAAATTGTTTCATTCCTTGTACCTTCCCGCATCAAGTATTAATGTCCTAGAAATATCATCCCCTTAGATCACCATTGTCAACGATATCAATTGACCAATTAGTGATTTTGCAACAAGGATGCAAAATCAATGAGTGATTGATCGCCATGCGACAATATTCTACTCACCTACCTTAACCACATCATTCTTAATTTACCGGATCTTTCCATCGTCATTACATTCTTCCATCACCATATCGAAGAGACTAGCTTCATAGTCCTGGTGACATCACTTTGTCCATTAAATGAGGATTATAATCATGGTATCAAATAGACATCCATGAAACTACCTTCGAAATGACTAATTCACTTTGATGAGAAAATTAGCACTGAATATATCATTCCAATATGGGATCCACATGCTATTGTCACGTGCCCACATCATCACCATGTCATTACTTTGTAATCCACAACAAGGATGTGGATTACCGTTCACCCAATCTCATCACATCATGTGTCTACTTCTTCATCATTCTCAGCAACGTCATTATGACTAAGTCCCACAACAAAAGAAATCTTCACATCGTTGTCAGAGAGACAAAATCATAGGTCCCACAAAAGCCATTCACTCATGTTGATAAAGCTCTCCTTACTCCTTATCATTCCATCAAAGAGAGTCCTTCCAGAATCCTACTGATATACGGGTGTCTCACCAATAAAATGATCATCGAACCGACAAAGACTTCAAGAGAAGTCCCATCAAAAAGTACTTGTCACTCTGATGTAACTTAACTCACTTTCTACATTTCCATTTCAAAGAGACATAACACTTTCTCTCTCCAAAAACACACTGTCACTAAGTTGTTTATTAGTACTTCAAAGAGACTCCTGCTTGATTCCTATTGACATTGAATTATCTCCCCGATCTGTTGGAGATGTATAACCTTAAAGTGCTAGGTAGAGGGGATATTCAGCCTCATGACTTCAACGACATAAGTTTTCACTTAAGGTAACCTGTGTCCAGTCATAGCAAGTCAACAAATAAATACAACACTTCAATCAGATCCACCATGACTAAGTTTTCTTTGCATTTGCATGATTGACATTGCTCATATTACACTTATGATTTACATCAATGACCACATTTCACCATCTCCTTTTGAAATCAATCACAACATTTTCCAACAATCTCCCCCTTTGGCATTGATGGAAAAACTCACACAATGACATAGTAACTCCCCCTATGACATAACCACTTTTGTACTCAGCATGCTCATATGATTTTAGAATTTTCATCACATCTCCCCCTTTGACATCAATGGTAAAGGGTTAAACTCCCCTTGAGGATATGCTCCAATTTTGATAAACTCTACAACCATCAAGTCATTATAAATTTGTAAAACAAGATTTTATCTGACTTGATCACATTATTCTTAACTCAGGGGCTAATAAATAATCAATGAAGCTCCCCCTAGATACATGCCCTACCACTAATGCTTAGTGACATGATGTGGGAGAAATTACTCTCATATTTTGCCTCAAATATTCAAACTACTTTGTGGGAAGAGGCTTGGTAAATATATCAACCACTTGTTCCTCTGTAGGAACATACTCCATGCTAACTTCCTTTTCTACAACCTTCTCTCTGATGAAGTAATACTTGATTGATAGATGCTTGGTTTTGGAGTGCATCACTAGATTCTTTGATATGTTAATGGCACTTGAATTATCACAAAGAATAGAAATAGGTTCTTTGTATTCCACCTTGATTTCTTTTAATGTTTGCTTCATCTAGAAGACATGTGCACAACATGCAGGTGTTGCAACATATTCAACTTCTGCAGTAGAAAGAGTGACTGACTCTCACTTTCTTCTCATCCAAGAAACCAATTTGTTTCCCAAGAAGAATGTTCCACCACTAGTACTCTTTCTGTCATCTACACTTCCTACCCAATCTACATTTGTATATGCTATTAGTGAGAAATATTTGCACTTGGGGTACCACAACCCATACTCAACAGTAATTTTGATGTATTTAAGAATCCTTTTCACTACATTTACATGAGATTCCTTTGGGGAAGCCTAAAACCTTGCTACCATACAAATTACTTGCATTATATCTAGCCTAGATGTAGTTAAATATAGCAAACTTCCAATCATTGATCTATACAAAGTCTGATTTGTATCCGGTGACTCATCTAATTTTCTCAACTTGCAACCAGTAATCATGGGAGTATTGAATGGTCTACAATCCTCCATGCCAAACTTCTTAAGCATTTATTTTGCATACTTGGTTTGAGATATGAATATACATTTATTAGTTTCTGCGATTTGCAAACCAAGAAAAATTTTGAGTTCTCCTAGCATGGACATTTCAAACTCATCTTGCATGTTATAGCAATTATTTTACATATTACATCACTACTACCACCAAATATAATATCATCTACATATACTACAACAATGATCATATGCTCACTTTTAGATTTGAGATACAAATTTTTGTTAGCACAACCCTTCTTGAATCCTTGTTGTTGTGGATACTGATCCAACCTTGAATACCATGCCCTTGGGGCTTGCTTTAGACCATTTTTTTTTTCTTAATCTGAAAACATAATCATCATTCTTTGATAGCTGAAAACCTTCTAGTTGTTCAATATATACTTCCTCTTCTAGGTTTCCATTCAAGAATGCAGATTTGACATCCATTCGATATACCTTAAATCCTTTGTAGACTAAGAATGCAAGGAACATTCTTATTATTTCTAACCTTGCAATAAGGGAAAACATTTCTTCAAAATAAATCCCTTCTACTTGTGCATATCCTTTGCACACTAACCTTTCTTTGTTTCTAACCACAACTCCATCTTCATTCATCTTATTTATGAATACCCATTTGGTTCCAATTACATTCTTGCTTGATTTTCTAGGAACAAATTCCCATGTTTTATTCTTTTCAATCCGATTGAGTTCCTCTTCCATTGCTTTTATCCAACTCTCATCTTTACTAGCTTCATCAAAACTCTTCGGTTCAATCTGAGATAGTAGAGAATAGTTTACTTGTTCCTTGTCTTTTGCAAGTCTTCTTCTTGTTTGTACACCTTCATTCTTATCTCCAATTATTTGATCTACAGGATGATCTTTTTGCACACATTTTGTAGGGGCTCATTCAACCACTTCTTCATTCTCTTCTTGTTATTTTTCTTCTTCAACTATTGCACCTATTTCATCTTCTTCTGATTCTATTTCAAGGTTATTTCTGCTATACTTTCCTTGATCTTTATTTTCATCTACCTTGACATTTATACTTTCCACAATCGTGTGCAATATTTTATTATAACTGATGCAGGAGCATCCAGTGGTGTAAGGGCAATCTTGCATCACCCAAAAATAGTTAAATTTCAATTTTCTCAGTTTTTAGATATTTTACATTTTTGGATACCCTTTTCGTCATAATGAAATTCCCAATTTACAATTTTTATTTTTTATTCCTGGGTTGAAAGATATTGCAGTTTTAGTTTCCCAGATTTGCACTTGAAAACTTCTAAGTTAGATTTGAGGCACTTAGAGTTCCCAAATCAGCCCAGAAACTTGCCGAAATCAACGTAGTAGATTCCAAGCACGTTATTGACTTCGAGACCTTTCCAACGGTTCAAACGGTTCGCGAATCAGAGTCCCAGATCAAAAGTTATGGCCCTGAGAAGTTGGCGCACTTTCTAGAAGATACAATTGCAAATGTTCTTTTGAAATTTGAACTTCAAATTGTAATTTCTCGGTGCCAAACCGCCCAAACTCAAATTCGAATGTTGTTTTGGCTCCAAACTAAAGAGGAGCTCTATTTATGGGTGGGTTTCTAATTTTTGGGTAACTTTTTGGGGACAAGCTCGCATATTGTGAAAGGGTGATTCTGTAGCTTTCTGTAACTTGCATGTGTTGTAGAACTTGGGGATTTGAGATCCCTGCATGTAAGAAGCTATTTTCTGAATAATAAAATTATTCTCTTGTTTGTGGGTTATTTTCTAAGTCTTGGGTTGCGCCCTCATCAAGTGGTATCAGGCAAGTTTTCTTGGCGTGTAGATCACCGATGTCGCCCGATGCGTGACCGCTGATTCGTGGCGAGGTCAAGAAAGATTCCTCCAAGAGTGATGCCTGGTAGGCGTGGTGGTGCCAGAGGTGGTCAAGGCAACAGAAATGCTAGTGGAAGAGATGCACTAGCAGCCCTCCAAAGACAGATTGATGTGTTACAAGAGAAGTTGAGGAAGAGGGTTAAACCCGAGTGGCGGTGCGAGAATATAGCGAGAGGAAGTAGGGTTCAATGTGGTGAAGAGGAAGAAGAAGCAATTGATCAAGACCAAATGCGGCTAATAAGGCCAGCTCAAAGATCGGGAAAAAGACCTGGAAGAGCAGAAGTCCCTTAGTTATTTCAAGTCTGAACTCGCTAGATCGAATTAGATCAACGAGCTAGAAGAATATCTTTTGTATAAGGAAATAGAGGACCCAGATCAGGTTAAGTTTGCGATAATGAAGCTGAAGGGCCATGCCAGTATTTGGTGGAAAGAGGTCTAGTTGGAAAGAAATTGAAGAGGAAAATGAAATATCACTAGATGGATCACATTGGTAGAGAAACTAAAGAAGCAGCCTCATACCAAAGGGATCTCATGTTAGATCCGGCTTAAATAAATTGCAACTTAAGCTAAAGCAAGGGAAGCCAAATTCCAGGAAAGAATATACCGGAAGATTTCTACGCGATAATCATAAGAATCAGCCACATAGAGTCGGGATAAGGAGAAGATAGCCCGACATCTTAATGGGTTACACCGAAAGCATTTAGGAGGAGTTAAGCCTAGTCAATGACCACCATTGAGGATGTGTACTCAATCTGATATGAAGGTGGAAGAGGTGAAGCTGAAACAAAAAGATTTGATGGCAAGAAAAAGGACAAGGGAGGTCAAAGCGGGAAGGGGTAGTGGAAGACCTTCAGTAGCCAAAATGATGATGAAAAAGAAAAGTGAAGATGTGGGTAATTAGCCGGCCAAAAGGAATGATTAACTTCTACCGCCTCGCGGATCAAAACAGTGGTGATCAAAGAGGTAGAGGACGAGGGAGATATGGACAAGGATCTGGAAGAGGTGGTTTCAAAGGAACGTGTTTCCAGTGTGGTGAAGAAGGGCATCGAGCCTATGAATGTCCACAACACCAAGGAAGGACAAACAAAAGGCCAGAAGGTCATAAAAGGGTTGCGCATGCAAATGAGGAGGACCAATCTAAACATTCAGATGATGTTGAAAGGGGAGAAGCCCTAGTGATTAGGAAAGCCTGGGTGACTGAGGAAAAGGAACCAGAATAGAGGAAGAATCAATTTCACACAAGGTGCAAGTGTGAAGGAAAATGTTTTGATATCATTATTGACAGTGGGAGCACCGATAATCTAGTGTCAGAAGAGATGGTCACAAAGTTCAAGCTGAAGAGGGAAAGGCACCGCATCTGTATCGGATTGCCTGGTTGCAGAAAGACCACAAAGTGTTGGTCAATGAGCAGTGCCTAGTAAAGTTCAAGATCGGGAGGTACCATGATGAGGTACTCTGTGATATCATCCCCATGGATGGATGTCACATGTTGTTGGGGTGGTCATGGTAGTTTGATAAATGAGCTATACATGATGGCCATGCAAACACTTATTCCTTGATAAAGGATGGGGTTCGTCACAAGTTGAAACCCCTGAAGAAGACTGAAGAAAAGGTATGCAGAGGCCAGAATTTGTTGTAGATGGAAGGAAAATTTTAGAAGGCATGAAGCATGAGCGTATCTGTTATGCATTGATTCCTAGAATGGATAAGGAGGATAATGAGAATGTGCCAGTAGAAGTTTCTAGGTTGTTGAATGAGTTTTAGGATATTATTTCTGACAATGTACCTGAGGGTTTACCACCATAAGGAAGATCAGTCATCAGATTGACTTGATTCCTGGAGCCAGTTTGCCAAATAAGGCAGCTCATAGAATGACTCTAGCAGAAAATGAGGAGTTGAACAAACAAGTTCAAGAGTTGTTGAGAAAGGGTTTTATACGGGAGAGTTTGAGTCCATGTGCAGTACCTGCAGTACTAACACCAAAGAATGATGGAGAGTGGAGGATGTGTATAGATTCTCGAGCCATAAACAAGATAATAATCAAGTACAGATTTCCCCTGCCAAGGATGGATGACCTGATGGACTGTTTGAGTGGAGCTCAGTACTTCACAAAGATTGATCTAAAGAGTGGATATCACCAGATCTGGATTCAAGAGGGAGATGAATGGAAGACTGCCTTCAAGACCAAAGAGGGCCTGTACGAGTGGTTAGTCATGCCTTTGGGGCTAACCAATGCACCGAGCACATTCATGCGACTCATGAATGAGGTACTAAAAGAATTTCTTGGAAGTTTTGTTATTGTGTATTTAGATGATATTTTTATTTTCAGTAAGATGTTGGATGAGCATCTGATGCATATTCGGAGAGCCTTTGAGAAGTTAAGAAAAGAGAAACTGTTGATTAATCTGAAGAAGTGCAGTTTTATGAAGAGGGAGTTAGTGTACTTGGGGTTTGTTGTCTCAGCAGAAGGTCTCAAGATGGACCCAGAGAAGGTGAAGGCTATTTTGGAATGGCCTACCCCAAGAACTGCTACCGAGGTGAGATCTTTCTATGGTTTGGCTAGTTTTTATAGAAAGTTCATTAGAAACTTCAGTAGTATTTGTGGACCCCTGACTGAAACAATGTGAGGGGATAGAAAAGAATTCGGCGGAGCAATCGAGTGGCAAAGAGTTTGAAATCGCTGAAGCAGAAGGTGACAAAGCAACCTATTCTAGCCTTCCCAGATTTCAACAAGGTTTTAGAGGTGGATTGTGATGCCAGTGGTTGTGCCATTGGAGCAGTGTTGAGCCAAGAAGGTAAGCCCATTGCCTATTTCAGTGAAAAGTTAAATGATGCCAAGAGAAAGCATTATGTATATGATCAAGAATTTTATGCAATGGTTCAAGCATTAAAGAAATGGAGACATTATTTGTTGTCAAGGAATTTGTTCTATATAATGATCATCGTGCCTTGCAGCATCGGCAACAGTCGCGGAAAAATTAAATCAAAGGCATAAGCGAAATGGGTACGCTTTTGCAGAGTTATACCTTTGTTTTGAAACATAGGAGGGGAAGTCAAATAGGGTTGCAGATGCCTTAAGTAGGAGGCATACATTGATGACAAAGATGTAGATTGAAGTGGTTGGGTTCAATGAACTTAAGACACTGTACGCAAAAGATCCTGATTTCGTAGAGGCTTGGAAAGCTTGCAAGGAACTTGTTATGGTGGACAGAACAAGGTGGCTAGATTTCATAATCTAGGATGGCATGTTATTTAAGGGAAGTCAATTGTGTATCCCGAGGAGTTCCATGAGGGAGAACCTGATAAAGGAGAAGCATAGTGGAGGAATGGCAGGACATTTTGGTCAGGATAAGACCTTTGCCATTATCAGTGAGCATTATTATTGGCCTCAATTGTCACAGGATGTAAAGAAGTTTGTACAAAGCTATAGGGTATGTCAAATGGCTAAAGGAGTGAGCCAGAATACAGGCTTATATCAGCCCTTACTAGTACTAGAGAGGCCATGGGAGGATATAAGTATGGACTTTGTTCTTGGTTTGCCAAGAACACAACGAGGGAATGATTCAGTCTTTGTGGTGGTTGATAGGTTTTCGAAGATGGCACATTTCATTCCATGTCAGAAGACCCATGATGCAGTCCACATTGCTGACTTGTTCTTCAAAGAGGTGGTGAGGCTACATGGTCTGCCAAAGAGTATTATTTCAGATCGTGACACCAAATTTGTGGGGTACTTTTGGAGGACCTTGTGGAAGAAGCTGAAGACAGAGTTGAAGTTATGCACACCATCCACAAACAGATGGCGCAGCAGAGGTTGTTAACAGGATTCTGGGTAACCTACTGATGTTTGGTAGGAGATAAACCCAAGGGATGGGACTTGATCTTACCTCAGGTAGAATTTTCTTACAACAACTCTGTCAACAAAAGCACTAGTAGATCACCGTTCCAGATTGTGTATGGAGGTAGCCCCAGAACAGCCTTCAGAATTGAGGAAGATGGACTAAGAGAAGAAAATAAGTGATGAAGCTGAAGATTTTGCAGAGCACATCCGAATATACATGAGAAGGTATGAGAACACGTTAATAAGATGAATATGCAATATAAGGCTAAGGCAGATCAGAAAAGGAGGAATAAGGAGTTTCAGACTGGGATGAAGTAATGGTCCACTTGAGGAAAGAAAGGTTTCCATGGGAACCTATAACAAATTGAAGATGAAGAAATTCTCACCCCTCGTAAGATTTTGAAGAAGCATGATTCAAGGAATGCATATGAGGTAGAGTTGCCCCGATGGAATCAACATTTCCATGTGTTCAACATTTCGATTTGATAGAGTATCATGAAGGTGGAATGGAGGAAGCACTAAAGAATAGGGCAGTATGGCATTCGAGCACCTACTTCAGAAAGGGAGGAGATTGAAGCAATTTTGGATAGTCGTGTGGGAAGGAGTACCAGAAATAGGCAGTATCAAGAATATCTGGTGAAATGGAGAGGAAGGCCTGTGAAAGATTCATCCTGGCTATCTAAGTCAATGGTTGACTGGTTGGGTTTTCCTCAACCATCTGAGATGTGACAGGTCACTTCTCAAATTACCCTGGGTGTCTGATGCAGGAGCATCCAGTGGTGGAAGGGCAATCTTGCATCACCCAAAAATAGTTAAATTTCAAGTTTCTCAGTTTTTAGATGTTTTTACATTTTTGGATACCCTTTTCGTCATAATGAAATTCCCAATTTACAATTTTTATTTTCTATTCCTGGGTTGAAAGATATTGCAGTTTTAGTTTCCCAGATTTGCACCTAAAAATCTTATGAGTTAGATTTGAGGCACTTAGAATTCCCAGATCGGCCCCAAAACTTGCCGAAATTGGCGTAGAAAATTTTGAGCGTGTTATTGACTTTGAGACCTTTCCAATGGTTCAAACGGTTCGCGAATCGGAGTCCCGGATCAAAAGTTATGGCCCCGGGAAGTTGGCGCACTTTCTAGAAGATACAATTACAAATGTTCTTTTGAAATTTGAACTTCAATTTGTAATTTTTTGGCGCCAAACCGCCTAAACTCAAATTTGAATGTTGTTTTGGCTCCAAACTAAAGAGGAGCTCTATTTATGGGTGGGTTTCTAATTTTTGGGTAACTTTTTGGGGACAAGCTCGCATATTGAAAGGGTGATTTTGTAGCTTTCTGTAACTTGCATGTGTTGTAGAACTTGGGGATTTGAGATCCTCTGCATGTAAGAAGCTCCATTTTCTGAATAATAAAATTATTCTCTTGTTTGTGGGTTATTTTCTAAGTCTTGGGTTGTGCTGTCATCAGTAACACTTGTAGGCTTTGCTTTGATTGAATTATCCTAAGAATATCCCTTCATCACACCTTCAATCAAATCTTCCCGAGTTATCATCTTCACTCTTAATGTAGCACTTGCTACCAAACACCTTTAAATGCTTGACGGATGCAAGCCTTCCAAACCATAGTTCATATGGATTCTTGCCACTATTCTGTCTTATAAGAGCTCTATTCCAAATATGTATTGTTGTATATACAACTTCCTTCCAAAAAGTATATGCTATATTGGCCTCATTAAACATTGCTCTAGCCATATCTTTCACAATTTTGTTTCTTCATTCCACCACTCCATTTTTTTGTGGGGTTCTTGGGGTGGAATACTGTCACTTGATCCCAGGATCTTCACAATACTCCTTGAATTCACATGATGTAAATTCTCCACCTCTATTTGATCTTAGACATTTAATTTTTCTCCCAATCTCATTCTCTACTAGCTTTTTGAAAACCTTAAACTTCCCAAATGCCTCAATTTTCTCCTTTAGAAATGTGACCCATGCCATTCTACTATAGTCGTCAATTAGCAGCAAGAAATATCCCTCACCAAGTTGTCCTCTTGTCCTTATAGGACCACATAGATTAGTATGAATTATCTCCAAGGTTTTATAGTTGAATAATCTTTTGTAGGAAACTTAAACTTTGTTTGCTTTCCTTGTTGGCATCCTTGGCAGATAGTGTTTTTAGGCTTTACAATCTTAGGCATATTCCTTACTAGACCTTTTGAACTTATCTTTACCAAATTGTCAAATTTAGAATGTCCCAGCCTTCTATGTCATAGCCAACTCTCATCAACTTGGTTGATTAAACATGTTTGACCTTCCACTTCGCATAGATTGTAGAGATTACTATCAGTCCTTATCCCTTGAGCAATTGTCTTACCATTTTTCCTTATTTTGCAGCCTTCTGAGTTAAAAACAACCTTGTATCCATTATCACACATCTAGCTGACACTAAGAAGATTGTGTTTTAGGCCTTCAACATAGATCACATCTTTAGTTTTTTTTTCCCATCTATGCTCAAAATTCTTGTACCGTGTATCTTGACTATAGTGTTATCACCTAAACTTATTGATCCTCCTTTTCTTATTTTGAGCTCAATTAATTTACTTTTATCTCCAATCATATGCTTGGAGAAACCACTATCAATTACCCATAAATATTATTCTTTTCCATCTAATATTGTTTGGGCAATCATAGATTGAGTAGAATCTTGCTCTTTCTCCTTCCATATCTTCTTAGGTTTCTTTATAACTCTCTTCCTTTTTCTCAAAAACTTTTGCTTTCTTTTCAACTTTGGAAGATGCATTTTTCTTCTTCTCAAACTGAGCATTTGGTCTTACAAATTTTTCTCTACAATTTCTAGCTACATGACCAATATTGTTGCAATTGAAACAAACTACATTCATATCAACTAAAGGAGAAAATTAATTTTTACTTACAAAATTTGTATTTCTCCTTGGAATGACTTTACAATCTCTAGCCTTGTGACCAAAATTGTTACAACTATATCAATACCCATTCAAATATGATGAGTACCTGGTCATGGCATTCTCTTCGACAGAAAAATGATATCTTCTTTGTCTAGGTCTCCTTGGATAGTGTACTCTTGTGAAACCTTCATTGTCTATTCTCTTAGTATTCTACTTATTTTGTTGATCAGAAATTGTCTTGTTAACTTTCTTGTCTTCAATCAGTTCCTTCTCTTTATCAAATTTCTCAACCACAGCTGAATTCTTTTAATCTTTAGAGGCTTCTCCTTTGTCAGATTTTTCACCACTAAGGACTAGTTTTTCTTCTGCTCTAAATATTTCATAGAGCTTTGCAAAGGCATCAACAAATGAATTCTTTCCTTTCTCAAGTCTTGAGCCTGATTTCTCCTTATTGGCTGGCTTTTGCATACTCACAATTCATTAAGAATATCAGTACCACCTTTTTGTTTTAGACCTTTATTGATTTGCTCATTAGCTTTCTCTAATTCTTTTCTTAAGGCAACTATTTATGCCTCCAACTTCGAGCATCTCTCTACTTCAAATTCTAGTTTAGCCTTCAATACTTAACCTATTTTAGCTTCCTCAACCTGAAATTTCAGATTTACCACCAACTAATTTGATTCCTCAAGTTCTTGGGTTAATTTTTCAGTCTCATTATGAGCATTCTTTTCCAATTTCTTATTTTCCCTCTTAATATCAACATATTTATCTCTTAACTCATCAAAATCTTCAAGAGCACTAATCAATTATGCCTCAAGGTCAACAACTGCTTCCTCTTATTCTTCATGTGAGTCCTTAGCTTGCGCATCCTTTTGATCCTTAATGTCTTTATCCATAAAGAGAAATTCTTTTTCAACTTCTTCCATAACTAGAGCATGATCTTGGTTATCATCTGAACTATTGTTAGTATCAAATGCATTACTTTCTTCATGAGTGTAGAGGCTCTTCTTTTCCTTTCCAAAATTCTTCTTTTTAGGATAAAATGTTTTCTTATTTTTTCCATCTCCTTCTTGCTTGGATTTATCCTCTTTATCGTATGGACATTTAGAAGCAAAGTGACATATTCTACCATGATTAAAGCATTTGAAGGGTAGCTTACCTTTATATTTGTCAGATCCTCTCCTTAATCTTCTTATGAATTTTTTTTCTTCCTCATCAGTTTCTTCATTTTCTAAGGCAATGGCTACAACTTTGTCCTTCTTTTCTGTTTTATCCTTTTCTTTCTCGGCTACCTTAAATGCAACTTCTCTCCTTGAAGATTCAGTACTAGGAATTCTCATCTAATAGGCAGTAAATATACCTTGTAACTCATCTAGAGTGAGTTTATCAACTTCTCTTCCTTCTTCAATAGCATAAATATTGGAATCATATTTAGTTTCCATAGACCTCGGGACTTTCAACACAAAAACATATTCTTTAACTTCCACACCATATCCTCTAATAGCATTCACTATATCATCAACCCTCAAAAGATAGTCTACAATTTTCTCTTCTTTAGTCATCTACAAACTTTCAAATTTAGCTCTCAACACTTGTAACTTTTCCAACTTCACCTTGGTGTCTCCTTCATAGATCTTATTCAATTTTTCCCAGACATCATAAGTTGTTTCACAATGTATAACCTTTCTATGCACTAAAATAGACAAATTTTTCATTATGGTGAACCAAGCTTTCTCATTATTTTCATAATCTTTCTTTGATGCAGCATTAGTAGGAGGAGTAGTAGGGATAGTATATTTGTTCTTAACTAACATCCAAACATCAAGTTCAAGAGATCTTAAGTATCCTTTCATCAATGAGCTCCACTTACCATAGTTTGTTCCATTGAATCTTGGTGGATTGCATGAACCTTCCTGACTTGCCATTGTGTTCACTTATCCAAGATCTACTCGAGTTGATTAAGCTTCTCCTAGGGAACCTAGGGCTTTAATATCAATTGTTAGAACATAATGATACATAATAAGAGGGGGGTGAATCAACAGATATTAAAAAATTTAGACCTTAAACCCTTTTTAGATTCAAACTTAAACTCATATATGTTGATTGAAGCATGAACATATATAATAACCACAAGCACAAAAGATATCAACACATAACACCAGATATACGTGGAAAACCCAAGATGGGAAAAAACCACAGTGAGAAATATTGCTAGGATCTACTATCCTAATCCAGCCTCACAAGTAAAGAAGTTTAGTTATAATTTTAAGAGCTACAACTCTAAGGAAGCTTTAACTCCTTGTTTTAGAAGCTACAACTTCAAGGATGCTACAACACCCTGTTTTAGGAGCTACAACTCCAAGGAGACTACGATCACCTAAACTGAGCTATAACTTAGTACAATGAGGCTACAACCTCTAAAGATTTACTTTCAAGTATGCATAAAATTGGTTTTGCATAACCTATAATGCATCAATTTAGTACATTACACTTCTCTTTCTGTTCACTCTCACACCCAACTGTAAACAGCTTCAAATATATATTGGGATTTTGACTCATTGATATAGGAACACACTTTACTCACTGATTGAAATATTCTTTCACACACACAGACCAACCACTCGACCAATTTGTGCCACTAAACTGATATTATATAACATATTTTGTCATCATCAAGAAGCAACTCTACTCATCATGTAACCCTAATTTAAATTTAGTGAACCATTTCATTTTTGGCAGGTTGTTTCTAGGGTTTGTATGTCGTTTCACCATTTTCCTGTGAAGTAAGTTCAAATTCAAACTATGGGTTCTTCTATGCCTTAGAACCATCATCTATATCCAATAGTCAACAAAATTCTTGTTGAAAATCTACCTTACAATCTGTGCAAGAATTCTTGTTCGTTCATCCTCTCTCTTGGATCAATCTCATTCCTTGTTCACTGATCCCAAAGAATCTATGTCATTACTTTGCCATTGGATCAAACTAGTTTACATTTATGTTCATCACATATGAAATTGTGTCATTCCCTGTAGCTTCATGCATCAAGTATTCATGCCCTAGCAATATCGTCCCCTTATATTGCCATTGTCAATGATATCGATTCACCGATTAGTGATTTTGCAACAAGGATACAAAATCAAGGAGTGATCGATCACCATGAGATAATATTCTATTCGCCTACCTTAACCACATAATTATTACTTTACTAGATCCCACCATCGTCATTACATTCTTCCATCACCATATCGAAGAGACTAGCTTCATAGTCCCAATGACATCACTTTGTCCATTCGATGAGGATTATCATCATGGTATCAAAGAGACATCCATGAAACTCCCTTCAAAATGACTAAGTCACTTTAATGAGAACAACAACACTGAATATGTCATTCCAATATATGATCCACATGCTATTGTCACATGTCCATGTATCATCACCATTTCATTTCCCTGTAATCCACAATAAGGATGTGGATTACCATTCACCCAATCTTGTCACGTCATGCATTTGCTTCATCGTCATTCTCAGCAACATCATTATGACTGAGTTCCACAACAAAAGACACCTTTGCATCGCTAAGTTGGAGAGACTGAATCATAGGTCCCACTAAAACCATTCACACATGTCGATAAAGCTCTCCTTACTCCTTATCACTCCATCGAAGAGAGTCCTTCCAGACTCCTACCAATATATTGGTGTCTCGCCAATAAAATGATCATTGGGTCGTTGAAGAGACTTCAAGACAAGTCCCACCAAAACTTACTTGTCACTCTGATGTAACTTAAATCACTTTCTACATCACCATTTCAAAGAGACATAACACCTACTCTCTCTGAAAATACACTGTCACTATGATGTTGTTTATCGGTACTTTGAAGAGACTCGTGCTGACATTGAATTGTCTCCCTAATCTGTTGGAGATGTATAACCTTAAAGCATTAGGAAGAGGAGCCAGTCAACCTCATGAATTCAATGACATAATTTGTCACTTAAGGTAACCTGTAGCCAGTCATAACAATTCAACAAAGAAATACAACACTTCAATCAGATCTTCCATGACTAAGTTTTCTTTACATTTGCATGATTGACATTGCTCATATTACACTTATGATTGACATCAATGACCACATTTTTCCATCTCCTTTTGACATCAATGACAAAATTTTCCTACAATTAATACCACATTCCTACGTAATCATGTTAGTATGTAAACTACAACGTATATATATCGAAAAACATCATAAAAATAATGAAATTGAACATACATTTTACAACAAGATATTCGTTGCTTATTAATTTTTACATACAAAGGTTTACATTTTTCAAAAGACCTTTGAATTATTTTAATATTACCAAGTAACACTAAATCACCATAAAAAAATCTATAAAATTTAGTTTGCATTGTATCTAAAAGGTGTTTTGGATGAGGATTGTGAACTTTGGACCCCACTCTTAAGTTTAAAACATCTCTAGCATTAGATGATACCCTAGTATTATCATGCCAATATTTTTCAATCAAATATTTGATTTCAACATTCAATTTCATGTCAGACCTCAAGATTTGATCACTAAAACTCCAACATTAGTTGATTGGATCATTTTCTATACTTTCTCTTGTTTGTGTCGCTCTTAGCAATTTTTTAGGATGTATTTTTAGAATTTCACTAATATTGCTTACTATTATTTTATTCAAAGTTTTTTTATTAACTATAGCAGTTGTTATAGCTCTTCTTGTTGCATTTTTATCTTTAGATCGACTATTTTTTCCAATAGACTCAATGGAACTAGCAACAGTAGACATAGCATGTTTTAGTGATTGATCTTTTCTTCTTGGTTTAACAAAAATGCCTAAATTTTTCATTACTTTTCTCATTTTTTTCATTCTCGTCAATTGCATCATTAGTTGACATTGAAATGAAAGTTTTTTACGATAAAATAATTCTTTGTATAATCTATTGGCATGCATTCTTATTTGTCTCCAAGAAATATTACTAAGAAGATTACCCAAAATATCACTTTCAATTTTTTTTTTATATATATATTTTCAACTTGAAAACGATTTTCATTTTCATTTTCAAATTCATTTTCAGTAATTTGTATAAAATCTTCTTCTCTACGAATATTATCAATTCCACATCCTTAAATTCGACATCTTGTAAAACTTCTACAAAAGAAGTTTCCATTTCACTAAAATGTGGATTTGAAGATGTACCTGGATTTGTGCCTATTGAAACATTCTCCATAGCATTGGAAGGGGGATTTGAAGACATACTAGGACTAGTTTGTATAATCATATTATTTTCCAAATTAACTTCTTGCAAATTAGCATCGTCTACAACCATGGTCTCCTCAATGTTTTTATCTTCAATAGTTGTGGAATTGGATGCTTCAACATTGTTCATTGATCGAATCCTCATTCTTCTATCTCTTTGCCTTTTTTCCTCTTGCTCTCTCTTTGCTTCAATTTCTTTAGGGGTCAATACCTTCCTATCTTTCCTCTTATTACGAGCTTGTGAACCCATGATTATAAAATTCTCAAGCACAAATGAATGTCAATAGTGAAAGTCTTCCTCTTTTGTTCCTCCAAATGAGTAGAAAATGAACACAATTCCACTCAAAAAACTATTCTAATGATGCCTCCTTTCAAAAATTCAATTCAAATTGCAAGTTGAAGACTTGTAAAGACAAAACTTGATAGAAACTAGGTGAATTTGTCGTTGTCGGTTGTACATGTCAAATTGCAGAATTCACAGTAACATTTTGCCAGTAAAATTTTAAAAAATGGTCAAAATAGAAATGGGATCTCATTTTATAATCGGGATCCTGTAATAAACGGGATCTCGTCTTATAATCGAGATCCCGTTTTAATAAATTTTTCGGAAATGGGATTCCAATTTACAAAATGGGATGTAAATCAGGATCTCGTTTTGTAAATCAGGATCCAGTTTCTTAAAATTTGAATTTGTGGTCAGGTTTTTGGCTTTTTTTTTGGTTCAACAAAGACCTTGGGGACCTAAACCTAGGCTTTGGACCTAGTTTGACTTGCAAGTTGAAGGTCCTGACAATGTCACAGGGAAATAGTGACTTTGGACATATGTTTGAAGACTTTTTTTGTACAATTTTTTGACGAAATTAAAACCCATTATAGATGAGACAGTCCAGATTCCAAATATGTAATTTTTTTACAATTGGATTATGTTTTCTATTTTTCAATTAATTTCTAATGAAATTGGTCTATAAACTTGAAATATCAGGGTTTTTACTAAATAACTTTTTTATTAAAATATTTTTTTGTAAAATGAATTGCACAAAAACGTACTTCAAACAATTATTTTCAAAAAAAAAAATTAAAATAAAAAAATGATAAGTTTAGGCCATCTTATGTGTGACATACACGATGATTTTTCAAAATGACAAATATGGCTAATAAAAATTTAACAAAAAAAAAATCAATAAAAAATTACAAAAATATATTGAAAACGTGCTTCAGTGAGTTACAAATATTTTCCCAAAAGGATTTAGAAAAATAGGATTGTTTAGGTCAAAATATGGATGACGTGCATGTGCATGGTATGGTAAAAAAAAGTGACTTTTAAACAGTGGTTTTTAGAAACGCCTATTGAAAACTAATTTGTAGTATTTGGGTATTGAAATAAATTACATATTTGGAAACTAGACTCTGAGTACTACATTCTATGAATAGTGACTTTTTTCAAGATTTCATCTCTAAGTGCTTCAAATTTTAAGGTCAAATGTGTCAAATTTTGAAATCAAGGAAAACATTTCCACTTTTTTGGCCAAAAAGTGGACTCAACTTCTTGCCAGCACCTGATATATAAATAATTATTAGATTGTGTATGATATATGATATTATTAGATTGTGTATGAAAATTAATTAGTATAAATTTATAATTGTAATTTCCTTAGAGATTGCCTCTCCCCCTATAAAATTCAACATGGCCCAATGATTTACCTTAAAAGAACCCATTTGGTTTCATATCCTATAATTATGTTATTCTCACCAACTCATTCCAAACATAATGTCAATTTTCCAAGTTTAAGATGTGAATCGAAGGACCTATGGGTTATGTGCCCATATTTTGAAACTTACGTTTAAACAAACCTAGATATTTATTTTGAATAAACATAACAAGCATAATAAAACTTTATCTTAAAATAGAGACAGAACCAAATTGATTTTAGCATAAATTCCTTCATAGAATGTCATGGCCATTGGATGTGTACAAAGGTGATTGATTTGAACACCTTTAGAAACTTGGTATTCATCATGACCTCATTTTTATTTCTGTGCTCATAAATTTTAGATCAATGTTATGAATTCCTCATGTATTATAAAATAAAACTTCAATAAATGGGCACTAGTAGGTGATAGGATAATCCTTTAAAACTAGTAGCAAATATACTAATTAATTTCGTAAGGCTAACACAATTAGTGCTCTCTGAACAACTCTTATACCAGTGTAAACATATTATCATCCACACAAGACAATTATTACACATAGATAATGGATAAGAAGCATTAATTCATTTCCATACCTTATTTGTAACTCTCCTATCAAAATTTATAAGCTCGAACAACATTCCATAATTCCTAGGAAAGTTGTGAGAAATTTGTTATTTCTTTTATTGTTGTAAATAATATTACTTGTGGATCCTCATAATAGGAGCAATTCTAAGTGGCAAGAATGAGGTAGAGAGGTAAAAATAGATCAATGGAAGGACCAAATTACATTAGTGAAAATAGGCCACATTTCATAATTATTCTAAGGAAATGAACATGACTCTATGATTGGTCATCCTTAAAACTCATTTTTTTACTCTCATTGACTTTGCTTGTTAGAACCATACAACTTGCAATAGACAATCAATTATAGGTGGATGAACAAACAATAAAGTTGATGTAGTGTTAATTATTATCAAAATGTTGTAAATATTCAAAAGGTTGAAATCATTAAATTTAGTCTTGCAATGTAAAACCTAAGAAGAAGAGTCAACAATATTTATATGATTTGAACATCAATGTTTGACCTTTTGTACTGTATTGCAACATGTTAGATCACACTTTCACAATATCCACTTATGTGGACATGTTTATAGATCTCTCCTGTTCACAATATTTCATATATTCCTAAAGAATTTAGTGGTCAACTTTTTAGGCCCCATATTAACTAGAGATAGTCATAACTAAATTTTCAATTTCTAGTGTACACAAATTCCCTCTATGATTTCATGGTAAAATATAATTAATATAAATAATTATGTTGTCATAAAGACATTGAATTCAAATAGAACTATGTCAACAATTGTCAAATAATCTATCATAAACTACGAAAGAAACTAAAATCCTCTATTACTAAGATTTTCATTAAAACATAACTATCTAATTGACCTAATCTACATCTTAACAACTAACATATTTATAACATAGATTCAAATATCACGTTGATTGAACATTAATTAAAGAATGACCAAAAAGCAAAAAAAAGTGCTATGTTCCACCAAGTTTCTAGTACGGGGGGACGGCAGAATGATAGAACGTGTTTTGGGAACGACATTTTTTAGGGGATTTTTGGGGATAGGGGGACGGCTATATTATATTAAAAATATTGGGAAATTTCAAATATTCATATGAGTAATGATAATCATAACAATGAACATTGATAAAGGTGCAAATGTAATCACCAATCATATTGACATATACATTATAGAGTCAAACAAATTAATACTACAACTACTTAATTGTTTCCATAATTCATGTCAAACAATTAATGTGCATATGATATAAAATCTTAAAAATAAAATGCCCAAAGGCTACAAGTTTGCACTACAAATGTCAAAATGATAGTCACAAATGTCCAAACCATAGTAATGGAAAGTATGATGGTTGCCTCTACTTGACATTTGCCAACATTGCATCAAAATCAAACTCAGAGTTTGAGTCACTGCCAATTTTTCTCTTGCTCACTTGCCTCTTAGCTGCAGTTTTTTTTTGGAATTTAAAAAATAACTCAAATGGCTTTGAAAGCAAGTTTTATGTTTCATTTTAGGCTTGGGAGGGTGTGGGGTCCACTTAGAAACAATACAAAATAAGCATTTTTAATTTTAGAGTTTTTTTTTTTTTAAAAACTTGCTGGGAAAAAAAGGACGGTTGGCTGTCCCTGGGATGGTTGGGCGTCCCCTAACCATTTAGGGGACAGTGGGTCGCCCCCTTGCCATCCCCAAGACGTCCCCTGCCAATCAGGGACATTTGGAAAAAAAAGAAACTTTTTGAGGATGCCTAAAAAGCATTCCCAAGGCATCCCCCATCCCCAAAACGTCCCAGTACGAATTAGGGGGGCAAAAGAGTAGGGGACACATCCCCGTGTTTCCTTGAAAAAGTGTCATTGCATATCCTCAAAGTTCAACAAAGCCATAAGAAAACTTGAAACCATACACTAGCTAACCAAGATTATGATCAATACACCCTCTAAAATATAGAAATTCTAGTTATCTTCTGGTTCATAAATCCTAGTTTCATCTGTCTATTCAAACAGTGTGTCATTTAGGTGCGCAGGCAAAAAAACTGTCAAGATTGTTGTGTATATATCTCCTTTAAGGGAAAAAAAATGAATTCAATTATCCAATGATCGGATGTGGTCATAAATGGGATGCCAAGATAATGTGAATTGGAATTGTCATGCTGTTGCATTTGCCTCAATCTCTTTCTTACTGTTGAATGTTCCTCCATTAACTCTACCATCTATGAAGGTCATAATGCTACGATGGGCATTGGGAGCTCTACACAGGCATAAGGAGAAATAAATTTCTGCATTTATTTTAAAATAAAAAATACCGTATAATAGTGACATCCAAATCAAGAGAATGGGGTCATACTAAAAAGAGAAGGCACACTAAAACTAAATGTGATAGTTAAAAGGAATGGTATCAGGTGCTGATAAATATGGCACTATAGTAATATGCCATTTGGTAGATAAAATGGTAAGTTGAAATATCATTCACAGGAATTTCGACTAATGGCAGAAAAATGACAACAAATAAAAATAATGAACAATGAACAAGGAGGTTGTTATAAGGCACAACATCTGAACACTCAAGCCAACTATTAAATTATTCTGAGAGCCATAAAATATGGTGGAAAGTATCCAGGTTGGAGCTTATGCAAAACAAGATCAATGAGAGAAATGGGGACAGCCATATGAGGAGGGCGTTGTTTGGGAAACATGGTGGCCTATTTCATAGTGGGCAGCTTATTTCAATGAATAATTTGTTGGTTGTATAAAGAATAAACACACTGCAAGCTAATTATCTTTCCATTCCCTGCTCTATCACTCCCATTCTACCACAAGAAGACTTATTACCCTAGAGATCTCTCATGACTAGCTACTATTTCAGCGATCTGTGCTTCTACACATGGGTTTATGCCATCCGGTTCTATCTTGCTTGAAGGAATGGTTGACATATAGATGTTTGGTGAATATTTTGATTCTGTGGTTGTGAATTGCTGGTGGTGAATTTTTTTAGGTGAATTTATCATGGCGGTTAATTTTCCTTGAGGTGAATTTATCATAACGGTGAATTTTCCTACAGTGAATTGCTGGTGGTGAATTTGCCTGATGTTGTGTACTCTATTTAATCTATTTCTATTATTCTCATTATAATATAGTAACAGTATCTAAACATTGGAGTCGTAAGTATTTTCTTCTATCTTTTTGTTAGAATAAATTTAGAAAATTAGAGATGGATGCTATTCAATTGAAAAGTTACATAAAGATAACCTTGACCAAATGAAATGTATGAAGTGGACATAGAATAGTTAGTGGAATGATTAAATTATAAGTTATTGAATGGTGATATGGAAAGGAATGACACATTCCTACAAGAATTCATATCTTATAATTCTCACTCTATATTATCAATTTAAGCAATACTTCACGGTAAGACTCATATTTCTTTATTTTTGTGGTGTTGGTTTGAATTGTTAGTTTGTTCCATCGTACTTAAGCTTTTGAGAATTTGATTATAAATCATAAAAATGACGTTCAATATTTTACTAAACTTGGTTAATTTTATTATTATTATTTTAAATAGTTTATGTAGAATCTACTCCTGAATTTATATAATAATTTTTCGTTAGTTATTTATATGATACTATTATGTATATGTGAGACACTATCTCATTGTCTTTATTCCCACTAAAATTTTATCTAAAAAATTTAGAAGATGAACAAACACATGAGGAATGAATGAGTCTTTTTATGCTTGAAAGATAAATTTTGTGTTGATTTCTTTGGTCTTACAAAATTAGACTACTATTAGATTGGGTATCATTCAAAAGTACGTTCAACTATTGATAGAAATCCAAACATTCACTTCACTGCGTTTTTTTTTGTTGTTTGATGTGAACAATTTATAGAGGAGATATATTGAAGTATATAGTCTTTTGAGGGAAGTATATGGGCTTTATTTGTTTTATTTTTATTTTTTTTATTAGGGTACCTATTATGTGTATGTAAATTGAATTTTAATTTATCTTTTCATTCTTTCACTAGTTACACTCTTTGTCAAAAGATAAAGGTTGTCATCTTTAAATATAATGTTAATACTTCATTTATTTATTTTTGACTAGTCAGTAAAAGCATAATAAAAAATTCTAAGATAGGAGAGATTGATCATTAGGTTCTGATACCAAATGTGATGTCACTTTTCTTCTTATAGTTATTAAGTATTAGTAGTGGATTTAATATAATTATTTGAATTAAGATAAATTTACAAGATGTTATGTCACTAAAATGATGCGTAAACTACAATATGTAATATTCAAACAAGGATTCTAAAGTAGATGATTAACATAGTAAATTGAATAACACATTCATATAATTCACATAGATTAACATCAAAATCATATAGATAATATTCCCACTATTGTCGAATCAATAATTTTTCAATACTTATCTGAAAAATAAAGAAGAGGTTGCTATTTGACACTCAAAGGAATGGTTATAGGTTCTAGCTTTTCACGACATAAACACCCCGAAGAAAATTGATAGAAAATCAATTCTTACACAGAGCCAACCTACCTTCATGGCATAAATACAACCCTAGACAAGACAATCCCGGGTGTACATTGTACCCTAAGTTGGACACACCTCTATGTGCCCCTTTTCCAAATGTTTCAATGCCCACCCATGACCCTAACCTTCACTCTTTTGTGCCTTTTTAATTTCTCTTTCATTTTTTCTCTTTTCTCTTAAATGTTCTCCATGCTTGGATGTTTCTCCAAGTCTCACATAAATGCTTATATAAGGCTTAAGGGGTGGTTTCCAAACCATCACACCCTTTCACAAAGATTGCATTTAATAATTATTTAAATAAATAATTATTCTTCTACCTTTTAAATGAATTTTTATACATATTCTTTATTAATATCTCTTTTAACCAAAAGATCATAATATCTTTAATTTTTTCATCTCTCTTTTAATCTTAAAAGATTATTTCATGATTTTCTCTCAAGAAAAAGTCACATAACAATTATATTTATTAATAAATTAGAAGCTAGATTTTTTTTTGTATTCAAGAAATATTCCTCTCTTCTAAAATAAATATGTAAATTTTACAACTAAAAATATTATGAAAATAGATAATCATCAATCTAATTGGTTGAAAATTTTTTACCTCTTAAGAGCAATTAATATAATAATGTAGCTAGCAAGAAAGGGAGTTCATGCCCACTAATTGCATAAAATGGATAGAAGAGGGCATAAAATGTGTGTACATTTAATAAACACGACAAGCAATATAACATGTTGTGAGTCCCACTTTCCATCATTTCAACATGACAATGATGATAGAATTAGTCTTTTGATGAACATCCAAGAGTTTCATTTGACATAATTTATTAAGTTGATAAATTAATTTAGATTCTATTTGTAAAATTATTTATACACTCTAATTTTGTATTATTTTTAAATCTATATATATACTCATTCAAAACTTTTCTTTTAATTAGGTATAAATATCTCTTTTACATAAATAATATTTATTTAATTATTATTATCTTATAATACCAGTTAATTAATTAAAATAAATAATATCATTTAATTAAAAAAAATCTTTAAATTATTATAATATTAATTATATTATAATTTAATGAGATATATATTTAAAATAAATTGAAAAACTAGTTTAATTTTATAATTACTATTATATTAATTTTTAATAATCTAATATTAAAATATATATCATCATATTTATATCTAGTTTAATTATTTAATCCTTTTATCTATTTTTAATTTAATTAATAAGAATTGTGATTTATAAAGACTTTAACCATAATGCACTAGAGATACACTTGTGTGGATGACATTTAATTATAATACTATTTTCAAATAAAATTAAAATATTAAATAATATTCACAATTTGTTGGTCAATTTTTAAATAATAAACATTTCTCTAAAGTCATTGCATTATCCCTCTAGCTTGTCCTACATAAGGGTTAGATGAAGATAACATGTTCCAAAATTAAATTACACTTGTTCATTCTTCTCTTATATAAGAAGTTGAGAATGTTGTTGTTGAAAATATAAATGATAAGTATATTGTTATTAATTATTATAATAAATGCATCAAGTTGAGAATGTTGTTGTTGAAAATATAAATGATAAGTATATTGTTATTAATTATTATAATAAATGCATCAATATTGGTATGGTGTGATGGTTTATAGGTGGCATTGTTGTTTTTACCACCAAGGTTCAAACCCCGTTGGGGTGGTATTGTTGAATGGTTGTATTCGGGTCATACCCACGGCCCAAGCCACTTATAGAACTTATTAATAAATTATAAATACTATTTATAATAAATATAATATTAATTAATTAATTATATTATTTACTTTATTCTTAACTAATTTTGAGGTAAAATAAATAAATAAAGATTTATTTTAATTTTATATTTAATATTAATATGTTAATTAAATTATATTTATATAATATTATACTATTTGAAATATAGAAAATATAAATTAATTGCAACATATAGTTAAGTATTTCTATCTTGAGTCTATATTGGGAAAGATTGCCATGGTGATGTGGTTTGTATTAGACTCTTTGGAATTAATTAATATTTTAAATATATTTGTTTAAGATATCACTTTTGAGTTATTTTATTTACTGAAGTTTTTATTTTTTTTATTTTTTTTTTGCTTATAATTTAATTTAGAATTATTTTATTTACTTAAAAAATATTTTGTTTTATTTTAGAATTCGTGAAGAATTATTTTATTTTATTTGGTTGTAGAACTCAAAATCAATCAATCAAACTACAAAGTCTCTTTGAAAATAAATCATTAGCTCATCAATATTTTACAAATATTTATTCTAATGAACAAACTCAACTTTAACTATGCTAATCAGAGTTGTGTCTAGTATGAATCAAACTTGGATCAAGGTGGACCTAACAACTATAGTATTCATCAACTTAGAACTTGTTGATCTCAAAATGTCATCTTACCAATCTTGTCATTATTCATCTATCAACTACACAAGTACTTTTATTACTACTACAAAGGTAGGTACTTGCCACTACATGATTGTGATACATATGAACTTGCAAGAATCTATTCTCTCAAACTATTATCACCATTGAATTATTATGCCACAATTCATCTAATGACTAACCAAGAAATACTATTATTACAATACTAGATAGGCAAGTACTTCCACTAGATGGCAATTGTTTATATAAGCTAAAATTTTACAATTTTAGTGAATTTAAAAGTTTTTATGATCTTGTTAAAATACAAACATGTTCCCAGATTTACCAGGCTTGGAAATAAACTTGAACCCACAATGTTTTTCTTTCAGTGTTTATTTTGAAACACATTTTTGGGAGTAGCCAAGGAGCAGGACAGATGCCTTGGAGTTATACTAATATAAAGAAGTCAGTAATGAGGATAAAATCCTTCTGAATTGAATGCCTCTATAATGGAACAGCTCTGATTAATGCTGTTGTAAGAAAAATGCAGAATGGATTTCCTGCCAAATAAGGCAAATAGACTAATCAGAACTTGCAAATAGAATTTCTATAAAAGAATTTGTTAACAGTGCAATAATCAGGACTGACCTGAGAAGAACTTGGCACTTGTGGCAAAACAGAATTTGTCAATTGATTCATTTTGCTGGAATCTTGCATGCAGCTGTGAACATCATATCCGGTCGATGACAAATTAGGCATAGCCATATTATGAAGGCTTTCAGGATGTGTATCAGGGGAGGATAACAATGGACTCCTTGCAGTACCTTGGGTCATGTTTGCAATCCCTACTGTCCTGTCCATGCTTAGGGAAACTCCTGCAGATCCTGTATTCATATATGTTTTGGGTATTTGGGGAATCTGCAACTGTTGCATCTCCGATAGCATGCACATAGATGAAATGTCGATTCCACTTCTTGCAGAAAGGATCTGCATTCCAGTAGATATAGGGTGAGGCATATGTTAACCTGCATGGTTGAATACAGAAACTATGTAGTATACTTTGTTCCCAGCATTTTTTAACCTATGAAGCACAATGACCATCGAGTAATACTTAACAGCACAACCATGCAAACTGGTGATTTGCAACGACAAAGGGTTATTAATGATTATCAAATAATTCATAGTCAGGCTTTCCTAACTGAAATACAAAGCTTGGAGCAGATGGATGCAGCACACCAAAATCAAATAATATCAACTAATTGTATCAAATAATATTTCAACTTATTGTGTAATTAACGTGCAACAGAAATAAAAGAAATGTTAGCAACAGTCCATATCAACTAAAAAGAGCTCAAGTACTGAAGGCATGAAGAACAGGCATGCAAACACGACCAAGTAATTGTTTCATGGAAACTGCCTAGGACTTAAACTGTTAAAAACCTAATATTATTGTATGCCACAATGTAAGTCTACCATCATTTAGCACTGAGTGATGGACCTACCTGCACTTGCAACTGAAGCTTCTTAAGATAGTCAATCGCTTCATCGAGCATGGATGCCTTATCAGTCTGCCAAAACAGAAAACCAAGTAAAGATCTTAGAAGGACAATAGATTTTGATAAATGCCAAATTGCAACAATGTTTTACAGCAAAGGTGAAATAGCATTCCTTTGTTTTCACATACGAAAAAGAAAATATTGATACTTCAAAAACGAATTGGTCAACATGATCACTAAGCTACAAAAGCACCCATTGCAAGATGTGGACTGCAAAATCTCATGTCTTACTCTTGATGAACCGTTAACACCAGGCAAAAACTAAAAGTGCTTTAATAAAATAGTGTTTAGTTTTCGAAAATAAATAATGAATTTGAAACATCTGCACAGCAATGAGAAAAGCATAATAGACCTTATTAGAATTGGGAATGAGGTTCTGCAGGGCTTTCATCTTTTCATTGATTCTGTGCCTTCGTCTCTGTTTTGTGCACAAAGAAAAAATGTAAGTCCAGTTTCAGTTCACCTGCTTGACAATAATCATTATGGTCACCTTCAAAAATTGTTGCAGAACTGGAAGTACTAAACCTTTTCTGACAAATTATGGACTTCGGCTGCCCTGCTTCTTTTGGAAGAACATGTAAAAGGCTGTTTGGAATTATCACCAGAATCCTCTTGGGCCTTCTGTAACCACAATGAATTGGCAAAATTTTCAAATGGATTTGTATCAGAGGTCTATACAAAAACAGAATGTTAAAATGAGAATGAATTAGCATATATAAGGAGTTGAGCATTTTTCAAAAAATAGGGCCACCATTTAAATGCCAGGAAAGTAGCTCAAAAGCTTCCTACTATTTTTGGATTCTAGACTGTTATTTCCCATGTATAATAATTGCACAAACGAAGGCTTTCAGTTTTGAACTGAAGAGGCACAAAACATAAATAACTTCCCCTGTTGTTGGAAGTCAGGTGCCGGGCCATCCAGAGATCCAGGGAGGAACTTATTTGCAATACAACTGCCCCAACTCTGCCAATGGTAGAAGCCAAATAGTCTAACTTATGTGTATCCAGCAAGAGGTTTTTCCCTAATCATTTGAGCATTGACTAAAGAACAATTGCACTAATGGTCATTGAGAATCAAAGTTATAAAAATCTTGATGGCCCCAATTGTAAAATACCCCAAATCTAAACAAACTTGATACCTCTATTATTTCTAACACAAAACAAAACTTGGGTGTAGTCTACAAAACAAAACCACATCCTTTAAGGCACTAGAATCCAGACCGGATGATGTAACCACTTAGAGCTAGCCATTTTTGGGTCTGCCGTATGCCTGCTATAAGAATGACAGAACCTGCACAAACTAAGGACCAGATGTAGCTGGCCAATTTTTTCGCCTTTGAATCACAAGGTGATCTTTAAGCACTGTTGATTCTGACATGGCAGAAAATTTAAACATAGAGCACTAGTCTTGTGCTGTCTCCATCAGATGTGACTGCTTGAAAATTTAATTTAAGATAACCCTGATATATTTATTAGCAGAATCTCAAAGTAAAGAATCTGGGTAGATGACAATCCAAGCGGTAGGCCTTACAGACGAAACCATGCTTAGGGAAGAAACTTAAAAAGTTCAAACTGAGGCATGACCATGCACAATGAAAAGAATCCTCTTTTCCTCAATTTGTGTTTCCAATAAGGTGGGGACCATCAACTTGTAGATCATGAATAATAGAGATTACCAGCTGGATGGCTGGCAAAGATTGAGGGGAACTGGAAGTTGCAGCAGTCCTCGAGAGTTATTGCGATTTTCTCCAACCGATAGCTTCTGTGTACTGCTGTTTTTCTTAAATTTGCAACCAGAAATATTAAATGTGATATGCTGAAAAACTGTGGGAGAAATCTGAATATTTAGTTACACGAGACCCTCTTAGGACACAGTCCCGTGGAAGGAGTTACGGCTGCTGCAATAAATTCAATCTTTTCCATGAATCGAGGAAAGCCGATTATTTTGAATGAGGAGTATGAAAGGAGCCTAGAAGTTTGCGGCATACCTTGAGAAATTTTGGCAAGGATTTTAATGGGACGGCCTTAAATAACGAATCCTTCAAAATTGCAGCTGTGAAGTGAAACTCATGTTTTATCCATTGGCTCTGAATTCTCCCTGTTGAGAATAGTCATGCAACCTACCCTCCTTGGGACCATTAACTTACTGTAAATGGCATCAACATTTTATCAGCAGCATCCGCTCAAAGAACTCAGCTATTCATGTCCTTTGGAACTTGCCCAATTCAAAAATTAATATATTTCCCACAAAACTTGGACCTGAAACCTTTTAAATGGAGCTGAAAGTTTACAGATTTTTTTGCCTTTTGCAACATTTATACTACAAAATCTCCCCTCTTGAATATTATATGTGATTTTGGGTCAGAATATTGGCAAAATCGGACAGGGGCTCCTATATATTTTCCAAGGTTTTGGCGAATAGGTGTAGTAAGGGCTTTACAGTTAAAGAGGGTTCCGCGGTGGATATGTTTTAGCGCTTTACTGCAATGTTTAAGAGAAACAAGGTTTTATAATTTCTCAAATACTAAAAACCAGGAGCAGGCACTGGAAATTTCGATCTTCTGATTGAATAGAGATGCTTAGAGGTAAAAGTGGACGTAGAGTTTGAAAAACTTGCATCACAAATCAAACTTGCAAACTACATGGGTTTTTTTTTTAGCAAAATGTTCCTATTTTACTCGGGAGCATCTGCTCAGAAAGTCTAGGAATATCCAAAGGGAAAAAACAGGAACTTCGAACTTAAATCTGCCATTAAAGAAAAGAAAATCCCGACAAAGTAATCAAACCCCAGTTCCAAAATAACCAAAAAAAAGGGCGCGCAGAGAAATTTAGCAGTTGCGATTACCTCAGAGTGGCACTCGGCATCCTCGAAATTCTTGAAAGATCTCTTGACGCCCAATTCAGCTCCCTTACTCGCACTGTTCATTGAACCTCCCGACGATGAAGTTGCAGCCTCCATTGCCACATTGCCCGCCCTGCTGTATCCAAACGCTGCACAGTCAGAAGGCAACAGACCCTGGATCGAATCCCCGCTCTTCAAAGCCGTATCCCCTAACAGATCAGAGTAACAGTAGTACTTATTATCAAAAGCACCGTCATCCCAAGGAAAAGTATCTGATGCCTTCTCACCCATTCGTTGAAACAGAAACAGTACTTCCTGCGACTGGAACTCGTAAATTCGCAATACCCAGTGAACTTTTTTCTTGTCTGTTACAGACTACATTATTAACTTCCTTGGCCTTTGCAAAAGGTGACGTAATTAAAAAAACATGTTTACGTACAAGTTTTGCAGAAGAGAGGCATGTAATGGAGGTGTTACGTGAGCATTTTGGTGTCTGTGGCCGCCCTCATTGCCGATTGGCATGACTCTGACAATTGACGGACATGGGTATAATTCAATTTGCCATTTTAGTTGTTTACAGAGTGACTATGCTGCCGTCAGATTTTTTGCAGTTGGAATTTGTTTCTTGCACATCTTCTTTCTACTTAAATTCATTAATGGAGCCCGCGTTGAAGGGGCTGAAATTATTCGACAAGGCGGACATGATTACGATTTATATTAATAAACAGCAGTCTTTGGGAGTCGAGAAAAAAGCTGTCTTTCATTGATTGAGATTAACACCGACAGAATTTAGTAGAATTCAATAAACAATTTTGAATTTCAGACGCCCTAATCACAACGGTAATCTCAGTTATTCAGTTGATATTTTCGCCATCCTTTGATTAATCTCTAAAAAGAGGCATGGAAACATTACTATAATTGGAAACACTTTTACGAGAATTATATATTAATCACTATACAAATATATAATGTAAACGTTGGTAATAAGATGTTTTTCAATTTATTTATCAGTTACTTGAAAAGATGTTTTTGTTTTTTATTTAGCATTTACTGAATAAGATGTTTTTCTTTTTATTTATCATTTACTTAAAAAGATGTTTTTTATTTATTTGTCATTTACTATAAAATATGTTTTTGCTTTTATTTATCATTTACTATAGTGTGAGGGAATTTATTGAAAAAATATATAAAAATAAAGTTATGACATTATTTTTTATTTTTTTAATTAAGAGGGGTAAACGCTTGTGATTGGGAGCTATGAACAGGTGTTATGAAACAAATTATTAAGCATGCATAATCTTAGACAGGGAGAATCATTTGATTCCAAGAGAGGTTTATCAACCATCTTTGCTTTTAGTATTTTTTAATAAATTTTAAAAAATTGATTAATGTTTAAAATTATATTTAAAAAGTTGATTATAAATTTTAATGTTATTGTTTTCTAATTATATAGATAAAAATTGATATATTTTTTAATAACTTTAAAAAGGAGGAGGAGGTGGATCTTATCCAAGAACCATTCTAAAAGAAGGTTTATAAAAGAATTATGAAACAATTTGTAACCATCCTACAAGATGTGGACTTCTAAGACTTCAACAATCCCCATCAAACCTAAATACTTTCCATGCTCATAATAATCTTTTAAAAATTGGCTGCAAATTTTAATGTTGCATATTTTTTATTGAGAGGATAATATCTAGATATATTTTTTTAATAGTTTGTAAACATATGCATAATAATTAGTGTCTTTTGAATAAAAACAAACTCTTTTAAAAATCATTTTTTCATCACTAATAAATCAAAAATCAATTAATTATAAATTTCAATACTATAATTTTTTTAAATAATTAACTAAAAATTAAAATATTAAAAAAATGAAAATTTCAAAAATATATATATTTCCATATTATATATGCATATACACTATGAAATCAAATTAGTTTATCACTAATAATAAATAAGTTCTAATCATAAAATAATGAGAATCATGTGCTAAATAGTCAGTATATTTCAAGCATGGATATGCATAGTTTTCCCATGATGAGCGCAACTAAACCTCATATTAATAAGAAAAAAAATTAAAACTATATTGATAGGTCAATAAAAATCTTAAAATTATAAAATATGTCATTATATAATTTAGTGTCTATAGTTCTTTCAATTTTAATTTTTTTTTTTAGTTCAAGTTGTCATTACAATGCAAAGATCACTCTACCCAACTACTCTAAGAATAGCAGCCAATCATAATGAACAAAACATTTTAGTGTAATTATAACCATATCAGTAATGGCATGCTACTATTTTTTAACATTTAAATTTGGAAAAATATAAATTTGTTAAATGAAACTAAATGACATTTAAAGGTAGTTGATTATACTAAAACGTTATATCTCTACATGTATATAATAATACAATGTGGCAAGTTAAAATAATTTATATTTATCAAAGTTTACAAACTTACCCCACATATATATATATATGGGTAAGTTTGTAAACTTTGATTAAAATGTTTATACACACAAAGTTTACAATCTTATCATATAAATAAATAGATAAATATTTATGTATATATGTATGTATGGATATGTATATATGTGTGTATATGTGTGTGTATATATATATGAATATGTGTGTATGTGTGTATATGTATATATATATAAATATGTGTGTATATGTGTGTATATGTATATGTGTGTATGTATGTATGTATGTATGTGTATATGTGTATGTGTATGTGTATGTGTATATATATACATACATATGTATATGTATATGTATATATGTAGATACATATATGCACATGTGTGTAATATGTTGGTAAAATTTGTTGCAGATACAATAAAAATATTGACAAAAGAAGTGCAAAAGAATTTAATTATATACTTGTCTCTTCAAAGTTGCAAGGCTCTTTGAATGCATTGAATATTGTGACAATACATGAATAAATGGAGGAATTTCAAATGGATCACAAATTAATATTTTCTAACTTAGATCCATCATAGTTTATAGCCAAGAAATTGAAACTTAAACCATAGAAAAGGCAATAACCATGATGCCCAATAAAAGTAGGTCATAGTCATAGGTAGATGGATTTTTCAGTTATTTTATTTTCCCATTCAGACTACTATGTTGTGATCAAAGAAGTGAAGCATTAAAGCACTAAAACATTGGCACTATTTTAATTATAGAGATAGGAATAAGTTGTTGAAGAACCATCAATGAAAAACTTCAAAGACATTAAATTCAATATTTGATTAAAAACGTAATTAATATTAAAATAATTGACATAAGATATAAGAAACTTTTGGTGAATAAATGGAACCATCATTCAGGATTAGGAAATTAAATCCTTCTCAAATTTTCATTAAACAAACTATCATGCATATTGCATGAGATTGTTGTCAATACAATAATCATCAAAATTACTACATAATCTACTAAAAAACTTCTCAACAACTTTATTCATAGAATCATTGGGTAGCTTAATGTGAACAAGAAACAAGCTTTTTCTATACCAAAATTCTATTCAAAAAAAGAAAGAAAACTGTCTATGAAACTTCTCCATAACCTTATTCATAGAATCAATTGATAGCTTAATATGAACAAGAAACAAACTTTTTCTCTAAGAAAGTGTTATTAAAAAAAAAAACACACTTTTTTTATACTAAAATATTATTCAAAAAGAAACAAACTTTTTCTATACCAAAGAACTATTCAGAAAAAGAAAGAAAATTGTCTTTGATAATTGAACTCTTCTACTAAAATACTATTCACAAAGAAACAAACTTTTTCTATACCAAAGAACTATTCAGAAAAAGAAAGAAAATTGTCTTTGATAATTGAACTCTTCTACTTTTTATTGATGTGAGTAGTAGGCCAAATGATAAAATAATCCCAAATAGACCACTTGAAAAATGCCATGCACATTTGAATTGCTGGAGATTGGGATTCCTAGTTTTCAAGTATATGAAATTCTTCTACCATACCCTACAAACACTATTATGAGGATATAAGAATTTAAGAAAAGTGAACTCCTTAAACTTGAAAACTCCCTGACAAATTACAAACATGATAACTGCACTTATTTTGATAGATTCTTCTTCTTGCAGGAACAATCCAATTTAAAAGCCCAAATAGCTCTCTCGTTATTATTGTAAATCCATGTTGATCAAACCAATATTGACAATCGCAAGAATAAACAGAGGTAGGTCTCCAATAGAGGAGTTATATATATAGTACCATATCTTCGCCAAATTAGCAGAATTTACCAAATTCTACAGCCACGGTAAAATTAGGGGATTTTCTAGCACTAAAGAAGTTCCATTAAAATAAGATAACAGTTTCCCGAGGGTTAGAAAACCAAAACTAGAGGTTGATCTTCCAACAAGCAGGCTTAGAGGTGCTTTGATTTTTAAGTGGTAGAAAACACACTAGTCAATTTAGTCGGGAAAAGCAAAAATAATATTGGCAGGTAGTCATATGGGTGTTAAAGATGGGAAATGTCTATTCAGTCTCAAGAATGTATTTTTGATTGTACTTATTAATTAATTGAAAATCATAATATAATAGATTTTTTGTTTTCAATTAATTAACAAATATGATAAAAATGCATTTTCAAAACTGAATAGACAATAATCTAAATATGCAGGTTTGTCTCTCTTTTTGAATGCTCGTGCTGTATGGACCACTATCAGCATATTATTCATGGGGTAAATCTAGTTTGAATGTAAGCAACTATTCAAAGATGTCTATATATAAATCTTCCTTTAAGGCAAAGGCAAGCTGTCCAAATCCAATGAAATGCAATCTCTTGTAGAAGCTCAAAGTGAAAACAGAAGAGGAAAGAGATTCTAATCAGAGATAAAGGCAGTTTCACTAGAAATATTGCTGCTACATCAAATTTTCTTTTTATTTCTTTTATGTTGTAGAAACACAGTCACATGGTAAAACAAAAATTCTCTTTTATTTAATTAATAAAATATAATACAATTTGTTATATAATTCATTAGTGAAAAATTAATAAAAAAAGATATATAGATAGAATGGTATAAAAAAGTGGAAAACGTTCTTATTTTCAATAATTTGTGGTGTAATATTTGTGATAGAGACACCTAATCTACAACACCAACTTTTGTTAACGAAAGAGAAGTATGTAGTATAAGAATTCTAAAACTTAAGCTTTGATAAGATCTTATGTCAATGGAGATGTGTTTCAACACACGCAAGGGTGTAAATTGGTTTGGGATGTGTTGATAGGTGTTTTGACACAATCATCCACTTAGATTAAATACTAAGTATTCTAGTTCTTCTACAAGGCAATCACTCTCTCCAAAAGAAACTAATTAACCCCAAGGTCTGGGTAACTAAGTCTTGGCCATTTGTACTAGGATATCTTAGTGACTTGCTATTCCAATTAAGGGGCTTGTAGTGTTTAAGAAGATTTCCAACATTCAAGGAATTAATTACACACATATTTTCCAATTTAACCATGCATGTATAAAGTAACTTAAACATTTGTTACCATAAAATGACATTTTCAACTCACAAAACAACAATAAATTACAAGTTTGAACCTAAAACTAAACCTAAATTACTTAAATCTACAAAGGAAAGTGCAAAATCTATATGGTTTGGAAGAGATAAGATTAAAGAAACCTAAGTTTAATTCTCCATCTCACACATCAATTTAATGAATATAGGAAAATCTACAAAATAAACATTTATTGATTTAGCCTTGAAAAATAGCAATCAAGTTTCAAGAATGTGTAATCTCCAAAGGGAACCAACCATACAAGTTGTTGCAACAATCACCCAAACCTCGATATTGATTGAAGAAGAGCTCTCATAGTTGATTTTTAAGTGTTCAGGTTTACCACACAAGACATCTTATAATTAGTAAGATAATAGTGATATGGAACACATCACAAACCCATCAATATTCATGAACAAGGTATTGGAAATGAAAGAAAAATACACTTAATGTTTGGAAAATCTAGTAAAATAAAAGAAATTTGGAAAATAGTACTTTATTGCTCCCAATTCCAAAGGTTTCCAACAATTACAAAGTGTTTCAATTATCATTTTATAGAAATTAACACTATTTTTGGTAGCACATCAATGACTTAGATAAAAAAGATCCAAGGGCTCAAATTTGATCTTATAACCCAAAGTCAATTTTGGTGGAAAGCATAATTTCCAAGGAATTTTAACCTTATCTTGGATGTATCTTCTCAAGAAAGCTTCCCTTAGTTGGAAAAGTGATCTTGGGTAAAAGTTCATAACTATATCACATGTTTGGCCAACAAAATAGTTTCAAACATAACTATTTTTAGTGAAATGGTTTCACACAAACCATGTGGCAACTATGTGGCATATATAGTTTAAGTGAAAACCTTTCGTCTGAAACCATCAAATATTTTTTTAATTAAAATATTGAAATGAGGTTTGATTTATATGTAAAGTTTTAGATGAAACACTTTGAGGGTTTTTGTCGAAATCCTTTCACCCAAAACAATCTATGTAGTAGCCTATGTAGCAACCTAACCCCTCTTTTAAGGAAAATTTAGCAAACAAATAACTTCAACTCAGATTTCTCCAACCAATGATACTTTCATGAAAGTTTAAAAATACTCTTTTGTAGAGCTCATAGTCTAGAATCCATAAATACTTTTTTAATACATTTGATTAGTTTAATTATGATTTTTTTAAAATTTATTGCAAGTAGGTTTTTATAATCAAACATGAGGCTAAGTAGAAATTGAAAAATATATGGTACACTAGAGGAGAGAATCCTCAAGAGGCTATATTTTTTTTTAAATGATAAAAAAATAATATAAAATTGATGTCCCATGAAAGCTATGTCATTTTGATTAATTTTGACTTTTAAAATTATTAAAAAATAAATATTCATCAAAAATTAAACCTTTTTTCCATACACTTCATTTTCAAGTCATCTATGTGGGAAAAAATTAGGGAAAAAAAACCAATTTTTTTGTGACATCTCATTTACCTCAAATTTATTTTAAAAAAATTAACAATTAAAATTCTTCTCTTAGAATTATGAAAAAACATATTCAAATGATTTTTTAAAAAATTAAGAAATTATAAACATAAACTACATTAATATTTCTATATTTCATTAGTTTACATCATTTAAAATTCAAAAAATAAATATCACTTTTAGGTGGTTGAAGTTGAAAATTTGTATTTGTGTTGGCCATTTCTTTTATAAAAGTGTGTCACGGTTTTGTACTTTTACCCTCTTAAGAGGCAAAACAACACTTAAGAGGAGTGGCAACATAGGTTTCAAAGTAGTTTTGACTTTATCTCTTGACAATCTTTTCTCCTTCACTTAGCTAATGATAAAATAGTTTCTAGACTCTTCTTCATTGAAAATGCATAGTTAGTTTTAGAGAAGTCTCCACATGATGCTTAAATCATTTACCTTCATCAAAATACTAAATTTTCACCTTTAACAGAAGAACAACTCATTTGCAACAATATAATAGTAGCAATATGATTTTGACAATCTCAATTAGGACTTCCTCTTGCAACCTCAAGATGACTCTTCCTTTTGTTCTTTCAAAATGTTATTTTTCCCTCCTGATAATGCCTTGTTTTTATTTTCATGCACAACAACAAGGAGCTTCAAGACCCATAGAAATTATGCAACAATTTTCCTTAATAAGCTCTCTTCCATCTACAATTTAAAACAAACATCAAATTCTTCATATAGTATACATTTCAAAACTAAATCAACACAAATGCATCATTCATTCAAAGTCTAGATTAGTTTTTTTAGTTACAAGACTATGAAATATGATCACAACATCATTATCTACCATCTCTCCTTTATCATTTTCTTCTCCTCTTATCTCTAGAAAAATTTGGTGTTGTTGTTAGCAACCCTATCCTATTTATTTTCTTATCTCCTAACCATTCTATTGGAATCACCACAACTCTCCTTTCAATGTACCTCATACTCATGTAGAATTCTCAGCATTGCATCCTCATATAACATCCAACCAACCACTTATATTAGTTATTGAGGGATCCCTTGCAAGATAAACACAATATGAGATACTCTTTTTTCTTCAATGGAATTCTAGGTCTATGGTCTAACATTGGTTGCATTGAAATTTTTTTAACACTTATGACCATGCCAACAAATATTATGATTATCCTTTTGATCATAACAAGGTTTGGTAACATTCTAATTGTTTCAAGCTCTAGTAAGATAGTGTTCTCATGATAATGGTCTTCTTCAATTGTTGGTATAGGAGAATAGTAGGATAGGTTTCCTACCATCCTTGGGCTTATGAATTCCATTCTTTGTATATAGTGATCTCCATTTTGCTAGGTGTCATGTCAACTACCTAGCTAGTTATCCCATGATGACTGAATTTTCCTACTTTATTATGATATGGCTTGGTTGTAGCATGGAATTCCTTTAGTACTTGTGATAATACTTGTTTATTAACATGATTATCTAAGAAGATATGATGATTTTTTTGTGCTTTATGACCACCCTCTACCCAATATAATAGTCCTCTCTCTCTCTTGAAATTTTATTTAGTATTTTTTTTAAAATGGATTTAAGGTTGATAATGTTAGTGTGAAAAGAAGTTGTCCTATCTAGTTTACTTTTACCTAGTAGAACTATTCACCTGCACTTAAGCTCACTTAGAGGTTCTTTATATTTGTGTATCACCTAATAGGTACTTTACATGTCCTCACACTTGTCCCAAGTGTTCCACTAATCTTACCTTCCACCTTCTTTCTTGTCTTAAACATAGGCAAGGATCTCATTGTATTATGTTGTTCACTTTATGATAGTTTGTAACATTTCATTATGAAATTTATTAGATTTTGTATTCATTGTCCATTGTCCATTTACCTTTTTTTTTAATAATTTTATCTTTATCTTCTTCCCATTCAAATATTGTGATAAAGAAGCCCTTTGGCAAGAACATCACTATCCACATAGCCTTCCAATTTTCCTTGATCCATCTTTTTATGCTAATGTGGTTGAATTTATTTCCCAAGAATCTTTTCATGGTGGGAAAATTTTGTGGAGATGATCTATAATTTTAAGTATTTTCCTCCCAAAGAGTTATCTTTATTTGTAACTTGTTTTTCCCACCTATTTTTTTGCTTATCCCTCACATTGATTTGAAGGTGTAATGTTGAAAATTGCACCCCATGCAATTTCACATTCCATACGCCTTCCTCTTTGGATAGACTAAGATAATTATGCTCTCCCTCAACCTAAAACCATTTCTTACCACCTAGCATGCTCCTTCCCTTGACTACTAAGTCCAAATTTTTCACGAACCAATGCACGTTGCAAAGACGTATGCATACTACATTAGCATCCTGTGAAAATTTGTGAATAATTTGGTCATTAAGACATTAAACCTACCATGTTTTGGCAGTGTAACCTCTACTAGCCTACAGTTGCATCAAGAACCGCTTGGGTTGGTTGTTTGGACCAAAAATTCCCACTCATTTGCAAAGAATTCATTCAATATCATTCAATATTGAATCAATCTTCAGTCTACATGCTTGAACTTCTCCATTCATGCTCTATTTCTCTTGGAAACATAGATAAAACTCTTTCGTCTCCATTTTTCCATACCATTTTCTTGAGCAAGTGTTAGCTTTCTCTATCTTGTTACACTTGTATCTCATAATGGGCTCATCTATAGCTTTCAAAGAAAGCTTCATTATTGCAACACTAGTTCTTCTTCTTGGGAATTTGTCATATTGGAGATTTCTTGTTGCTCCCTCATTGCACCAACAAGCTTCACTTTTGGTGCTCATACGGGGTGACTCTTCAAGAATTTTTTTTTAAGCATTTTATCTCTATCTTTGATCAGCGTATGGTCTTCTTTATCTTTTTCATGTCTATTATTATTTTTATCTTGTCTAATGTTGTTTGTGCAAGTGGAAACACCAATACGGATGTTTGATTACAGAAAAATCCCAAACAACCACCCCAACATCTCTCTTTGGCCTTATGTGTGTAAGTGCAGGTGGAAGGATCTCTCAAAATGAACTTGAACACCCTCAGATATTCTTGGTGCAATCTTGAACATTTCCACTTTTCTTTTACTTCATTCCTATTTAATATATTTTAACACCTTTAATTTTGTACATTCATTTCATTTTACATTTTTGTACATCCAAAAACTTGCATAAAGCATTTATGTGTCTTTTTGTGGCGTCTCTAGTTTTTTGTTCATCTAGGACTACAATGTGACCACATTGTTGTCAGATAGTCATGTTGTTTACCAACAATTGGGCTGCCATCCTAGGCAAAGAGCTTTTCGAGTTGTCCAGGCACTACTGAATTTGACACCATTTTCTGACAGTCGTTCGTCGGTCGTTCGACAAATCTTTGTCAGAAGAGCGATGCACTAGTGAAAATCTTTTCGTCGCTATTTTTTCATCGAAAGGTCTATGACGAATTAAACGTCAAAATAACGGTGAAGAATCGTCGGTCGACGGCATTGTGAAATACCTCAGGATTTCGTCAGAATATCGACAAAAACTTTGTGTATCCACCGATGAATTACACCAGAATTTCATCGCTGGTTCGACGAAATAGGCAAGCAGTAGCATCGAAACAACAATAGACATTCGTTGCCATTGTGACGAAATGCGCAAGGAGTAGCATCGAAACAACACCAAAAGTTCATCAAATGTGCAATGAAATAGGCAAGTAGTAGCGTCAAAACACCAGAAGTTCATTGTCGGTTCGACGAAATGGGCAAGTAGTAGCATCGAAACAACAACAGACATTTGTTGCCATTGCGATGAAATGCGCAAGGAGTAGCATCGAAACAACACCAAAATTTCATCGAATGTGCGATGAAATAGGCAAGTAGTAGCATCGAAACAACACCAAGAGTTTGTTGACTTTGTGACGAAATTAGCAAGGAGTAGCGTCGGAAGAACACCAAAAGTTTGTCGAAAGTGCGACGAAATGGACAAGGAGTAGTGTGGTAGCAATGCCGAAAGATCATCGAAAGGGCGACGAAATGGGCAGGGAGTTACGATGAAATATTCGTCGCAGCTATAGAAACTTCGTCGAGCCTTTCTGTTGATTCGTTGGTGGTTTTCATCGGTGGTTGTCATCGAAATTGCGACGAAGAAGCAATTTAAAAAAATAAATTATGGAAATGTACCATTGCGGAGACTGACAACTGATCATACATACAGACTACATATTGGTTTGATGCTTCAAATGATGCATTTCTTATATTGAAAAGTGCATTACCTTATTGAGCTTCTCTTTGTTTCGAGAATAGTTTAATATTATCTACTTAACAAGGCCAACCACATGATGGTGGAAGCTCATTTG